>JAIGNY010000011.1:75000-565000 GCA_020152595.1 Chiridota heheva | reverse complement strand
GCTGAGTAGACTATGTTAATTTAAAAATCTTGAAATACTCATATTTTAACAACGGCATGTTTGGCTTGTTTCATATTTGCTTCAATTATGATGTTAGCTGGTGTATATATGCTCTTGGTATAAAAATTTGAATTTCATTAACATGCATAGTGGGCAGGGCTTAATATGATAAAGCTGAAAAGAGCTTCTTAACAGAATATTTGAAGAATTATACACTGGTTTCATCATTAGTTGTTACTCTCCTTAAAATTTCAAACAGTCAGACCCCACCTGATAGGTTGGGTCAGACATTTTATCTTAATTTTCTTTATTCTAAAAATCACAAGTAATTAGGATCAAATTTCCTTTATCAACAGCTCCATTGTATTCGTTCTCCTGTTGGTCCTGGGTTGTTGTGGAAGTTGGTGTTGAGTATCATATTAGCAATGGATGAAGTCCTTATTGTGTGGTTGAGTGAACATTAGTGGTCTCATTATTTGCTACAGTAAATTTGTGGTTATGATTTGCTGAAACAAATTTTTAAGGAAAAGGACATATCATGTGTCATCTTTGGTACACTGATCAGGGACCTGCTATTTAGAGCACTGATAACCCATGGTCTGTAGATGTGCCCTATTGTTTTTGGTGGTGATGTTATGCATATTAATGAGTAGTCAGGCCTAATGTAAAAATCTTGAAATGCTCATATTTTAAGAATCGCATATCTAGTTTGTTTCATATTTGGTTTACTTATGATAGCTGGTGTGTACATGTCCATGGTATAATTAAAAATGTTGAATTTCATTTACATGCATAGTGGGCAGGGCTTAATATGATTATGCTGAAAAGAACTTGTAAACACGATATCTCAAGAATAATAAACTGAATTCATGTCATATTTGGTACACTGATAGCCTATGGTCTGTATATGTGCCCTATTGTTTTTGGTGGTGACGTCATGCATGTTAATGATTAGGCAGGGCTTTATGTAAAAATCTTTAAATGCTCATATTGTAACAACCACATGTCTGGTTTGTTTCATATGTGGTTTAATTATGATGTCAGCTGGTGTGTACCCCATGTGTACATGCTCGTGGTATAAAAACGGTGAATTTCATCAATATGCATAGTGTGTGGGGCTGCTGTAATTAATATGATTTGGCTGAAAAAGCTTGTTGACATGATATCTCAAGAACAATAAACATTCATGTCATATTTGGAATACTAGTAGATGTGCCATATTGTTTTTGGTGGTGATGTAATGCATATTATTGAGTAGGTGGGGCTTAATGTAAGAATCTTGAAATAGTCAAATTTTAACAACTACATGTTTGTTACGATTCATACTTGGTATATTTATGTTGTTTGCTAGTGTATATATTCATGGTATAAAATTGTTGAATATCATTAATATATGTAGTGGGCGGGGCCGTGGGGGCTAAATATGATGTTGCTGAAAAGAGCTTGTAAACACAGTAACTCAAGGACAATACATTGGATACAGCACAGGTCATGTGTGGTACACAGATAACACAGTGTCTGTTTGTGTGCCCTTCTGTTTTTGGGATGGTGATGTTATACATTTATGCATATTGCTTAGTGCAAAAGTGATAAATTGATAGCAACCATATGTCTGTTTGCATCATGACTGCATTTTCTTTGTCAGTTATTGTGTACATGCCTATGTTGTCAACAGGCTCTATCTCTAATAGGGGGCCTATGTGTGCCTTAATGTGAAAATGCTAAAAAAAACTTGTAAACACATCGCACAAATGTTCTTATGTGGTACACAGATGAGTTATGGTCCGTATATGTGATCTATTGGTTTGGTAGTGATGTCATGTAGGTGAGGCTTTATGTAAAATTCTTAAAACAGTGATAAATGTGCAACCATTTCCATGGTTTGCATCATACAAGTGCTGTCAACAGGTTTTATTTGATTGATATACATGGCGGGCATGGCTTATGAATTATTTAGTACTGTATATATCATGGTATGCAATGCCAGTTAGCATAAAACTTGTAAAATCAACCAACAATGAAAGAATGCATCGGAACCACTAAACATTTTGGTTTTGTGGTTTGTTCTAAAAACAGGAAGTTTCAGGGACTTTCATGATGTTTTCTTAAAAGTACCAGCTAATATCTTTTGGATGGTGACCATGGTATAAAAGTTTTTCTAAAATTAAAAACTTGCCTTTCAGAAACGTAGTCTCATCTCACTCTCCCACTTACTACCAATGCTGCTAACTCCCTTTCAGGGTTGTAGCTAGCCACAAGCTTGTAGAGGGGGAGAAAGGCCCAGATTTTGTGAGGGTGGGGCAAAAGTGTCCCAAAGTTTGTAGAGGGGAATGTTGAAATGCAGTTTCAATAGAATGACAAATATTTCCTGCTAGCTACGACGCTATTCCATTTTTGAAATAAGGTTGAATTATGATTCTTTTGATCCACTTTAATTTCAAAGATCATCTTATCTTATACCCAGAGTTGTGAAAGCTTGGTGAGTTAGCAGCAAACTAAAATGTAATCTGCTGTCAACCCTCTCTCCCCCCCCCCCCTCCCTCCAAAAAAAAGAAAAAAAAAAGAGGCTGACTGAAAAGGGCTGTACATTTACAAAGCAAAATTGAGTGCAAAGGTGACGTAAGAGCTTTGTATGAAATGACTACAGTATATCTAGACAGTACTATGCTATTAGGACAAGTTACTTATCTTATTAGAATAAGATCATCTTCAGAAATAGTTGTTTGGGAGACTTTTTCATCATGCACCAACACTTAAATAGTGTCATCTTGTGTTATTAGTTACTTGATGGAGATTTGTGCTTGAACATGTCGAAAACCTGAGAGGTACTGCTAGTAAACTTACATGATGTGTCCTTCTCTTTAAAAATTTGTTCCAGCAAATCATAACCACAAACTTACTGTAGCAAATAGTGAGACCACGCTATTTTAATTAAAATAACCACACAATAAGGACTTCATCCATTGCTAATATGATACTTAGCACCAACTTCCACAACAATCAAGATTTTCAGAATAAAGAGGAAAATTCTGAACGGACCTGATTATTTATCAGGTCGTGTCTGACTGTTTGAAACTGTAAGGAGCAGAACAACTAATTAACATCATTAGAAAGATATCTGAAAACAATGTGATTATTCCTAAGCAAAAAAGATAATATTTCTATCAAATGTTTCAAATGGGAGAATAATTTTCCCACCCATGATAGAATATCCATATTACTGTAATTGTGGAAATATGTTAGAAGGTGGGCCAAGAGACCTCCTGATCCACTTTGCCCTGCTGGTATATCATAAGCTATTTACTTAAGTTATTTACATTATAAGCTATTTAAAAGTGATCTTTAGCCCCATTAATCAGTAGTGATTTCAGCCCTGACATATTGTGTCACACTTTGTCATCATTGCTGTCTGGTGATTATCTTATCCTATAGCTTCCTGTGTGATAGAGTCTGTCCTATCTGATGAGTAGATAAAAACCTAATAGAAGAGTTTGCTAATGCTGATTACACTAAGCTATTTTTGACTGTCCTTCAGTAACTTTGGTACCAAAATGCATTTTTATTATTCAAGGGTGTTAATTATGAGGTAATTTATAAGTCATCTATGACATCTTCATTAAACTTACACTGTACAGTTTACTTTACTGTAAGTTGGGATATCAAAATATGTACAAGCACAGCACTTTTAAAAAGCGTTGGTCGTGGCTGTAGACTTTTAATAAAGACGCTTTGTTAGCAAGGTCTGAATAAAGACCCAAAGAAAGACTGCAAATACATTTCTTTCAATTCCATTGCCATTTTACAATGATACAATTTTGGTTTTGGCCAAATGAATCAATTGTTTTGGCACTCGAAAAGCCAATACAATTTAACTCCAGAAAGTGTCCCCATGACTTCAGATTTAATCCACTTCCTTCCCAGTCCTTCAGTTTTATCAGGTCTATGCAAAACTATGCAATTACAACAAATATAATTAATATCATTGTTTTAACGCATTCAAATATAAGTCAATCCAGGTGTTTGATATTCATTGTATTATATTACAATGCAAACAACCAGTACCTGACAACACACATTTTTTCACCTTTTCCTATAAAGGTAGTGCCCAACACATATTGTAATTAAGACTTTAAATAGAATCCCATTATATTTTTAAAGGTTTCACTTTTTCTGATTCCTACTTTAAAAATTAATCATGCAGTTTAAATTTTCACATTTTTCTTAATATATCAAAATCTTAAGTTTGATTTACAAATGTTTGTAATTATTCTTAACTTTGCAAGTTTTGAAAAGTACAACAGTAATTATTTTAACAAAGATAAAAAGAGTCGATTTTCAAAATAACAATTTCAAACTAGACTGTAGATAATGTGAGACTAGGTAAACGGATGCTTGATCAAAGATGGAGGATTTTCAACATACTAGACTGGTCAAAAAGGACAAAAAAATTAATAAACAAACAAAAAAAATTGTTGTGGGGGATTTAATGACATGAACTTAGGATTGTCATGGTGACATTGCATATCTTTAAGTGTTTTTTAGAGTTTGCTGTAGCTAGTTAAAACCTTAAATTCTACACCTGGTACATGTACATGAAATTAAAGGATTAGTTCAGTGGTCAGCAAGTTTATATTATATGAAAGGACTTTAAAGAAACAAAATGGTGAAGAAAGCATTCTAAAATCTTATTTCGTTAAGAAGATATTAAAGTTTAAATCTCTTGTCTTATCTGTGTAGAAATGACTGGTGTAGTAAGTCTACTATGGAAGGTTGGTGCTCTCATTCTCACATTCTTAACAATTGTTAATGTATTTTAAAGAAAATTTATTTAGCTTTTTTTCCTATTTGAATTATTTTTCCTCAAACTTTTTCAGGTGGTAAATTATGATTACCCTTACACGATTTTGTTTTACTACTTTCTGACAAACCCAATGGTTTTCAAGTCACAAAATCGCAGGACAAAATGTATAAAATACATAAAGACTGAGGAATCTTAGGTGAATGCAGTCATTTCTACACAAGTGATACTAAACTTTTAACCTAAATATCTCCTTAACAGAATAAGATTTTGGAATAATTATTTCACCATTCTGTTTGTTTTGAAGTTCTCTTTCATATAAGATGGACTTGCTTGACCCCTGAACTAATCCTTTAGGCACCCCATCAAATTAAGCTCTGAATACAAAAATAATTGCTGCTTGGGAATGGCAACCTTGGGAAAGAATATCATAAATCAAAAAGAATAAATGCAAGTACTACTACAAACAACTACACACATATTTCAACTGTTTCATTGTAGATGGTCTAAAGCAGTTTTTCAGCACAGACAGTGAATCTATCAGTCAATCCTCAAAATAACGAAAACAAAAATAGTACAAAATAAGACTAAGCTTCTCTTCTACTTCCATGTTCACACCAAGACCTTCATGGCACTATGTAAAGCTTCAGCTTTCCTGTCTAGCTTCCTGGGTTTAATTCGATGGGTGTCCAACCAGTGCTCCAGGACTGATTATTAATACGGCCGTGGGAATCTTGACATAAATATTCCTATGGAGGTCTGTTGGAACTTTATAAACCTTAGTAAATCAACAAACCAAATCACAGTCTTGGCTATATCGAAGACTTAATATTTTAATCTGCAGCTATATTGTAAAATTGTACACTGATTAAAGTACATGTATGGGAGAGATCTCTAGGCAAATATTAAGTGCCTATGAATTGGTTCTATATAATCTGTGAGTTGATATAATTACTGAGTAAAGTATCAATGCCAAGTAAAAGTATGAACATTTTGTTACTAGCAAATTTGGTTTCCCAAGTTATGACTGATCCGAAAGCTTTGGTAGAAATCCAAATAAAAATCTTTATATAATGTTTAAAAGTTTTCATCTGAAATTCCATTCATCTGAAATTAGAAAATATTTTTCTAATGAAATATGGGGAATTGGGGTATGAAATTCAAAATCTTTTTGTTTTTTACCTTATTTGATTGGGGTGAGAAAGGAAAGGGGAGTCATATGACAAACACAATAACAGATTCATGTACAGTATAAAACTTAAAAGGTCTGCTCAGTTGCACGCACATTAAGACTAGCTGGAATTTAAAATGATGTTTAACTTTGATGGAAGTTTTTAATTGATAACTTTAGCAAACGTTGCCTCTTCACATTAATCTCACAGACGGTATTCAAATGGGAAGGCGGCAAACTTGTCCAGGAGGAGACACCACTAAGTAGCAAAGAAGGGGCAAAGTCTGCAACATACACCAGGGAGCTAGATGCTGCTGGAATGTCATCACCGTTGTAAGTTTGTGAATCTTTTCTCATTAATGTAGCAAGTGTAGTGAATTACCAGCTATATCCTATCTATGGTACTTATATCTAGTGGTACTGGTGCAGGGATGGAATGCATTCCAGGCCTTTTGCCAGCATAGGGCATGCCCTCTTTAATAAAATCAAGCAAAAATATGAAGAATAAAAAAGAATAATAGAGCCTATAATACACAATATACAAAAAAAAAATCATGAAAGCGCAATGTGGAATACATACATGTTTATTGTTACGTTTTTTGGATCCCAGGTCTAAAATCACTTTTTGGTTTTGATGCTAGCATTGTATGGCGTGTGTATGTATGTGTGTTTGAACTATGTATGTATGTATGCATGTATGTATGTATGTATGTATGTACTATGTATGTATTCATGTATGTATGTATGTATGTATGTATGCATGTATGTATGCATGTATGTATGTCTGTGACATAAGTTTGTAAACATGATATCTCAAGAACTGTGGGGTGAATTTATATCATATTTGGAATATGGATGTGTTGTGATCTGCAGATGATCCCTATTGTTTTTGGTGCTGATGTCATAAATATTGATTAATGTAAAATTCTGTTAACAAGCTTGTAAATGATATCTCAAGATCCTGGAGGTGGATTTATGTCATACTTGGTAAATGGATGTGTTGTGTCTGTAGATGATCATCCCTATTGTTTTGGTGCTGATTTTATGATGGATTAATAGGCAGGGCCAAATGTAAAATTTTGTTAACAAGCGCTTGTAAACACGATATCACAAGCTCCTGGAGGTAGATTTATGTCATACTTGGTAAATGGATGTGTTGTGGTCTGTAGATGATCACTATTGTTTTTGGTGATGATGTCATAAATATTAATTAGAAGGTGGGCTAAATGTAAAATTATATTTACAAGCTTGTAAACACGATATCTCAACCATTCAGTGGATTTATGCTATACTTGGTATATGGATGTTTTGTGCTATACTTAGTATATGGATGTTTTTTGGTCTGTAAATGACCATTATTGTTTTTGGTGCTGATGTCATGAATAATAATTGGTGGGAAGGACTAAATGTAAAATTCTTTTAACAATTAAGCTTGTAAACACGATATTTCAAGAACCATATAGTGGATTTTATGTCATACTTGTGATATAAATGTGTTGTGGTTTGTAGATGATTCCCCATTACGCCCAATCCTTGCTACAAATTTTCAGTCTTTTCACCCGCAAGAACCTCCATTTCAACGGTTATGACTTTTAGACTCTGCTGGAAGCAATTAAGGAACCCACTACAGATAGTTCAGTGATTTTACGCATCGGTTATTACGCTCCTAGTCTACTGTATATACACACAATGAACCAGATGTTGTGGATAGGGTTACTGCAAAGCCAGCAATGCATGTAATGTGGGGCTGATTGTTCATTTAGACTTTTAAAAGAATGTTTTCATCAGTGAGTTATAAACACTCTGGTGAGTTTGGGTGCAATAGACTAAAAATGTATTGCCAGAGTTATTCATCATGTATTGTTTTTGGTTCTGATGTCATGAATAATAATTGTTAGGCAGGACTAGATAAAAAATTTTGTTAATAAGCTTGTAAGCACGATATCTCAAGAGCGTTGAGGGGGCTTTATATTATACTTGGTGTATGGATGTGTTGTGGTCTGTAGATGATCCCTATTAATTTTGGTGCTGATGTGAATATCAATTAGGCAGGGCTAAATATGAAATTATGTTAACAAGCTTGTAAACACGATATCTCAAGATCATTGCGTTGGATTTATGCCATACTTGGTATCTGTGTTGTGGTCTGTAGATGATTCCTATATTTTGGTGCTGATGTCATGAATATTACACATTTTAGTGTGATAAATAATTGAGCATGTAAGAACACTTGAAGAAATATGATTTTTTTTTAATTGAGTGCTTTCATTAATCCAAATTCACAGTAGCATCAAAACCACAAGGGATTTCTGTCTCTGGTTGATGAATATGTGTAATCATCAAAAAAAATCTTGATAAGTTTTCAATAATTCAATATGAACTGAAGTAAATGTTTTCAAACTATTGAAATGAGTTTTGTGCCCACTCCCTCCACAGATCTCTTTCTCTTATTTCCTTTATTGAATATAAAATGCACAAAGTGTAAATAGATGGTACTTTGTATTAATAGATTATTTGACATTTTCAAACAGAATGTTGATGAAATGGGCAGCTTTAAATTGATAAAAAAAAGTTGGAGGTAGTTGATACAACTATTGGAGGTAGTTGATACATCTATTAGATTTAGTTGATACAACTATTGGAGGTAGTTGATACATCTATTAGATTTAGTTGATACAACTATTGGAGGTAGTTGATACAACTATTAGAGGTAGTTGATACAACTATTGGAGGTAGTTGATACAACTATTGGAGGTAGTTGATACAACTTTTGGAGGTAGTTGATACAACTTTTGGAGGTAGTTGATACAACTATTGAAGGTAGTTGATACAACTATTAGAGAAGTAGTTGATACAACTATTGGAGGTAGTTGATACAGCTATTAGAAGTAGTTGATACAAATATTGGAGGTAGTTGATACAACTATTGGAGGTATTTGATACAACTATTAGAGGTAGTTGATACAACTATTGGAGGTAATTGATAGAACTATTGGAGGTAGTTGATAGAACTATTGGAGGTAGTTGATACAACTATTGGAGGCAGTTGATACAACTATTGGAAGTAGTTGATACAACTATTGGAGGTAGTTCATACAACTATTGGAGGTAATTGATACAACTATTGGAGGTAGTTGATACAACTATTGGAGGTAGTTGATACAACTATTGGAGGTAGTTGATACAACTATTGGAAGTAGTTAATACAACTATTGGAGGTAGTTGATACAACTATTAGAGGTAGTTGATACAACTATTGCAGGTAGTTGATACAACTATTGGAGGTAGTTGATACAACTATTGGAGGTAGTTGATACAACTATTGGAGGTAGTTGATACAACTATTGGAGGTAGTTGATACAACTATTGGAGGTAGTTGATACAACTATTGGAGGTTGTTGATACAACTATTAGAGGTAGTTGATACAACTATTGGAGGTAGTTGATACAACTATTGGAGGTAGTTGATACAACTATTGGAGGTACTTGATACAACTATTGGAGGTAGTTGATACAACTATTGGAGGTAGTTGATACAACTATTTGAGGTTGTTGATACAACTATTGGAGGTAGTTGATACAACTATTGGAGGTAGTTGATACAACTATTGGTGGTAGTTGATACAACAATTGGAAGTAGTTGATACAACTATTGGAGGTAGTTGATACAACTATTGGAGGTAGTTGATACAACTATTGGAGGTAGTTGATACAACTATTGGAAGTAGTTGATACAACTATTGGAGGTAGTTGATACAATTATTGAAGGTAGTTAATACAACTATTGAAGGTAGTTAATACAACTATTGAAGGTACTTAATACAACTATTGGAGGTAGTTGATACAACTATTGGAGGTAGTTGATACAACTATTGGAGGTAGTTGATACAACTATTTTATCCATGTTTGATCTTGAGCTCCTTCATTCAATTATCTTATCTGCTACTGCTTCCTCTGCCAGTCATATCTTTCCTGTTATCAGCATGTTTTCCAACGATCAGTACTCTGAAAACCCAAATTATTTGAGTCATATCTTTTAGTTAGCCAAGATTGCCTCAAAAAGATAGTATCATGACCTGCAGGTATTCTTTAACAGTTGGAGAAAGATATTGCTGGTCCAGAAAGTTGTATTTTTTTCCAATTTCAGACAGTAAGAGTAAATGTGTCTTTGTCTTTTGTGTGGGGAGGGGAGGGGGAGAGGATCTCTTTGTTCCGAGCCTGCTTTCCATGCTCCTGAATTCTATTCAAAAACATAATTTATCACTTCATTTTAAAAGTACCAACAGCCCAAAAGTGTGTGTGGGGGAGGGGGGGGGGGGGGGGTTGATAGTATGGACCCTCCCCATTGTCAAAAAAGTGGGGGATCTAGTCCCCCTCCCAGGGTTTAAGCCTATGAGTAGGATTTATAAATGAAAAGGTTATGTGACAAACATACCAAAAGCATTATGCCAATTTGCTTATATTAGTATACACTTAATTCATATTAATTTTAAACAATTACTAAAGTTGTTGTAGGATTTATCATTTCTGCCTAAATTTGTTTTATAGATTATTTGAAGTTAAGTAGAAAACCTTGATCTCTGATAATCTGATTTTACTCTTTTCAGACATGCAAGAGCGGAGACGTCGTCTGTGTGAGGAAATATCAGAGGGAATAGAGAATTCCACTGACAGAACATGCAAGCTTCTTTTTATAGTTTACGCACTCCACAGTCAGCAGTACTTGAAACCAATAACGACCTTGAATTCAGATTTGTCTTGAAGTCTCTATATATTGAAAGAAAACAAAGGTTCATTTACTGGTATCAGTTTTACTTTCCATTTCAGCTTTACTTTTGTGTGATATCTTTAAAGTGCTTCCATTCTCCCAGATTATATGATATTACTTTTAAACAATTACAGGGTGACACAATTTGATGGAAACATATTGTTCCATTCTCTGAGCAATCTTATGCAATACTGTACATTTATTAGTCTAAACTACTTGTGTAGTTTTGTTTACTCATTCTTGATCTTAAGGTCAGAGGTCATTCAGTGTGTGTAATTTTGTTGTAGTAGCTTGCATTCATTTTATTAACATTCATTTTTCAACTATTATGACAATTCTATATAAAATGTCTATTAAAAATAAGAAACGAATAAGTGTATGATTAAGTTGAATTAGTTTAGGTACTCTAAATCACTTTACACCTATAATCCCATAATGAAAGAAATATTCCCATGTTTTTTCATAACCTTTCATAAAGAGAACAGTTTTATGAAAAATAGAAATAATTTTAGAAACAATTTAGTACAAAAATCATGTTGATATGTTATTCCTACCAGGAGTTATTCAGATTTTAAGGTTCACAAAAAATGGCAGTAAACGAATAGGAAAAGTTTTAGTATGACATCACAGCAACACATTGTCCCACAAAGTTAATGTATTTCATTAAAATCTATCCTTTTATAGTAGTAAAACCTGCTAGAAAAAAAATTGATGAAAGTTAGGTATTTATATACATTGGCAAATATACCCTACTTCGATAATTTTTGGAAAATTGTTTCTAATCACACAGAAACAACCAATTAATTTTTAGAATACATAAACATTTGCAATGGAATTGCCTGTATGACATCATAAAACACGAATTCATCATACTGTACAAAAACTTTAATATACAATTGGGAAATCTTTAAAAACCCATATCTCCTAAATGGAATATGATATCAACCTGATTTTTGTACCGCATTGGCTCTAAAAGTAGGCTCTTTCAAATATGATTTTACAAAAAACCATGGGAGTATTCCTTTGAGAAAATATTAATTTTAGCTTTAAAAAAATGAATCTTTGTCAGCTTATCTTTAAATTCATTATTTGTCTTTTACTATTCCACAAACAATTGATGAAATTAAGTTTATTGTTGATGTTTCATGGACTGCCATTGGTTTATGTGAAATTTCTGCGGAAATTTCAAGTAGCTTCAAGAACTGATCTTCTCGCACTCTGCGGTGGGCACAATTTCTGATTCAGAAGTGTGCTTTAGCTGAAATTTTATATGACTGCTTTTTAGAAATTAAGCTTTTAAGCATTGCCAGTCTCTTGCTAACTTAATCTGCCAAAATTTGATCCAAACCAAAAATTTTAACTTTTCTATTTGCAATATTTTGTGACCAGTGTTGTACATTCCTTATTCAAAGCTTTAGCCAGTGTTATAATTCCTTAGCGTGCTTATTACTGTGACTGTATTTACAAATGTTGAATTCATTATTTCAAAACATTGGCGTTGTAAATTCACGACCAGTATGATTAAGAAGGAGAAGTCTTCCCACCGATGTTAAGTTGTCTTCCTTCTCCAAGTTTAATGATAATAATTATTATGCAAAAATACACTTAAATTTTGCTATGTATGCAGCTAGGTAAGATGTAAACATTCTTGATGTATTTTTTAAGTTCAATTAGAGCAGAGTGCTCAAAGTGGAATACTAATACCGTACACATAAATATTTTGAGATGGAAAGATTATAAAATTACCTTGCTAATGTTGATAACATTGGCATGTTTGACTCATGACTGCCGTGGTACCGTTAAACATCATCAAACCAAATCAAACCTGCTAATTTTGTCTCTACAATCCCGGACAAAAGCACTTTTTCACATCTCCATGTTCCATTTTGAAGAGATATTACCAAAAACATTTATACTTACACCCTGTCATTGAATAGGGGTGTGAGGGGGAAAAAGTGCCAAGACTATTGTCCCTGATTGTAGATGTTGCTTGTTATCTTTTGAAATTCTGAACAAGCCTCTATTTCTCACTTCATATGCAGAACTTCTGATATTGGTGAAAGATAGGAAGGGTGGAAAAAGCCTTCAGGGCCAAAGACATCAAATATATCATCATCATGTATGACGCATGGTGAATCATCCGCTCTTTATAGTCAATTTTACACAAAGAAAGTGGTTGCCAAGCTTGCTTCACTGCTGTCATTTTAAGTAGCTGAGAGAAGTATGTATGTTCATGTGCAAGTGATGTATTATTTTAGATCATGTTTTAATGACTTTGTAATGTAAGTGTGTTTTATAATCTTTCAAAGAAAGAAAATTGTGGATGCTGGACATTGTTGCTGCCGAGATAGTGATCACTAAATCTCAAGGTGCTACTAACTTACTTGCCGTTAATAGAAATAATTGCAATGTGCAAAATCATTCACTTATTCAAATTAAGATATTTTACCCTGCTGATTTTTTGAAGATGAAATAAATCAGCATGCAACTACCATCATTCTTGTATGTTTTTTGTTGTTTATTTGTATGTTTTTCTACAAAGTTGCTGAAAAAAATATAGAACTGTATGTGCCATCCAAACCCCCAGGTAGCACAGAACTAATTACTTGCAACAAGTCGAAGCCCTCTTGTATACTGTAAATGCTAAATTCAGGATCAATTGCACCACAAAGGAATAATTTGATGAATTATTGTTTCTGATGAACTACTATTGAATACCTTTGAGCTTAACCAAGGGTTCACCTAAGGGTTTGGGCCTGCATTATGTATTGCATATCTTTATCAGACAAGCCTATTGGAACACTGTTGGGGTTCACCTAAGGGTTTGGGACTGCATTATGTATTGCATACCTTTATCAGACAAGCCTATTGGAACACTGTTGCATGACAACTTTCCCACAACTTTTCCTAAAGGTGTTTTCAACTAAATTATAAATTCGTTTTTACACTAGAAAGGTAAATACCGTCATGGTTCACATGCCCATGCAAATTGACACCCATATCATATGACCCGGCCAATTATAAAAATGGCATCTCACACTAAGTCCCACATGGCACCCCATGTCTCCCTCATGGCATCCCACCCCATGTCCCACATAACTTCCCATCCCATGTCCCATGTCGCATTCCATCATATGTCCCACAGGGCATCCCATCCATCCTATAACCCACATGGCATTCCACCCTATGTCCCACATCCCATGTCCCAAATGACATCCCACCTTATGTCCCACATGACAGCCCATACTTTGTCCCACATGGCATTCCACCATATCTCTCACAAGGCAATCCACCATACAGTGTATCACTGGCATTCCACAATGTCCCACATGGCATTCCACCATATGTCCCACATGGCATCCCACGCTATGACCCACATGGATCCCATCCTACATGCATGTCCCACATTAATCCAACCATATGTACCACATGACATCCCTCCCTATGTCCCACATGGCATCCCCCTCTGTGTCCTGCATCAGTGGCTTCCCACCTGATGTCCCACATGGCATCCCACCTTATGTTCCACATGGTATCCCTCCCAATGACATCCTACTTTATGGCATCATGTCCCCATGTCCTCCTACCCCGTCTCACATAGCCTCCTACCCTATGTCACACATGGCATCCTACCTTATGTCACATATGACATCCCAACCTGTCACTGTATTACTCGTGGCATCCCACCATTCCCACATGGCATCCCACCATTCCCACATGGCATCCCACCATGTCCCACATGGCATCCCACCATGTCCCACATGGCATCCCACCATGTCCCACATGGCATCCCACCTTGTCCCACATGGCATCCCACCATGTCCCACATGGCATCCCACCATGTTCCACATGGCATTCCACCATGTCTCACATGACATTCCACCCTATGTCCTGCATGGCATCCCACCCTTTGTCCTGCATGGCATTCCACCCTATGTCCCGCATGGCATTCCACCCTATGTCCCGCATGGCATCCCACCCTATGTCCCGCATGGCATCCCACCCTATGTCCCGCATGACATCCCGCCGTATGTCCCGCATGCCATCCCACCCTATGTCCCACATGGTATCCCACCCTATGTCCCACATGGTATCCCACCCTATGTCTCACATGGTATCCCACCCTATGTCCAACATGGCATCCCACCCTATGTCCCACATGGCATCCCACTCTATGTCTCACATGGCATCCCACCCTATGTCTCACATGGCATCCCACCCTATGTCTCACATGGCATCCCACCGTATGTCTCACATGGCATCCCACCCTATGTCCCACATGGCATCCCACTCTATGTCCCACATGGCATCCCACCCTATGTCCCACATAACATCCCACCCTATGTCCCACATGGCATCCCACCCTATGTCCCACATGGCATCCCACATGACGTCCCATACGCTCCAAAAGAAGTCTCATCCTAGCTATCACAGTCCCTGATTGAGCATACTATGTATGAAACTTGAAAGTATCAGTTTATATAATAACTTATATGCAAATGACTTGTTGAATAAGAAAAAAAAGGCAGAGTCAAATCATTATGCCTGATATAGCCCTTGGTGTATACCATATATTATATCATATGGCCCCCATCCACGTTCCACATGGCATCCCTCCCTATGCAGTCACATCCTGTCACACTCCCTGACCAAGCATACTAAATCAACAATTCTGGTCAGTTCATATACTGTAGCAACTTTATGCAAATGAGCACATTAATAAAGACGGAGTTTAATAATCATGCCTGATACAACTATTGGTGCCCAACAATTTTAAAGAATTTTAAATCTCAAGTGCTACAAGAGAGCCACTCGAGGATCTCTGAAGAATATTGGAAAATTATATCATTTTACAGTTTTCTTTTAAGAAAATATCAAATGTTTTGTAGACTTTTTAAGGAAACTAGTCTTCAATCCTGTCTTAAGTGTCTCTGAAAAACTTTAATTTTGTAAGGAAATTCTAACCTTTCATAAGAATATCTGAAGAAACTAACTTTTTCTGAGGAACTCAGAAGAAACTAACATTTTTTGAGGAATTCTTAAAAAGCTTTAACATTTCTGAAGAATTCTCAGGAAACTAGACATCAATTACGTTATAGCTTAACCTATAAGAATGCAAGAAAAATTGATTGCTTTTATTTTCGTCATATGTACTTTTATGATGTCTTTAAAGTTTTGTTTGAGGTGCATTCCATTTGTGGGCAATAATTATTCATCATGTTAAAAATCCAAATTTTTTAACTTTCCTGTATGAGTTGTATTTAGTTTGTTTGTTTGGGTTAATGGCACCTTAACAGTCTGGTCATATGTGTCAAACGAGGTTAGTTGTGAATGACTGTCAGATTGGTTTTCAGTGATGACTTAGTTTTGCGGTGGGTGCAATGAGGTTCACGTCATAGCGATGTCTGAAAAATTATGCTTCTAACAAAAGCTACGTGACATTCAATGCATGGTGCCATCATGTCTCGCTCAATTACTGACGTTGGCGAGGTCATAGGTCAATTCCACCACGATGTACAGTTAAAAAATACATTTTGTAAACATAACACAATTTGTAACATTTACACATCAATCTTCATAAATGTTAAATTAATTTCATTTGGCTGGTCCAAAAAAAAAAAAATTATTGACCAAACATGTTTCAAAACGGCCAAATTTGTCATATTTAGCCGGTAATCGGCCAAATTAGCAGCTAAGGTTGTGACAGTTAGCATTTTTTCATTAATGGACAGCTGTCACCATTACGGTCCTTACCGTTTAACCGTAGGGCCCGTTGTCATAAGTGGACGCCCTTTTAAAGCGAGTATACCGCGTCCTTACCACAAGATCTCCGCCAGGTTCTTAACAATAGACATGCTAATCCACCGCGTGAAAGACGCTACCGTTAGATTTACTATGTAATGTGCAAACATGCACTTTCTGCTTCTCGTATGTGCGTGTGAAAGTCAAGTTAACATGTACTATTAGGATGAAAAATAAAGCAGTCACGATCGTTTTTTAAATATCGATATTTGCCTGGTGTTTTTATTTTTACATAATTAGTTCTTAAATGAATAAATAATTATCCCCGATCACAAAATTATATATTTCATGTACTTTCTTTGTCAAATACTGTTCAAAAATCTTGTTCAATGAGGAACGAAACATAGAAATCATGCAGCCAAATTTGTTTGTGACTTCAAAGAAACAAACATATGAAATATTAAGGATTTTCTTTTTGAAGTTATTCCCCTAATTGTGTTTCATTTGACTTTTTATCAAAATTGATAAAGAAATTACTACTGTTTTCCCCCTTGAACTTAAGAAAATATCTCCGTTTTTCCAAATATCCATGTGGCAATAATTTATTTAAAACCGCCTACGGGGTATACGCAAGACCACACATTTCATCATACTTCTAGCCGCGAAGAAGAAAGTTTCATTGTACAATGGGATGAGAAAGTGGAAAACTCGTAAGTATATCTCAAATTCCTTTCTTAAAAGTACATTATTTTGGTTATTTTTTCTTCAGAATAATTCTTTACACTTGTTCTTAACGAAGCTTGTCATGTATTGTGCAATAAACTGAGTTCCCAGGGTCCATGCCGTATCTAATTTCATGTGAAGTAATGGAGAGAGTTTGAGGTATGATGGGATTTTCCAATCATTTTATGTTAGTATGCACACAAGCGGGACTGCATAATTGATAGCTCATGTGAGTTTTCAGAAGTTCTCCAGAGTTGGTATAAAGGTATGATGGGATTTTCCAATCATATTATGTTAGTATGTACACAAGTGAAACTATGCGTAATTGATAGTTCATGTACATTTTTCAGTTCTCCAAGAGTTGGCAAGGTATGATGGGATTAAGACACGTTGCTGTTTGATATACATTTATATTTGCAAATTTTGTGACCAATCAAATGCAGTAAAGCAAAAGTGTAGGGGAGCAGCATAGCGGGGATGTGAGGTACCCGATTTGAGGGAATGTGATGGGGGGGGGGGACAGCGTTGGGCAAAGGCGGTTGTGGCTACAGGGAGTGGGATGGTAAAAATCGTCCAACTTATCTTTTTTCATTGGTATTTCTTGTCCCCAGTAGGCAACTAGACTAAAATATTGTATGGGATTAATAGCTAAACACAAGTGTAACTGTTACGGTCGTGTGGAGAACGAATTTCATTTATACAACAGGAGACAAAGAAAATTGTTAAATAGGGTGGAGAGGGGGAATACCCCCATTGTGGGAGTATTTTCTCACAATGGCGTGGGGGGGGGGGGCACGAGGGTAGGCCTATAAATGTTGTATTTATACATCGTTTTGTAGTAGTTGCTGCTGTAGGATATTTTGTAACTTCTTTCTAGGACGTACTACATTAACTTCAAAATCATCATGCTACGTCGGAGTTCTTACGCCCTGAGTGTTTGATAATGGTAACCCCAGGGTCATACAAGCAAGAATACGTCTCCTTTGATTTAAGTAAACAATTTGAATAGAAAAAAAATCTTTTTGATTCCTATGCCAGACATGACAGTATCTGAAATGCGTGAAACAAGATTTTTTTTTTTTTTAATCCTGCAGAACGAAAAAAGAAGCTCATTAAAGTAAATATAAAGCAAATGAAAAATAAGAAACTACTGTTGCATGCTTAACAAAGAAATTAAATAGATAATACAAGGATAAAGTATACTTATCTCACTAAAAAGAAAGAAACGAGAGAGAAAATACTTAACACTTCTTTAAAAAAAAATTGTAACGGGGGTGGGGTGGGAGAGGGGCGAACGCACCTGATTTCATGGGCCTCGGCATTCGCGAACTTAGGGCCGGGTATATGCAGCATACTACCTCTTTTATTTAAGGATAGTGAGTTGAAAAAATATGCTTCTAACAAAAGTTGTAAGCCGTTTTGTATTTTTTTTTTAATAAAGGAGTTAATGGAGGTTTCCACCATGTAACGGTCGATTACCGACCTTATCTGAGAGTAAAGGTCAGTCTGAATGCAGCATATTGTGGAACAATACATTTTAAAAACAAAATTACGAACATTAGCGATCACCTACATGTATTAGGCTATGACGTTTTCATGTTTGATTTTTTCTGCATATGAGTTCCAATGTGTTTACAGTTTCAGTTTCGCTACGGAAAAAGCGTAGTGCCGTTATTCCCAGGATACATGTTCCCCTACCTTTTAAGTGTAGGCCTATAGAATAAAAAAAAGATAAGTACACAATTGTGGGTGGGGGGATTTGTTTGAGTTTCAATTCGCATCTTATGACGGTGACCCCAAGTTTGGATAAGAAGCCAAGCATGCTCCTTTACGTTGAAAATGTGAATTTACGGCCCTGAAGGGTCAAAGATTCATTGTATAAAAATGTGTTTCTGCATCTCACCCACCCCATGCCATTTCATAATTTAATCGTCTTATCAGGGGCGGCGGAGCATTCAAAATATTGGGGGATTTATTGAGATAAAGTGACATGTGATAACAACACTGCGGAGGGGGTTGGATCAAGTAACGTGATACATTCACGTAAAATTATTGGGCTGAAGCCCGCACATCCCCCTTTTCAGCTCCGCCGTCTCTGTCGATTGCAAGTCATCATTGATGATAGGACCTAAATAAAATGATGAAAACCTTGATATGAACGCACAATGTAAGTTTCGCGTAACTAGCATGACCACTTTAATATAAAATTTAAATTGGTTCTTCCCGTTTGTTCAAACTTACGGAAACACTGATATATTATATTTAACATTCATCATATCCTTGTAATGATAATCATCCTCTGGTTTAACCCGATTTTTAGTTCCCATATTGGGAACAAAACAACTGTATTACGTGATTTCCCCTTTGATGTCGCTAATGACGAGAACAATCAGGGTCACTACCAACTGCGTTTAGAGAAGTGATGTGGTCTAATCTGCTACACCGTATAATTTAGTGCACTTGGAATAGCTTTTTGAATAATTCAGCCATTGTATTTTTTCCCGAATCAGCACTAATGGGGCTGTTATGTAGCAATGGATATTCAAGTGTTTGAAGTTTTTACACAAAAAACCAAGAATGATTGTTTGTTGTCCGTAACTACACATCTTGAGAAACGCTATAGCGACCACGTGTGAATTCCGCAACTGGGAATAACAGATCACACGGCGTGAGAATATTACCGAGTTTTGAGCATGAGCAGGCTGTTACCTCCTTAATTTATGTCAACACTTGCTGAATTTGTGATGCGTAATCCGGTCGTAAAAATAATAACAATACCCAGGCAAACATTTAATCCGTCCGTAAATACAGTTATTAGTTTTGAAATAATTGTTACTCTTTGAAGTAAATGTTAAAGGACATGGATTAATCTGTAATTTTATCACAATAGGTGCAAAACGAGAATTTCTTCAATGTTTTCATTGCACATTAGAACTCTTAAAAGCTGAAATACTTTCAACGATAGGCCAAAGGTCATCGATGCGTATGAATTTTCTGATTTCTTTGCATCGCTACCCTGGTTTGATTCGTGACTTGTGTTTCTAACCTTTAACACAAATTCTTCTGGGCCAACTTTAGGAATAGGTAGATTGGAAAAGGAACAAGTCGTCTCCAAATTTCATAGGAAAAAAGGACCGGGCCCAAAACCTAGCGGACCGTTTTACTATGAGGGGGAACATATGTACTGGATGGCTACGGCTTAATTGTCTAGGGAAGGAGGAGGGGGAATTTCGTAGGAAATAAGGGCATGGGGCAAAAATTTACTGAGGGAGAAAATGTACATTTACACCGGTCAGTGGTTGGGAGATATGTACGGTGATTTGATAGTGAATGGATATGGGCGGAAATTTCTTGTCTATTTGACGGGTTATGTCAATGAGTGCTAGCCTGGGCCTAGCGCCTTCCTTATGAAGACAAGCTATAAGTACGTTCCATGCATCTGATCCCAGGTACCGTGGAAATGTTTAGTGTTATGTATATGGCCTCCAGGTGAATAATGTGAAGGCAATGACTTAGTGGGTAAAGATTGACACGAGGAGGTTGGTTAGATGGTTTCGTGAATTTAGGCAAACTTGAAAGAAAAAAGAAAAAAACACATACAAATTGAATTAACATTCGTTTACACGAAGCATGATTTCCTCAACGCCCAAACGTTACAACCTTACTAGCAGCCCTGGGATGCCCCATTAGATACTACCGTACCCAGCGATAATTCTTCCACGTGTCCACAAAAACTTATAGGTTTGGAAACGAACTTTCATTTCTTGCAATCTGCTGCCCATACACATCCCGGCTTACGCAATGCCGCTGCGTTCACCGACCTAACAAAACTGTATCCTTAACGTAAGTGCTAGCATGGACATAAATCCACTACTATCAAAGGGATTACTAGCGCGATGGATACTTAAAAGTCTCTATGGTATAACGCTCTGGCCCCGCGATGCTGTGATGCAATGTAGCACAAGAATTACTGACACTTGAGACTTAACTGTACAAGCGAAAATGATCAAACAACAACCGCACACGTTATCTTTTAGGCTATGTCATGACCTATTATAGAATCGGTACTCTAATCCGATACGATACAGCGTGACCTAAATAAGATCACGAGAATTTGCATATGCATAGCAGAGTGTCCGAATTTTGATTAAAAAAATACTGCGATATGATTAAACATACATGTCCATACATGTTACTAATAGATATGCGTCTATGGGGGACATGCCATACCAACTGACCAATATCATAGCCCGGAGCGGTACCGGTACGAAACGCGAATAGGATGACTGCCTACAGCTAAAAGAGCCATTTTTAGCGAAATTACGTATGAAATCTGATATTTTGTTAAAACCTTTCGAGAGCTTCAATTAAAAAAATACATGGGATATCTCTTAACAAAATACAAGTTTTATGAACCGTACAAAAATCTCGCTTGAGCCAGTATCTCAAGAGCAAAACTGTAAAAACCTAGGAGGCATTTTTAAACAAAACTTAGTATAGGCACATATGAGAGGTCACGTACGATTTGATAATCTCCACTCATACACTCTTGTGTATGGGTGGTGCTAAAAACTGTGGACGGCAGGACGGACGAAATCGCCATTACATAGGTTCGCATTATGCTTCGCATGCGAACAAAAAATACCTTTTTTAACCTAACTAGAAATATAAATGCACATATCATATAATGGCAAGCTTTCAATTTTTTTTTGTTCTCTTTGATTAATACTCAATTAGTTCCGTACTATCTTAAAACTTGAAGAATCCCCATTTTGAAATGAAAGAATGCTTCCGATCCAAATCTAAATTTGGATCTAGCGTGACAAGACCTTACTCGATATTTCTGATATAAGCAAGACAACCATCATCATGAATTAAAGAAACACAACCAGGACCAAAGGATGTTGTCTACCCTTGAGGCTTTGCAAGAATATCCACGCTTATGTGCCATGTGAGAGAATTACATCATATCACCCTTGACCTTGAAAAAAGAAAACTTATTTATTGCTAAATATAACTTGAACTAATCAAGGAGTTTAAGATGGTCAAGGTTTCAATTTTAATTCAACAACTGAAAAAATATTCTACAATTGTGGCCAAAGGTATTGTGGGACCAAATCACTTAATTTCAGCTGCCTTTCTTCAGTTCTTCCTCCTACTCCCATTGATTGTATGTTTTGCTAGAAACAGGGAAAGTGTGGGGCCTGGCTTTCTACTGGTAGATAGGATCAAAGATTTGTTCTAGCTGCTTTTGGCCATGATAACAGACTATCTGAAAACCATAAGTTTTCGAAATTTACAATGTAATATGCTATGAGAACTTGTGGATACTGTGGATACTGTATAAATGGATTCTAATAAGAAACAGATCGACAATGACATGAACATAAAATATACACAGAACACCGATTAGTTTCCTTCCAATGTTTCTAACTAGAATGATTATTACAAAAAAATTAAACCATTTTTCTTTCCACATGAGACAAAATTCTGAATTTCTTCAGAAGAAAGCAAATTTTTACTTTCATAAATATAATGAATAAAAGTTATTCAAAGTTAAACAATGTTGCCTTGTTAAATTGATTTCAACACCTTTATTTGAATTTACAGAAAAATAGAGTATAGCAGTCCACAAATGGTAGAATTTGTAAATGGTAAAACATTTTAATGAAGTAAATATCAATGATTCTCTGATAGATTTGCCTACAAAGTGGAATATCATAGTTTTAAGACTTCCTGTTGTCAACGCTAATCTAAAAACTTTCACAAAGATGAATGTTTTTTGTATTTTGGACTTTAAATAACCACAATGCTGCTTAATCCATTCTTTATCCTTCCATGGAGGCAAGAAAACAACATTTGGAATGGAAGAGATGAAAATATACAGCAATGCATACTCATTAAACAGCTCATTCTGAGTTCAGCTCTTCACAAAGCAATCTATTTTGGTGATATTTTCAAGCACAGTTTACAAATCATTTCTTCACTTTTAACTTCAAATTTCTGTTGACATCCTTAACTGCATTGCTAAAATAACCTTCAGTTCATGACATGCTTGCAAGACCTCCCAAAACACACTTTTAAGTACTAAATTGTCATCGCAATCTTCCTCATCAAAAATGCTCTGGCAATTTCTAAGATCAACACATGAAACTTCTTTTCTATGAATTTATTTTATCAAGGTTTTATTTCGTTGCCAATGTGAACCAACTTGAACCCAAAGTATATGTAAAATAAATGTTTTTGAAGAACAAGACTTCATGAAACAATGAACAAATGTAAAACTCGTCTGAAAAATAATCTACTTTTGAACTTCAATGTTATTCGAAGACAGCAAGCACAGATGGCTGAAGCATAGATGAAGCACAGAATAATTATCATAGATGAGAGAAGACTAAGATTAAATAAAGAAGATTACTTATTCAACATTGATTCTGGTCTGACAGAAAATAATCCATTATTGCTTTACTTATTGAAAATTTAGGAAGTTTAATGAGGTATGACCAAGAAACCTTAAATGTTTTTCAAATACCTATACATTGAAAATGATTAGAGGAAAACAAGGAAAGTGCAAGTCAAAGCAAAGTGGAGGTAAAAACTTTCTCAGCAAAAGCACCACCTTGAATCGGTTAGCCAAAGAGGAGGAAAGGTATATCTTGGCTCAACGTAATGATGTAATCAATAATGAAAGCCTGAGTCTCGGAACCGAGAGAAATGGATTTATTTACATATCCAAACTATTGGTGCTTTAAATTAAGTCATAACATGCAGACGAAGTCTGTTGGAAGACAGCTGTAAGTCAAGAGCTATGTTCCCCATAGTATTCAGCATTTCCATTTACACAAAGTTTATGTAATGAGCATCCTATTGACTTGATAAATTTGTGGCTTTTTAATTACAATAATTTCAAAATGAAATAAATTGATCAAACAGAGGACATAGTATATCGGCAAAACCTAAACTTATTTAAGTGAAGAGCACAGTTTCAATCCAGTTTGCAAGTTTAACCTTCCTTGTTGAGATATTAAGAATGACTTCAAACTCACAGAAATCTTAAAGAATGTGATAAAGCCAAACTGAAGGAAAACATCTTCACAGAAATCTTTTTGGATAAACTCATTGTTTTCCAAAGATGGAATGTTTGAAATGACCAAAAGGCAATTAACTAATTAAACAACCAAATATTTTGCATTATCAACTCACAAAAATTTACAAATTTACACTTCTACAGCATTTTAAACAAAAACTTTCTATAAGAGTAAATTTCATTAGCTCCCATTACACTAACTTTATAAAGTCAACTGAAATATTTCTACCCTAAATAAAAGGATATATAAATCTTTTAATGATGACAAAATATAACTAATTTTGAATTCTTCACAAGTACACTAGAAAGAAAATATTATCAGATTCCTTTGGAAGTTCAATGAAAAAAACTATTATTTTCAAGCGAGAGATGCATGTTGCAACTACTTCAATGTCTTAAAAACAAAACTGAGACTGTAAAAGTCATTTACTTCTACTTATTATGGTGTATTCATTTCCAATGTATAAAAGTGTTCCACTATGTCACCTTATCCATTTTGAGCAACGTAATTACTATTAAAGACAGTTACATGCTTCCCATTTGGCAACAAGACAAACTTTGGCATATTCCTTGCAAAATTGATTTGATTAAAATTTCAATCAATTTCAGAAAAAAAATGTAAAAACCAGAAAAAGCATTAAAAAAATGTTCCATTATAAAAAATTCTCAATGAAAGTATCCACGTCCTTGATCAAAAACTGGGATTAAAGGTTTATTAAAATGAAAACTAAATGGGCAAGAATTAAATTTGAAGAAAAGACTTTTGAAACCAATTTAGCCAAAGCTTCAAGATGTTTTAATGTTCTAGTATTTTGCATCCACTATACTTTGCTAAAATAAAGCTTTGATGGGTCATTTACACATCTCACCTGAAATACATAGAAATAAAGGAAAACTTTACACAAGAAACTGTAAAAAATGCATGAATATAAACAAATAAATCTCCATGAAGCACCTACAAAGAGTTAAATAAGCAAGAGGCAAGTATAAATTTAGTCTGCACACAGTAACCTATGCTACATATCAGGCATTGCTGCTTGGCTTGAATCTCATCATTGGTTTTAAATTAAAAAAAGATAGCCACTTTAGCATAAGTCTGTGTTTGTGTCATCTCTGTGTTTGTGTCATCTCTGTGTTTGTGTCATCTCTGTGTTTGTGTCATCTCTGTGTTTGTGTCATCTCTGTGTTTGTGTCATTTCTGTGTTTGTGTCATCTCTGTGTTTGTGTCATCTCTGTGTTTGTGTCATCTGTGTTTGTGTGTCATCTCTGTGTTTGTGTCATCTCTGTGTTTGTGTCATCTCTGTGTTTATGTCATCTCTGTGTTTGTGTCATCTCTGTGTTTGTGTCATCTCTGTGTTTGTGTCATCTCTGTGTTTGTGTCATCTCTGTGTTTGTGTCATCTCTGTGTTTGTGTCATCTCTGTGTTTGTGTCATCTCTGTGTTTGTGTCATCTCTGTGTTTGTGTCATCTCTGTGTTTGTGTCATCTCTGTGTTTGTGTCATCTCTGTGTTTGTGTCATCTCTGTGTTTGTGTCATCTCTGTGTTTGTGTCATCTCTGTGTTTGTGTCATCTCTGTGTTTGTGTCATCTCTGTGTTTGTGTCATCTCTGTGTTTGTGTCATCTCTGTGTTTGTGTCATCTCTGTGTTTGTGTCATCTCTGTGTTTGTGTCATCTCTGTGTTTGTGTCATCTCTGTGTTTGTGTCATCTCTGTGTTTGTGTCATCTCTGTGTTTGTGTCATCTCTGTGTTTGTGTCATCTCTGTGTTTGTGTCATCTCTGTGTTTGTGTCATCTCTGTGTTTGTGTCATCTCTGTGTTTGTGTCATCTCTGTGTTTGTGTCATCTCTGTGTTTGTGTCATCTCTGTGTTATCTCTGTGTTTGTGTCATCTCTGTGTTTGTGTCATCTCTGTGTTTGTGTCATCTCTGTGTTTGTGTCATCTCTGTGTTTGTGTCATCTCTGTGTTTGTGTCATCTCTGTGTTTGTGTCATCTCTGTGTTTGTGTCATCTCTGTGTTTGTGTCATCTCTGTGTTTGTGTCATCTCTGTGTTTGTGTCATCTCTGTGTTTGTGTCATCTCTGTGTTTGTGTCATCTCTGTGTTTGTGTCATCTCCATAGAGAATAGGACCTTGACAAACAATTCAAATGACACTCCACTAGAGATCTGGTTTTTATATCATGTGTACCACTCTCTCTTGACTGAAGGTTAAACAAGTTATGAATCCATAAACAGAAAGTAACAGCAGCATGGATCACATGATTGGGTTGCATTAATTTCATGACTGCCACAAAGTACAGTCAAGCCATGTAAAATTGTAAGACTCAAATCTGATTACTGTTACTGCATATGGTAGCACAAAACGAATTATTTGCTCCATTGAAGCCTATAATGAGTCAAGTTCGAGTCCTTTTTGTACAAAAACGTTATAGATTTGGGATCTTTTGTGATAGTTAAAAATATAAAAATTTTACTAAAACAAATCTCATCAAGTTTGGATAGGCATAGTCAAGTCCTATCCTTTCTCTGCCATACCTGAAAATATCAACTTCTCAGCTTCTTGTCCCATGAAATAGGGCTTCTTGAAAATATTTTGTATTAACCTTTTACCTGAGGGTTCTCACTTTTGGATGGTGGAGTGATACCTTATTAGTTCCGTGCTACCATATAGTGGGTGCCACATGATCTCATATGACATTTCTCACACGATCAGATGTAGCGAAGAGATCACATGACTATTAGGGAGTGGTACCAATGCCATATATATTTATTTTTACAGGTAGGGCGAACTGCATTTAATGGCCGTAAGCAACTTTGAAAAAGAACCAAGTGGATAATAACTAGGTCAAAAGCAAAAACTGCTTGTTCCTACAAATGTATCTAGTAATTGCCACAGTTGACATGCAACTGTTCTACAATCAATGAAATTATATAAGCTATAGACCTTTTCAAGTCAAGCTAAGCTGACAGTGATTTCTTCAGCACTTCGACCAATCAAATGCTGAGGGAAACTTTTCCTATTGTTTCCCAAACAATCAGGTGCAGTTTTGAGGAAAAATTGTAAGCAGCAAGACGTGCACGTATGTCCTTCATGTATAACACACGTATGATACGTACATTTGCAAACAATTTTTCAAATGCTTGGTCTTATACTGTGCATGAATTGTGCAGACGTCTTAGATTCCCCTAGTATCTGATTGGTCAATAAAAGTCCTCCAGTATACAATTGGTCCATTATGGAAACGAAAATTTCAGCCACGTGACATTATTTATATTACATTTTCAGAAATGTGCTGACTCGGATTGAAAAGGTTTATTTTAAGTCACTCAGACCACGTAGCTGTGGCTTTTTGTTGGGTAATTGTCGTTGGTGACCTTTTATTTTATACATCAAATGCAGAAGGCAGCCATTATATTACAGCAGACATCTCTGAACCTTTCTTTCTTGTAAGAGCTTTGCAACAGAAAAATTAAGTAAATCACACATGGCAACACACTTTTTTTTCTAAGCGGCTTCTGTTGGAGAGCTCGAGAGAACAATTGCCTAATATTCAAGCCAAAAGTATCAAGAATTCAACTTATTCCCAAATTTGTCTTATTGTTACCATCCCCTAGAATTACAAGGAATTATTCACTGTGAATGTTCTGCATGGAAGATTTCATGTCTGAAGCAAAACTTGAATACTAGCAAAGAGAAAACTCAAACATAATACAAAACACCTTACAATGTAGAGCAAGAAAATATCCCTTCTTATAATACACATTTACAAAGTTACATGTAAATCGTTCAATCTACATCTGAAACCTCAAATAATCCTGTCGGAGTTCATTTTTCACCACAGCGGACTCATTTTGCTTAGGTGTAATATGAAGATTTACTGCGAGAATGCAGTATTTATAAGGTGTAATACGAAGATTTACTGCAAGAATGCAGTATTTATTAGGTGTAATATGAAGATTTACTGCCAGAATGCAGTATTTATTGATAAACACTCTACTATAAAGTTTGACAGTATATTCCAATTAACGATGTCTTAACGTTCTCATTCCTTAACTTTTCTTTTAATCCTAAAACATGATCAAAATACAATATGGTTACCAAAACAATTGATGGCCCACTTTGACACCATGGCAACAGTTTAACGAAAACAATAATATTGGGATGGAGCCTGAGGTAACAATAATACAAACCAGTGTTGAGAAGCACATAGCTTTCAAAAATCAACATTTCCGTACTCACTCTGAGCTAAGCAAAAATGTAAACATCAACAACTGAATTATATATATTGCATAAACTCCAGACCAGATGTACTCCTTCTATTACGTGCCTCTTAATGTATATGGTTCCCTATCTATGTCCTATGGCTTGTTTTTGTTTCTTATTATTATCATACATCTTGGTTCAATTTCTATAATGAACATTCAAGGATTTTAGTATCTTCATTTATGCATCTGCATTCATCTTGCTTTCTTTTATATGCATTATTGTTAAAATAAGACGGTTAATAAAGTCTGCAAAAAATCAAAAACAATTATACAATACATCTGAAAAAATGGAAAGACACACTGGAAGACAAATCAAAACTGATTCTTCTCAGCTTAATACGAACCCATGAATATATACTCCAAGTTACAACCGCAAATTTGCAACGGTCTTTTCAAAACGTGACATCTTGATAATTTTTTACATTGAAGTATTTTGTAACCTCTCTCTTCAGATTCTTCTGGCAAAAAGTAAAAACATAGTACCTTTTCTAAAAAGCCTATTAATTTATCTTTCTTAAGTTTAATATTTTTACAATTTTAAGTGAGTTTGGGATAAAAAAAGAAAAAAAATCAGAGATGATGTAGGGAGATCCATGATCCATGAACTCTGAAAAGAAAAAAAAAAGGAAGAAATTAGAATTACTCAAGGTACTAAGATATTTGCCTATCACTGGTCTTTCATTTTTCTGCCATGTCTTTATTTTTGCCTTTTCTTCTTTTGCTAAAAATTGTTCTGTTCTCTTTGATGTTTATTTTCATGGCAACAAATTATGTTCATATTTTCTTGTAATGTTTACAGCATATGTGTAACTATATTCAATTTAGTGACGATTACTTCCGTTCTTTCAAAGTTTAAAATTGAATGAAATATAATGCATACCATTCTTCTGAACAAAAGAAAACTATAGTGATGGTATGTTTATACCATATGTAGAAAACATGGTAAGGTTTGAAGATGTTGCTGCAATCATTAAGGCAAACAAAACAACAGATTTAACAAAAGATAATGGATTCAAATCCAACTAATGATATAAAAAAGTTTCTCTGTTAAAACTGAAAAAGCTTTCAAGTTAAATTTTTACAGATTTTTGCTGTAGGAGTCAGCTATCACTTGAATAATACCAGAATCATTGCTAACTAGAACGGTAAATACCATCATGGTTCCCATGCCCATGCAAATTGACACCCATATCATATGACCCGGCCAATTATAAAAATGGCATCTCACACTAAATCCCACATGGCATCTCATGTCCCACATGGCATCCCAACCCATATCCCACATGACATCCCATCACATGCTGGGGTACCTGGTTCAAGCCTCGAACAGGTCTAACCAGTTTTTCCACAGCTATGCAGACAGATACGCCAATCATCAAAGCGGAAGTATGCCGTTTGCAGCTCCTGTTCCTCATTCAGCTGTTGAGAGAAGCGGCAATGGTTGAATGGCGCTCACCGTCCTTCGGAAGGGGACGTTAAGCCATTGGTCCCAAAGGTAGGAAAGTCACACCCTATCTGGTTCTCTGAACACTTCTCGAAAAGAATAGGGCGAAAACCCAGTGTTTATCCACTTCCGCCCCAGTCACATGTGACTGGCATCTGCTATGTCGGCTATAAGCATGGCATCTATGCTCCATATAGGAGTTTAGCTGAGTTTTCCCTAAAAGAGGATCATGTACAAAACAAAAACAAAAAACTACAGTGGAAACCAGAAACTTTGTTATATGGCATCCAAAAATGAAAATATTGAAGTGGCAGATGCTTTTCAGGAAACAGTCAAAGAAAATATCTAGGCCCATATCAATCAAATCTTAGAATATCAAATTTGCCAGAAGTCTGTTTATTCACTGAACAAAATATACTGTAGTATTAAAGGATGGTCAGGAACTCTGAATATTTGTAGCAAGAGAGCTTTTTAAAATTTAAATGCAGGTTTTCTATGAATAATATTTTGTACAAATTCAATGCATTTGTTCCCTCGCTTTTTTATGTAGTAGACGAATCAACCAGAAGCCTGAAGACAGCAGCAAGCATGGAACACTCCACTTATTCATGTTTTACAGATTAGAGTGATCTGCCCATTGAGCTCTGAGAACTTGACAGTGTATAAATATTTTACATTATAATTTGTTTACTGTTATCATTGTCTTTCTACAGCTGAGTTCCTGTCCTATCTACGATTTCCTTTGCATTGCTTTTTCCATGGTGTGCTTGTCTGTAGACTTTTGTATCTTGTAATGTTCGACACAGATGCTCAACAAGAGGCCCACTAGACATCTTGAAAGATTCTGCACCTTCTGTCTTTTCTGCCTTATTAACCTGCATAATAAATGATGTAACATATTGCAAATACTTCTCTGAAGCTTTCTCTGCCGAGAAAAGAGGGCACATTTTAGTGTAAGTCTCACACTAAATCAGAATACCTTTGCGTGTACAGATTTCATCAACACAACTAAAACCCGACCCGAGAAATCAAAGTTTCTACGTGTTTTCCCATTTAATTGTTGGAAAATTTGTTCACTTACGCGATGAGTGAAATTTTATGTAAAGCAGACAGTGTGATGTGACTTCTATTGGTTAAAATCTACATCAATTAGCCACAGATGTAAAATATATCTATAAATTAGCAAAAACTAACTCCCTCACTTTTCAGTCGTGAGCACCTTTTAAGTAGTGGTGGTCCATATACAGTCACATCCTGTCACACTCCCTGACTGAGCATACTAAATAAAAAAAGTCTGGTCAGTTCAAATACTGTAGCAACTTTTTATGCAAATGACCACAATAATAAAGGCAGAGTTTAATAATCAGGCCTGATACAACCGTTGGTGCCCAAATATTTTGAAGAATTTTAAGGATTTTAAATAACAAGTGTTTAATCTAAATCTCTAAAGAATATTGGAAAATTATATCATTTTACAGTTATCTTTGAAGAAAATATCAAATGTTTTGTAGACTTTTTAAGGAAATTAGTCTTCAATCTGTCTTAAGTGTCTCTGAAAAACTAACATTTTGTAAGGAAATTCTAACCTTCCATAAGGATATCTGAAGAAACTTTTTCTAAGGAACTCTGAAGAAACTTTAATTTTCAAAAAAATTTAACATTTCTGAAGAAATCTCAGGAAAAACAGTGGACGGCTGGATGGATGAAATCGCCATACATAGATTCGCATTATGCTTCCCATGCTCACCAAAAATATACATATCATAGTCACAAACATGTGCCCAGTTATGATTCAAATTTACTAATGGGTCAAAGACACCTCAGATCTTCTGGATATTAAACCCAACACATGTGTTAAACCCAGAGTTCACTACATAGGCACATACTTTTCTTGACAAATTTCTCTTGTCATGGTCCTATGAAATGGCAATTCTAAATCAGAGCTAAATCGGAAATGGTTTTTTCTATCAAGTTTTTATAATAAAGAACCTGTTTAAGGCTTCATATTGCTATGTGTATACAAGAATAAGCTGTTAACTAGCACTTTATAGCACAGTTTGCTTGATTCTAACACAAAAAAAAAAAAAAATTGTTGATTGATTATTGTAGGTTCTAAAATTTCTCCTGAACATGACTGCAAGCAGAGATGTTAGTTAAAATATAATTCACTCTTTATACTTTTCACTGAATCTTTGTGCTTCCTTTAAATAAAGGCCCCCTTGAAATTATCTCCATGAAAACTGTATCTCTAAAAGATAACACACTTTGTACAGCAACAAAGTATTTTTACATCGGCTTGTTCAGTAATGACACAACCTTTGACAGCATCTACAAGTTCAGAACTTATTACTTCCAAAACTTTTATTATTTTATTGTGTGCATGTGTAATGCATTGTAAAGCATAAATATGACATGACCTATGAATACATATTTTTTTAATTAAAAAACAAAAGTAGTAATTTTTTTACTTTATCCATGATATCAGCACTTGAAATGATTCTGTCAAACATTTTACAATAAATGTATTTATCAATCTTCCCTTTTTCAAGCTATTTACCCAGATGTTTACTATTGCCTCGAAAAGTATGCATGCAACAAGAGTAAATGCAATATATATGTCGATTGCTTTTTACAGGATGAAGTGAAAGGATTAATTTAGCAGTCAGACATTTCGACCTTGAATGGGTCAGAAAGTAGAACTAAATAATATATATATATATATATATATATATATATATATATATATATATATATATATATAAATATATAAATATATATATATATATATATATATATATATATATATAATAATAATAAATATATATATATATATATATATATACATATATATATATATATATATATATTTATATATGATAAGTTTAGGAGACATCAAGTTTTAAAGATATTAATAATAAAATATCAAATAAGATTTATAACGCATACATATCCATCCAAATGGATGCACAAGGTGCCGTACATTTAACATTACAATTACAAATAAGTATACATGAACAATAAAACAAACGAACAGTGATTTTAAATTAACTACATATTTGCATAGGCATCACACATGAGAAAGGTTTTTAGATTCTTTTTGAATGAGTCAACAGAACAAGACAACCTGATATGGACTGGCAATCGATTCCAAAGACGTGGAGCTGCAACAGCAAAAGATCTGTCACCCCGTGTATGGTAGGATTTTGGTTCACATAAAAGAAATTTATCACCAGAACGAAAACTACGAATAAGGAACATATAATTTCAGCAAGTTAGATATACAAACTGGGGCACAACCATTCATCGATTTGTGAACAAGAAGTACTATTTATTACACTCACCTTTTCATCAATTGTCAATGCAATATAAGTTTACTTTGCTTTTAATACTAATTAAAAATACTTTTCAAAATTTTATCAGATGGTCGATCAAAGTTACTCCACTACATACAGAGCATTTAACTAATCTGCTGAGATAGCCAAGCCATGTGGTTAAATATACTTCAATAACATCTACAGAGACATCTTTGGGATATGAGGTTGTGGTAAACACCAACCAACACAAAATTGTCTAACAGAGCCACAATTCCATTTAACAGAGCCACAAATCCATTTAACAGAGCCACAAAACCATTTAACAGAGCAACAAATTTATTAAACAGAGCCACAAAACCATTTAACAGAGCTAGAAATCCATTAAACAGAGCCACAAAACCATTTAACAGAGCCACAAATCCATTTAACAGAGCCACAAATCCATTTAACAGAGCCACAAATCTATTTAACAGAGCCACAAAACCATCTAACAGAGCCACGAATCCATTAAACAGAGCCACAAAACCATTTAACAGAGCCACAAATCCATTAAACAGAGCCACAAATCCATTTAACAGAGCCACAAATCCATTTAACAAAGCCACAAAACCATCTAACAGAGCCACAAATCCATTTAAGAGAGCCACAAATCCATTTAACAGAGCCAGAAATCCATTAAACAGAGTCACAAAATCATTTAACAGAGCCAAAAATCCATTTAATAGAGCCACAAATCCATTTAAAAGAGCCACAAATCCATTTAACAGAGTCACAAAACCATCTAACAGAGCCACTAATCCATTTAACAGAGCCCCAAATCCATTTAACAGAGGTTTTTGATTAAATATCTTTGACACATTTCCCCCACTTTGTTTTGTCACCTGTTAAGATAACAAAACAAAGATCCTTGACCATTAAACTTATATTTAGATCAGTTTCTCTTACTTTCAGTTTCCATTTTCTGAGGCTAAACGCTGTTCCAAGGTCTCAATTCTTTTCTCTTGAGATGATACTGTGGCTTTCAGGCGTTGTAGTTCAGCTGCTAGTTCCTCAATCTGCTTTTTCTGATCCTGCACAAGAAAATAAAATGGAAGCATTGATAATGAAGTGTCATACAAAAACAGTTTTCTTGAAACTTTTAGTAAACAAACAACCTGACCTGAACAGTTTCTTCTACTTTTATGAGTGTTGATGTGCATTTTAAATGAAATACAACTTTTATACAAAATAAAGTTACCACAAAATTTTACATGATTTTGAAAGAAAAGCAGTATATATACTCCAACCAGATTCTACACTATATTGTCCAAAAGATCATGTATTGCTTTTTGATTAATTTTAAAGCCAAACATTCTGAAATTTTCATTCTCCCACTACTTACTTAAAAACTGCCCTTGTAATATGATTTACAGACTGACAAAAAATACTATCCCAAACTGCAAGTAATGAGGCCCAACTTCAAAATAAACCAATAATGAAAGGACTGTCCACACCACATGAGAACATGATGTGTCTGTATATGTGTCCAAACTATTATGGACATAAAGCAAGCTCACATTCTTTATTTTGATAAAGTTGTTCTAAAATTGTCAAACACAGGGCAGCTATAATTTTGATTCAACTATTTGTCCAGAGATCCTAGAAACATGTTCCAAATCAAAATAAAAATAAATATTCATTTACACACAAATTTATACAGGAAATATGATTTAAAACACTGGCTTTGTCTGCATAAACTTTCCACCCATTTTATTATGATCCAAGTTTTCTTTTTAAGAAAATGGAACAACCCATTTTGCAATAGTTAGGATTATACAAAAAGCAAAACGGTGCTCAAAATTAAGATATATGCACTCGGAACATGCAGCAGATTAATACACTTCAATAACAATAGGTTTTCATTCAGAATGATTCCATAAAAAGCCGAGCACTTCTGATATAAACTTTTTTGCAAAACGAAAAAATGTTTGCCTGATGGCATGATTTTAGGGAATAGACTTGAGTGTAGCAGGGCTTGATGCAAGTAAGTCTTTTCTAAAGGTATATGGACAAGTAGAGATTTTATATTTAATCAGAAAGAAATTTAAATTCTAAACGAAGTACAACAAAGATACCTGTAGCTTCAGAGTTACGTCAAATCAGATTTGAAGAATTTTGATGCATGGAAGAGATGTGTTGCATATTTCAATTGTTACGACATCATGGATAATCTAAAGGAATATTCCCATGTTTTTGAAAGAGAAACGATTTAGAAAACATTTAGAAAACGTTTTAATATGTTATTTCTACCAGTAGATATTCAAATTTTAAGCTTCACAAACAATGCCAATTAACGAATAGGGAAAGGCTCAGTATGACATCACAGCAACACATTTTCCCACAAAGTTGATGTATTTTATTAAAATCTATGATCCTCTTTTCTTAGTTAAACCAGCTATAAAATTAAGTTGATGAAGGTTAGGTATTTATATACATTGCCAAAAATACCCTACTTCAAGAACTTTTGAAAAATTGTTTCTAATCATACAGAAACAACCAATTAATGTTCAAAGAAATACATGAACATTTGCAATGGAATTGCCCCTGTGACATCATCAAACACGAATTCATTATACTGTACAAAAACTTTAAAATGCAATTGGGAAATCTTTAAAAATTCATATCTCCTGAATGGAATATGATATCAACCTGATTCTTGTACCAAATTGGCTCTAAAACTATGCTCTTTCAAATAAAATTTTACAAAAAAACCATGGGAATATTCCTTTAATAATCGCAATGCAAAAAAAAACTTAAAAAATGTACTACAAAGAAAAAAGGGAATGAAAGCTTTCGACCTCAATAAAGAATTTAGGACCACTAAAGAACTTGAGAGACATTTTTTTGCATCTAAAGTAACATTCGCACATAATCCAGAAAGCAAACCGCCAATTATAATCCATTCTCTTCTCTGATAATAGGATAGTTAGATTATCTTGCCAAAGATCAAATTTTCCTCAAGGAAGTGTTCTTAATAGACCTTTTCACACCGAGTTTAGCCAAACATGATTTCTACAATACTTCGACCAATCAAATGCTGAGGAAACTTTTTCTTTGTTTCCCAACCAATTAGGTGCAGTTTTGGTCCATTATTGATTGACACGTGAATCTTGGCCATGTGACATTATTTTAATTAGTTTTCCGAAAATTGACGATTTCAATTTGAAAAGGTCTATAGTCTACGAATGGAGCTAAAGAGAGTATATGTAAGTATATGTTGGTACATAGTGGGCCAAGATGAAGGAATGAAAACTTTGGTTCTATTATCATTCCCCAGGTTCTGTTTTGAAAATTGATCTAATGGTCATTACACAGCATATAAATATGTTAAATGGAGACAAATACATATAAGACATGTGTTTTGGGTGTAAAGAGACTAATGAATGTGTGATTGATCATTCAAGGAATAGTGAATCTTTCTTTCCTTTGGGAAGGGAACATGCAGCGATATAATACAGTAACTTACCGTCTTGTGAACCTTCTACATGATATTTCTACATAATACTCATGACAAGGGTTAAAAAAACATGTTCTTATCAAATCCCACTTGACAATTTCAGTTTTTACTCAAACCAACACCAACAGTGGTGATAAGTAGTACAAAATCTTCAAGAGATAAATAGGTATTTCCACTTGTTTTAATCTCCAAGGCACTCTACTGTTAATAATCCAGGAAAACCAGTATGATAAATAGGTATTTCCACTTGTTTTAATCTCCAAGGCACTCTACTGTTAATAATCCAGGAAAACCAGTATGATTTGTTCTAAAATCTATGTGTTGAAGATATGTGCAGCAAAGATAGGGCGGAAGAGGGGCATTTTATCACTTAAAATATAATTTTGGTTTTTCATGCATTGAAGAATTTGCCTTGTGCAAATAAACATGCATATATCAAAAAACAGAACCAAAAGGTTTTGTGGTTCTGATGCTTTTTCATAAGCTGATTTGATTCGCAAAATTTGTAATAACTGTCCAGTAATTGCATATTATAAAATATTTGTTCCATATTTACTCATAAGACACATCCACCATGCAAATCAATAAAAATGTTGACAACATTAGCATTTGCACAATAGTTAACAACATCATTAAAGCAAATATGATGCAAAAAGGATTGATAATTTATCCTATTTCAAGAATTTGTCAGCAAGCCCCACCTACTCATTAGTATTCATGACATCACTACCACAACATTAGGACATATGTACAGACCATAACCAAACTGTGTACCTGATATAGCATAAATCTGATATCGTTTATGGTGTTTACATCATTTGGCACTTTCACGTTAAGCCACGCCTACCATGCATATTAATGACACCTGTTGATAACATAAGCGTGTACACAATAACCCACTATGCATATCAATGAAATTCAGCATTTTTACGTTGTGGACATGTACCGTACACAACCGCTAACATCATAATTAGGCCAAATATGAAACAAAACAAGTGGTTCTTAAAATATGAACATTTCAAGATTTTTCATTAAGCCCCACCTACTCATTAATATGCATGACATCACCATCAAAAATTAAAAACAGATAGTGCACATCTACAGACCATGGGCTATCTGTGTATCACATGACATGAATCCAGTGTGCCATTCTTGAGATATCGCGTTTACAAGCCAGCCATCACATACACACACTCACACCCATATATACACCCACACACAGGCCATCATGGCCACATAGGTTCCTAGATGCTATCCAATCGAAACCAAAAACGAGAGGCCATAAATGAAATTTAGGGGATTATAAAGAAACTAGAGGTCCATAAATGAATCTCACAGGGCCTAAAGTAAACTAAGGGGTTCTTTCCTTCAAATCATGGGTAAAATATGAAACTTGATTGGAGATGGTTGATGATGATCCATGTACAGCTAGCTGACTGTGAAGATAAGATCTGAAGATGATGATTACCAAATGTTTTAAAACGAGTGTCTATATGTCCAGTACTTTGTGATACTGTATCTAATATTAAGTTGACTGGGAGTAAACGAATGTTGGCTCCATATTGCAGCCTGGGTAAAAGCTGATGAGGACGACGGATGCATTTGAAAACAAAAAAGTTAGTGACAGGATTAAAAGCAATGTGGTCAGTGAAAGGTACAAGGCGAAAATGTTGTAACACTTCAGCCATGCAGAGAGATTAAAAAAGATGGATAACGAATCTCAAACTTTACAATGGTCAGGTTTTCCAGATGTGCAAGTCGGCCCTCGTGACCAGTCACAGAGCTGCGCAGAGACTTCATATTCTTGAGCAAGTCGTCAAGGTATGACGTGGCATCTGCGCTTGGTTTGCTACTGGGAGGGGGCAACTTAGGGGCAGGGGCATCCTGTGTGTTCTCTACTTCTTTATTGGAAGGTTCTATGGATTTGGGAGACTGTTTCACATCTGAAGGTTTTGGGAAAGTCTCTTCAGCAGGTTCAGAAACAGAGAGTTGAGGAGGGGGGCAGACCTCCTTTACAGGGTCTTCTCTTGGGGTAATTGTTTCATTTACAGCGACATCATCAACCTGCAAATAAACCATGTGAAACATCAAATAAGATCTACTTCTGACACTCAATACAGGCTTTCGTACTTACACTATACTATCAAGCAACAATCTTAGACAAAACTTGTTGGAACAGTAACTAATTCTGCAACAATCTCTGCAAAACTACACACACAGTCTGTTGTGATTTTGTTTATAATTGATTTAAGTCAAACTATATATCAATTGTATGTTATTTAATTTCAAGGTTCTTTATCTGACAATATCTTTTAAAATATTAAAATAATTTCACCCTCTGATCAGAATAGCTTATTTTTTCCTGCCCCCTCCCCATTGAGCATAACAATAAATAAATGATTAATTATGCATTATTTTATTTCAATCTAAAATTATCTCAATTTTGTTTTTTCATCATCTTATTTGTCTCTGGAATATAATCCTGGAACAATTCATGCCCCCTCCCCCAATCAATGTTAATCCTTGTTGAGACAGATTGGACTTTTTGTGTACCTTCAATTCAACACTTGAATGGTGAATGGGGAGGGGGAAGTATACAAAATAAATCACATATTGCAGTTAATTACATAATTGATGTAAGAAAATAGCTTCAGTGTTCCAACAGTTTTTGTCCAAGATTGTAGTGTTGTTGTAACCAGAAGGCTGTCATTCTAAAATGACAGCTCGCTATATAACTAATCACTAAAACCTCATCAATATCTGATCATCAACCAAAACCTGCTCCAACCATATGCTTCCCCTTTCAATATGTGCTTAAATCTTTACATAATCTTATGCCAGGTGGATTCAAGCAAACAACTGAGTTCTTCTGTTACTGGAGTAACTCACAATGCTAAATAAATGCTACATGCTTATACCATTTATGAATATTAAAAGTCACAGTTCAAGTCACAACTGGTTATTAAAGGCCGTGGACATTGACTTGGTTGTCGATGTTATGTCTGGCCGTACGTCGTACCAGTGTTTTGATCCGGGTCGTATCAAGCATTTCGTGATAGCATTCTTACTATCATAACCAAATAGGCAGGTGACAACCCTGTCATTGTAATTGTGCGTTCACTCGTCGTCGTCGTCGCAAGGTTTCTAATGCAGTTATGATCAATAACAGCTCATAACACTTATAGAGATTTGATTTGTCTGTCAATTTCCATCATGATATCGAGTTCTATGAATGCTAATAACATTCATTCATGCCACAGTACCATTCCCTACTACTGGTAAACTGATGAGTGGCATACTGACGGGTTGGTTTGACAAGATTTTCTGACAATATTCTTTAATATTGCAAGTACATCATTTTTGAGTTGTTCATCTTAACTTAATATTGACTTGAAATTGAATTACAACTTCAAAAATTATATAGAAGAGTTGTAATCAAAATCAGGTATCTTACTGAAAATCAGTGCTTTAACTGATCAAACTCCTATTTCCAAATCTATTCTAATAGTAAATCACAGTTCATTTTCCAAGAATCTGTTTTATGAATCTGTAAATCACAGTCAGTGATTTCCAGTCAAAAACCTCTGAAATAAAACTTCAATAAAAATCTAAAGACTTTAAGGGAAATTGATTTCATAATGGCAATTCTACTCGATGTCAGTCATTGTATATAAACCTGATACCGCTTTATATATGGAACCAAGTTTATGGGTACTTTCATTATTGGTTTATTCTTTTTATTGCCATCTGAGATAAGCATGCTTGACCACCTTGACTATGTGAAATGTTGCGAGTTATCAAATTAAAAACCAAATAAAGTGTGGTTATTTTGGTACAATCACTGCAAAAAGAATCAATACCATCATCGATAATCAAAATGTAAGAATAACCTACTCACTATAACATATAAACTAAGCTAAAAAATTGTGAAAAACATATTCTATTATGTGAAACATTACAATTACCACACCCTTCTGCTCAAAAATATCAGTTAGCATTATTAAAATATGACCGCAAGGTAACCACAATGAAATGATTTTCATTTAAGAAATATTTACATGTACTTTTGAACCGGATGCAGATGATATGCTGTTGCCATCAAACAAATAATTTTTTCATCTCTAGAGAAACGTATTGTTACTCATTGTACTTGTAAGTCAGAGGAAAATTTCTTTTCGAAATCTATTAAGATATTTCATTTTCCAAAAGAAAAAAAACTTAAGATGCAATTGCAGCCTTCAAAATGCTTGCCAACTTGACAAGCAGAAGTAAAAATTGACTTTAATATCAAATTTTTAAAGCAAGAACACTTCACAAACATTTTATGAACAAACCAGTGCCATATATAATGAAAGCTGGTGGTACATATCTGCTGTTCACAGAGGACACAAAACAAGGACCGCGGGGATGGGAGCTGGGGGTTTAGCGCCCAACTTTTTGCTATGCCAAAAAAAGATAATAATGATAATAATAATAATTATGGGTTGAAAAGATTTCAGCTTTCTGTTTTTCCTGTTTAGAAAGCTAAAATTGGGAAATTTTTAAGGAAAAATTGAAACAATTGATAAAGGTATATATGAAAGCAGTGGTAAATTTGTCAATAAATTTCCCAAAATTGCCAACATTTTCCTAAAAATTGCCAAAAATTGCCTACAAATGAACAAAATTTCCCAAAATTGCCAAAAATGAAAAAAAAATTCTTAATATTGACAAATAGTTTCACAAAATGTTAATGAAAGTGCCATAAATGAAATTTTTTTCTCTCCTAAATTCGAAGAAAATTTCCCCCCCCAAAAAAGGCTGAAAGGCAAAATAGAAAAAATTGGGTATAATTATTTGAAATTTTAATCAAACCAGTCTACAAATTCCTGAAATTTGATAAATATTTCCTCAAAATCTCAACAAATTGTGTAAAAATTGAAGAAAATTGTCTGAAATTGAAGAAAATGGCCCCAAAATGATTATATTTCTCAAATAATTGAGGAAAATGACCCCAAAATGAAGAAATATTCCCCAAAATGATTGAAATTGCCCTAAAATGAAATAATTTGTATGGGCCACAGAGAAGATTGGCCGGAGACACGTGCACCTCAACATTTTAATTTCAACATTTACTTCTACAGACTTCCCCCTCCCCCACTTCAACAATTTCTCCACGGTTCCTGCAAAAGCTGATTTTTTTCTTTAAAAAATGTTGCATTAACCCTTCTTGATTACTTAGAAGATTGAAAATGAGACGGCAAGAATTGATCTTTTGTAGCATGACAAACATTGAGATATTGCAGATGATCGCCTCTACTGGAAACGGATGACTGCAAGTCTACCTTCGGTAGCTGCGACCTCCTGGTAACTGGTAAGCATAACATATGTGCAAATAAGACAGGTATACTGGTAAGCATAACAAATGCGCAATTAAGACAGGTTAAAGACTCATGTTTTTAGTATATCAACATCTCCGGTGGAGAGTACCAAGAAGGGATAAGATTCTTATTCTTTCACCTCGGGAAAATTTGAACCTAAAAGATCAAAATATGCCTTTAAATACACCACTTAAGTTATAATGAAAAACATTTGACGTTGCAGAATCAACAACATTGTCAAATCCTCTAACTTTATGAATCTAAAACATGAGACAGGCATATTGCAACAAGCAGCTGTAATGATCACACCTTATGAATATTCACAGGAAGGACAATATAAGTTTACTTTCCAAATTTCAAAACAGCCTCATATCCACAATACCTTCTCTATTATCCCCACGGAAGTAACAAGCAAAGCAGGCAGCTGTCCTTCACTTAACTTCACATAAAGGTTTCTATGAAATTTCCCACGGTTCTGAATAAAGGTCTTGAAATAATATTAATGTAGTAAATACATCTTTAGAGGCTTCCCTCGTTTGCAATTGAATGTACTATTTATAGCACAATTACATGGGGCAAGATTTTAGAGTGCATACAGACCATATATACTGTTGCTTACAACATAATTTTGTTTATTTGTTTTCTGTATCTTTCTGGGAATTCCTGTTTTTCCTGCATTTATTTGAGTATTCGAGGTGACATCATAGTAGCGTGCGTAAAGCTTATCAACCCGCTTGTCTGTGAAAAAACACAGTAGTTTACCATTACAGCTAGTGTTAATTGGTCATCTTTAGACGCCAAAATATCTACTTTCGCTTTGGTACTTGTACAGGAAAATTTTGTAAATTTGGTGAAAATAGCGTTAAAAAGATATTATCAAAGTTTCAAGACATTGTATCATGTGTACGTAGGCTAAAGCGTGGTGTTCACTTGTGCAGAGATCGTTACATGTTTTCACCAACAAAATGTACCGAATGTTTCAAATGCCCAGATGATTGAATACTCGAATAACCGCCAAAACCGTAAATATTTTCCTGGTCTGCTTCACAATATACTTATTTCCTAAAAGTAATAAAAAGTCTCTTGAGTTACGAAATAAGCCACACCCACCATAGCAACGCGGTAACTAGGTGGGGGCAAACAATCCTCAAATCCACAATCGTGAATTACCAATGCATTGACATTTAGATGTTCTGAGAGGCAAGCTTTGGTTCATTTATGGCACTTCACCGGATCTTTGAGTTTTTAGCAAAAAGGATAAACAAAATTCAGTTTGCTAAGTGTTCTGGGTAACACAGAAATCAGATTTACAATGCCTACAGTGAGCCCATGAGCTCAATTTTTGTTCACAATTTTGCCGTCACTCAGTCTGTGTGTGCAGAAATTTAATTTGTACAGTAAATTGCATTGACTAAATGAGCATGCGCGGGTAGCTAGTTGTACTGTACCAGTCCTGCATAGGATGTTTGTCCCACTTAGTTACCCACATCTTGTTGCTAGGCAAATTATGTGGTGATTGGTTGAAAAAGCTGTAAATAATCTAACTCCAACAGGTTAATTGACTTGCTTCAATACCTCAAAAGTAAATCTGATACAACATAGTTTATTCTTCTTAAACACAAAAGCAAATGATTCTTAGTAGCAGGACACTGAGAACAGCATTATTTGTTGTGTACAGTAAATGTGGAGACCAAATAACAGAACAGTATCCCACCCCTACAATTTGATGTCTGTAGAGTGGTCCTGAATGTGAGTCCTACTTTGACAGTTGCAGTGCTTCCATGGGGATGTTTGATATGTGTTGAAGCAATGTCACGATGTCATGATTTACATTAGCTACATGTACTATATCTGAAGAAGGATTGGCAAAGCTGATTGAATTAAAAGCTGAATCATCTACCAACCGTTTCCAATTTTAAAATAGTTTTCGCTGGTATTTGTGGTTTCTCTTGTGGTGGTTCCTGTGAAAAGGAAAAGGTCACTTACATCCATACACATGATTTCAATCCATTGCAAGTCTTCCTCAATTACACAGAGGTCTTTTGCATAAAAAACTAATTGCACCTTCTTGGTGATTTGATTACTTTCTTGTTATAATTGATTCAAACTTATATGCATATATGGCGATAAGGTATTGTACTCACTTTTATGTGTACAGGTGTGAGTGTGTTTAACCAAAAAACCTTTTGTGTCGCATTTCCTGAGAAAACCTTACAAGCTATCAAATAGAAACTTGGTGGGATGGTGTGGGGCGATGTGAAGTTATGTCTCCCACAAAACGGGTGTTGTACAATAAAGGTCAACAGTCAGATGTCAAATACTTGCCTAAATATAGTCAACTGTTTGTTTGTTGATGTTTAACGGCACTGTAAGTCACAAATGTGCCAGTTAACACACTAAGAAAACAACATTAGGTCCATATATAATATCTACTCATTTAGAGTCATTTTCAAAATCCTTCAATTATAGTATAACATGCCTCCATCCTATGTCACAACTGCCATCCCACCCTCTGTTCTGCATGATGTCCCATCCTAAATCCCTCCCTACAGGAAATCATACATGAAATCCAAACCCCAATCCCCCACATGACCCATATGCCATCACACCTGCAATCTAGATGACATCTCACCATATGCCTTGCCACCTTGTCACAAATACCATGCCACCCAGTCCCACATGTCATCCCTCCCTGTCCATATACCATACCACCTTGTTCCACATCACATCCCTCCCTGTACCATGTGCTATTCTACCCTGCCCCACATTATATCCTTCCATGTACCACGGGCCATCCCACCCTGTCCTACAGGACATTCCATCCCATCTCACATGCTATCCCACCATGTCCCATCCCACCTGAAATCCAGACGACATACCATCCTGTCTCACATGGCACACTCTGTCCCACATACCATCCCAGCCTGTCATAAATGCCATGACATTACCTTGCTTCACATACCATGCCACCCTGTCCCACATGCTAACCCACCATGTCCTAAATGCCATGACTTCCTGTCCCACATTCTATTGTACCCTGTCCCGCATGCCACTCTGTCCAACATTCCATCCCACCCTGTCCCACATTTCATCCCATTCTGCCCCCATGCCATCCCACATTCATCCTAATTCCTACATCATTCTATCATCTTCCACCCAACATTCTTTCCTCAGTAACTCCCATCCCTCACTTCTATCAACTCAACATGCCCCATTCACCTACCATCCCCCATTCCACCTAACATCCCCCATTTTCACCTACCATCATCCATTCACCTACTACCCCAACCCACCTTTTGACATCTACTTATCTACCAAATACTCTCTTAACCCTTACTCTACCAGCACTTTTTTGAAAATGCACTTGGGAGATGGGGTCAAAGACGGGCCCAAAACGGTGATAATATTGCCACGTATTAGAGTAAGGGTTAAGCATAGGCTGATTATTGAAGGGTCCTCTTGTCTTCTGAGCAGCAGAGTCGGGCTCGTTCCGCTTCAGTGACCCAGAGGGCCGCCCGCAAGGACCACGCTGAATATATTTTTGAGTTTGCACACTTGTCGCGGGCTGATTAACCCTTACTCTACCAACACTTTTTTTTAAACGCGTTTGGGAAAAGGTGTCAAAGATGGGGCACCCAAAACGGCGATAATATCGCCGCGTGGTAGAGCACAGGCTGATTATTGAGAGTCCTCTGTCTTCCGAGCAAAAGAGTCGGGCTCATTCCACTTCAGTGACCTAGTAGGCCGTCCACCAGGACCACATTGCATATATTTTTGAGTTGGAACACTTGTCGCGGGCTGATTAACCCCTTACTCATCTACAAGCACTTTTTTGAAAACGCCCTTGGGAGGCAGGGTCAAAGATGGGGCACCCAAAACCGCCGCGTGGTAGAGTGAGGTTTACCCAACTCATCATTCCAACCCAATAGAAACATGCTCAACTTATAAACAAAATAAGGCTGTTCTATCCATCAAATTGAATGACAATTCATTACAGATTAACTTGAGAGTTTATCGTAAGTCTATTATGTTTTCACTCTATTCTAGCAAAATCTTATTGTTTTTTCCCTATTTATTTCCAAGACATCATAAATTCCATTCACTTGTCAATTCTATTATTCAATTGTTTTTTTTTTGTCTCAGAACTCTCTCTAGAGTCTGGAACAAACAATGGTGATCATGGCCCTCCAGTCACTTCTGTTTAGAGCTAAATGCATAAACTTATTGTTACTTAGGCTGTTGTTGGTTGCCCACTTGTTTCAGCTTTGGACATATTTAACTCGCGGCCTTCCTCTGCTTCTTTTGCCCTCAATTTTCCCACATACTGCAAGTTGTTCCAACACACCATCTCAATAAACATGTCCGAACAATTCCATCTGTTCTCTTTCTAATGGCATTGAGTAGGGACCTGTCCATGCCTGAAGCTATTAGGACATCATCATTTGTTTTCCTTTCTGTCCAAGATATTTTCAACTTTCTCCTAATGAACTACATTTCCATAGCTTCTAATCTTTTCTTGATGTCACTGGTAATTGTCCAGCATTCACAGCCATAGAGAAGAGTAGACCATACATATATGCCTTCAATACACAGACTTTCGTGTCCATTCCAATATTTCTATTTTTAGAATTGGATTCGATTTTGTAGGAGCAAATCAGAACAAATCCTTTAATTGCTGCTATTCAATTGTGGAATGCATTTGTTGTCCTTTATATAAATTTCTTTTCATCAAAATAGTTGGAAAGCATTCTTTTGTTCTCTAGTAGCTGAACAACGAAAAGGCCGACCAAACAATAGATGTGGCCGGCTGGATGGATGGACGGACAGATGAACGGACAGCTAGAATGGTAAAGATGCAATATCCCCCTATTCCCCAACTTTGTTGGCAAGGGGATAAAAAACATATCAATAATATATGGAAAGTATCTCCACATGAAGCATATTCAGCTGAACTACTTCCTTCTTTCACAACAAACATTGATAGACTAGCAGTATATCACAAAATTTCATTTCCTGGTGTAAGTCAAATTGTTTTCTCCTGATATCATGACAAAACAATTTATAACTAAACTGGTTTGTCTTAGGAGATGCATTGCTCTTACTCTTCAGCTTGATTTGAATCAAAAATGCCTTTACACCTATTTGAGAAGTTTCTAACCACATGGATATACACAGGGATCATAAAGGAATGCTGAATGTAAATAAGAACAATTTTAGCACTTCGACAAACAAAACATTCACTTTCATGTCTGATTTGGAGAAAACTTTTTTTGTAAAAAAATGCAAACCTTCGACCATGACGTATGATCAAATCCTGAAAATGATCAAGTCAACATTAAACAAAAGACCTAAGAGCAAAATTCATGAGCTTAAACAACAAAAACAAAAATTAATCTATATATTATCACCTTCTTCAAAATCCTCAAAATCACATTTGAATATCATCATTTAAGGAACTGGCAACACATACAAGCAACATTGGCTACATTGTCTAAATAGTTTGCCAGCATTGATTGAACGACAATCATGAAAAAGTAAAACATTCGCTGAAAATTTGTTGAAAATTGACTACTATTGGGTCAATTTCAGCCTAGTAGTGAAGAAAATATCTATATTTGTATTAGAAACTGATCAATTGCCCAACAAACAGGCAGGTTTTGACTGTTTTGAAGTGGAACCATCCTAACCTAGCAGGTTAGGATTAGAGTTAGGTTTAGGCTTCAAGACCTTCCTGTCTGTTGGGCAATATATCACTTTCCATTTATGTCATGAAACAGTGCACCTGTAACTCACCCACATTTTGATGGGATGGTTTTTTAGAAGTAATCCATGGTTGAATTTAGAGTACAAATTTGATAGAATAACACTAACTTGGCCATGCCTTCAACTTATTATGTCATAATTTAACTTGATATATGAAGTATTCATGGAACTTTCATCAGCTATAACTCTCAGCTTGAACTCACAGGCACTTCCAAGTTTTGTATTAGTTCTTCTCTTTTATTCGATAAAAAATTGATATTCTTTCACAAAAACACCAACCTGCAGTCACTAGCATTTAAAATGAAATTTAGAAATGAGTATAAGGTTGATATTTTTAATATTTACAATTCCAACTTAAAATTGCATTTTCTTTTAATATCTGATAATAAAAACAGTATCTTACATTCAGTACTTTCATTTCACAAACTTAACTGCTTTGCGTACAGTGAAAAAGAAATTTACCCAACATGCTGCAAATAATACTTGCATTAAACATAAAGGATAGCCGATGAATTGCTTACTTTCAAATACGGGAATATGATTCCAGTGATGAAAAGCAAAAAATTAACATTACGAAGACCATTTTTTCTCCTCTTCAAATCAAACTAGAACAGTATATACCATCATGGTTCGCATGTCCATGCAAATTAAACCCATATCATATGACCCGGCCAATTATACAAATGGCATCTTACACTAAGTCCCACATGGCATCCCATGTCCCACATGGCATCCCACCCCATGTACTATATGACATCCTATCCCATCCCTTGTCCCACATAGCATCCCACCATATCTCCCAAATGGCATCCCACCCCATGTCTCTTGTCCCACGTGGCATTCCACCATATGTCCAACATGGCATCCCATCCGATGACCACATGGCATCCCACCCTATGTCCCATATTTGATCCCACCATATGTTCTACATGGTATACCTCCCAATGTTCCAATGACATCCTACTTTGTCCCACATGGCATCACATCAATGTCCCCATGGCCTCCTACCCTACTTCCCACATAGCCTCCAACCCTATGTCACACATAATATCCCAACCTATGTTACACTCTGTGTTACTCGTGGCATCCCACCCCATGTCCCACATAGCATCCCATCTCATGTCCCACATACATCCCATACCATCCCATGTCCCCACATGACATCCCATCCCATAGCATTCGACCCTATGTCCCACATGGCATTCCACCATATATCCTCATGATATTCCATCACGTTCCACGTGGCATCCCACCCACGTCCCACATAGCATCCTACCCAATGTCCCACATGACATCATAAGAAGTCTCATGCTAGCTATCACAGCCCCTGATTAAACATACTATGTATGAAAGTGTCAGTTCATATAATAACTTATATGCAAATGACAAAAAAAAAAAAAAAAAAAAAAAAAAAAAAGTCAAATAATTATGCCTGATATAGCCCTTGGTGTATACCACATGGTATATATCATATCATATGTCCCACATGGCCCCCATCCATGTTCCACATGGCATCCCTTCCTATGTCCATATGCAGTCACGTCCTGTCACACTTCCTGACTGCGCATACTAAATAAAAAAGTCTAGTCAGTTCATATACTGTAGCAACTTTATGCAAATGAGCACAATAATGAAGGCAGAGTTTAATAATTTGGGCCTGATATAAACGTTGGTACCCAAATATTTTGAAGAATTTTTTGGATTTTAAATTTCCAGTCCTACGAGAGAGACGCTTGAGGATCTCTGAAGAATATTGGAAAATTATATCATTTTACAGTTATCTTCCAAGGAAATATCAAATGTTTTGTAGACTTTTTAAGAAAACTATTCTTCAATCTGTCTTAAGTGTCTCTGAAAAACTTTAACATTTTGTAAGGAAATTCTAACCTTCAATAAGGATATCTGAAGAACTTAGCTGAGGAACTCTGAAGAAAGTTTAATATTTTCTGAGGAATTCTCAAAAAAAACATTTCTGAAGAAATCTCAGGAAAACTGTGGATGGCTGGATGAAATCACCATTACATAGGTTCGCATTATGCTTAGCATTATGCTTAGCATTATGCTTTGCATTATGCTTCGCATTATGCTCACCAAAAATCTGATTCAAATTTTTTTCCCACTTGACGTCTGATAAAACAATATCTTACATGCAGTAATTTATTCCATAAAATGAACCGCTCTCTGTACAATGATAAGTCATTCAACCAATATGCTGCAAATAATACTTGCATTGAAGATAACCAACAACTTGCTTATTTTCTAAATGGGACTATGATTCCAGTAATGAAAACAAAAAATTTACTCCTATCTTACCTTTGCTTCTGTGTTATTTACCTCCGAGGTTGTGGACTTAAAAGACACTTTGGACTTAGGAGGTTCTGTTTTTGCTGCAGACTGTTTTGAAGCAGCTAAATAAATGGAAAAAGGGGATATTTTTATTAGTGTTTCATCTGCAATATACTTTTTTAAAAGTAAAATCTTGTGGATAGATAAACAGATGGACAGAGAAAATACAGTGACAGACATTGATTTCTGCCACAACAGCTTCTTTCTAGAACAATCTGCTTTCATTTTGTAACATGCTGCTGTGGCTTTTGCATGGGAGGGTGTGGACTTAACAGGTGTTGTAGACCTGGGTGTTTCTGTTTTTGCTGCAGCCTGTTTTGGAGCAGCTACATGTATATTAATGGAAAAAGGACATTTTCACAGGTGTATCTTTTTCTATATAAATTTTCAAAAAGGATAAAAGCTTGTGGATAGATAAACAGATGGAAAGAGAAAGTGCAGATACAAGACATTGATCTCTGTCTCAACAGCTTGTCTCTAAATCAATATGTTCCCATTTTATAACTCAATCAGTTTTTGATCAAATCTGTCTATGCAATAATTGCAAGTGTGCGGGTCATAACACATGTAACAATCTAAACGAATAATGCATATTTAAACAATATGAAATTTCAGACATTTTCTTATGTAGAAAACATACAACCTAACACAACATCATACTTATGATCATTAATAAACCACAATTTACCCTCTGGGAATGACTGAACTGATTACCCCTCTGGAATGACTGAACTGATTACCCCTCTGGAATGACTGAACTAATTACCCCTCTGGAATGGCTGAACTAATTACCCCTCTGAAATGACTGAACTGATTACCCCTCTGGAATGACTGAACTGATTACCCCTCTGGAATAATTGAACTGAATACCCCTTTGAAATGACTGAGCTGATTACCCCTCTGGAATGACTGAACTGAAACATTACAACAAATTAAAGGATTCATTAGCTTTTCATGTAGGAAGAAAAGTTAACAAATTACAAATTCATCACAAACAAAAATTCCTAAGATTTGCAGTCCCTAGAGATACTTTTGCTCCGTCTTCTTTCATGGTTCCTTCTAAAGGCAATTTAAAAAAAAAGAAGAGACTGTTCTCTTCCAAGAAGTCACAAAACACGATACAAATTTTGATGTTATTCAGCAATACAAGTTTGACAAGAGGGATATTAATTTCAATCACAAAAGTTCAACCATCTTTTTCTTGGAGCAAACTTCCAAATACCAGCTTAAATCACCACCTCGCTCAAAAAACTAGAAACATACCCTTTGCATCATCAGCCTTGTGACTCAACTGAGACAAGCGATTTCCAGAAATTCCAGATGAGGTGACTGCTGCAGTGTTTGTTTTCACTGCAAAGAAGTCCTTCATACTGAGCAAGTTTGGTTCCTTATCCTTACCGGAAAACCATTCCTCTCCCTTCAGTGCGGGTACATTAGAGGCAGTATCTGGATACAAGTCAACCTGAAAGAGCTCGGACTGGAGTGATGAAAAGAAAAGTTGAAATCCTTAAACTTCAAATAAAAGTTATTCAAATTAGTTTGGTTTAGCCAGCTTAAATGCTTAAACGAATAGTCCATGCTGTGTTTGAATGGGTTCTGTACCAGCAGGACAGATTAATGCAACATGACATGAAGAAGCATGTAAAACAAAGTTTGAAATATTCAAGTTGTTGCTCCAATATGAGAGAGGCCCATATTAGAGAGGCCCATATTAGGGAGGCCCATATTAGGGAGGCCCATAGAGAGGGCCATATTAAAGAGGCCCATATTAGTGAGGCCCATATTAGAGAGGCCCATATTAGAGAGGCCCATATCAAAGAGGCCCATATTAGGGAGGCCCATATTAGGGAGGCCCATATTCGAGAGGCCCATATTATTGAAGCCCATGTTAAAGAGGCCCATATTAGAGAGGCCAATATTAGAGAGGCCCATATTAGAGAGGCCCATATAAGAGAGGCCCTATCTAAGAACCATCTTGATGTTTTACATTGTAGTAAGATCCATTTGTGACTGCATCTTATACAATACAAAATTTTGATAGGTGTATGTTTGGCAGAACAAGTGTGGGAATAAATCAAATCTTTCTATCTTGTCAGTTCATTTCAGTGACTGCCATCACTTTAACTGAATTTATGAGAAATCCTGACAATTTCATTTGCATATGAGATAATTTCTCTAGCAATAGAAGACCACAATGACTCTGTACTATACCTTTTCAAACCAAGCTTAGACGTACATTAATAAATCAACCAATCACCTGCTGGGGAAATTTTCCATTTGTTAACCAACCAATCAGCTGCAGCTGCTGATATGACAATCAACAATACTTAAGAATATTAACTACATTTGTTTGTTCGCACATACATACAGTACAGTAAGTCAGTGCACACATTACATACGTACGTATATGTAAACGTATGAATGTATAAGCTATGTTTTGTAAGCACATGTAAAGTACCAGCTGAAAACGTAAATTTGTGTCAAAGTTTAAACTGCTCTGCTTGGATTACTGTTTTGTTATGGGGGATTTTTTTTTCAATTTCCAAGAGCATTCCGAACAGTCTTCCCGTTAGCCTGTCGCAATTATGGAAGTATGCAATAACCAGTTGAGACTTGGAAGTTGAAACCGGGCCTCATGTATGTTTATGACAGTTTAATTTCATTGCAGGGAGTTGTAGGCCTAGTATGCATGCAAATATATGCATGCAAATATGCTGCTTTTGTCAGTCAGCCAATCCCTTGATATCTGTGAATGATATAACTGATTCGGCCATATGACCTTACTCCAATCAGATTTCCAGAAATTGCAGATTCTGATATGAAAATAGTCTATCATTTAGATACCATTCTGCCAGTCGTACTATTATGTAATTCATTCCTAAAGTGTATGTATCATAGCTTAACCCAAAGCCCTATTTAGAAACTGCAATTTTGTTCAACTTGTTGGATGATGCATATCTTTTACACTTTCCTTTTAGGGAGGCGAGCCAACTTTCGGTACAAGGCGAATCCCATAAAACTGCAGGATTTTTTTCAATTCATGACGGATTAAAAGCACTCATAAAACATGGTTCAGTGAAGCCATTCAGTAAAGCCAACACACATTCCTGCATAACAATAGGAACAATGCCTCGCGATATTGCGCAGGATATCGCTGGTAATCTTGTTGGAAGTTCCTCCAACCATGAAGCTAATAATAGCTCCATGCTCCAACTGAACAAAGAATGATACATCGTTACATTAGTCTTATTTCGGCAACTGGATGGAATTGTGAAGGTCAAGTACTCAGAATAAAAAAGAAAGAAAAAAAAGAAAGTTATTACTCGTAATGTGTTCCATGAAAAATCACAAGTTCAAAACAAGTTACAAATAATATCGCAATTCAATTGACCAACTCCTGCTACAGTACTGTTTCAGTTGATTACCTTTGTAATCCGTATGTGACTCCGTAAAAAAACGATTTCTTTTGTTCACGCAGCCTGGCGCAGCGGCTTAAAAAAGAATGCAAAATCCCGCACATCTCGAGTTGGCTATGCTCCCTTAATTCCTATCATTACAAGTATGCATTGAATGAAAACGGACTTTTGTCTTCACATCAATGTGCATAATATATCACTGTAATTTCAAATATTGTTAAGTAAATATGCAAGGTCAGTGTTCAAAAATGTTAATCTTTGTATTTTTGTAATTTCCTGTGGGGGAAAAGGCCATTTTTGAAATGCCATTGAAATTTCCTTTTCAATAATACCATTTTCAAATTTTCTGGAGTAAGGAAAGTTGGTAAAACAAATTTTAACCTTTTCTTTGACTTTAACTGGTTTGTACTCTAGGCCTATGACTACATTACTTCCAAATCTTTGTTAGACAGACCATAAGTAAACAGAGAATGCAACAAAATTTGAAAATATTGAACCTTTGTATTATTTGTTAGGCTGCAAAAAGGGCTCAAAATTAATGTACCTTGCTTCAGATGCACTTTAAAGGGATACAGAAAAGAAACCACAACATTTTTGGAGTTCTGATTCTTCTAGAAATGTTATTAAGGAGTCATCTAAAAAAACATACGTAAAGATGTGGAAGATCATCCTTTTCACATTTCTGGGCTATACTGAAAATTTTGTTTCACAATCGACCAGAAATCATAACATATTGCATAAATTATCCCAAATTTTAAAATTTACAATAGGTATGATAAAAATTTGATTACATTTGGAATATGATTTGTCTGAATGAGTTGGACTGAAAAGTAAAAAAAAATTTTCTTTTAAGTATGCCATAAATTATTTTGGAAAATGTTTTTGGAAAGATGTAGAAACAAAGCTGAAAATTACTAATATGTGGTTGTTAGTCTGAAAATCTCTCAATATGACCCAAATAAAAAATTATGGCTAGAATATGGAAGAAGCAAACAACAAATACTTTCAAGTGACAGAAAAATCAAGCTGATGTGACATTGGGAAGCAAGAGAAATAAAAATATAGTACACTCCAATAACTAAACATTTAGATATTTAAGGATTAATAAATGTACCTAAACTAATTGAAATTAGATCTATCAAACTAAGAAAGAAATGAAGAGACTATTTACCTTCCTAGGTACTGTCATTGCAATGGGCTCACATAAACCCTTTGAATGGAGCTTGAAGAATCGAGCCACTTCGTTGATATTTACGTTACACCCTCTCTTTGGCATCCAGCCAAGACCCCTGGTTGGTTCGCTGGATTGGTACAGTGAAAGCCAAAAAACATACGGGTCTTCACTTGTGACTTCGTAGTAGTTTATTTTACCATCTCCCTGAAATAATGAACAGCAATCCATACGGGCAGTTACAATGTGTTGATTAACCTGATATTGTAATATTGTTGTTTCCATAATATCAAAAACACCCTCACCCGAAGATATTGTGATATGTTGTTTTTAAATGTAAACTGTATATTAAAATTTTAAAGAACAAATTTGTAAACCTATTTCTTTTATGCTTCCTTTCCTCAACTTCTAGGTTTTATAGGGATAAATGAGATCTGCATGCTTAAAATACAAGCAGTTTTCCAAACTTACCATAATCACAACATAGATATCGTGATATGGTGATATATCACAACATAGATATCGTGATATGGTGATATATCACAACATAGATATCGTGATATGGTGATATATCACAAAATAGATATCGTGATATGGTGATATATCACAACATAGATATCGTGATATGGTGATATATCACAACATAGATATCGTAATATGGTCATATATTACAACATAGATATCGTGATATGGTCATATATCACAACATAGATATCGTGATATGGTCATATATCAGTCATCGTCCGTCGTCGTCGTGACAACAGCGGTCATCGTCGTCGTCATGACAATGGCGGTCGTCGTCGGTCATCGTCCATCGTCGTCCGTAGGTCGTCGTCGGTGCTGACGCAATGACTTACTTTGAGGAAACTTTCACAATAACACAATATCTTTTTTCTCAAACTATTGCTTGCTTGGCACACTCTGTAAACGACAACGCCGACCGCCATCGCCATCGACGACCGACCAACGCCGACCGACTGCCGTCGTAACGACGGCCGACGACGGCGGTCGTTGGTCATCGTCGGCCATCGTCACGACGACGACCGTCATCGTAACGTCGGCCATCATCCGACGACGACGATAGGCGACCGTCGGCGACGACCGACGACATAGGCCGACGACGACCGACATAGGCCGACGACGACCGACATAGGCCGACGACGACCGACGGCGTCAGCGACAACGACCGACCGACAACCAACGACGCCTGACACCGACCGACGCCAACAGCCGACGCCAACAGCCGACGCCAACGGCGACGATGATTATAATCATCATAATGATAATGATAATAATAATAATATGATAATGATAATAATGATAATAATAATAATAATAATAACAATAATAATAATAATAATAATAATAAAATAAATAAATAACAAAACAACAGCAATAATAATATTAGCATGGCTGAATGAGTAGGGCACTCCCTTTAAGTAATGAGATAATATGACTTAATCTACTTTGAGTATATGAATAGTTTTAACTAAACAAGAATAGAGAGAAAACAAAATAAGAAAGAAAAAAACCCTGACCCCCACCCCTAACCACCCCACCCTTGAAAAAAAAAAAAAAACCTATGTTTGGATAGTATGTCTTTTATGGAGTAGTATAACTGTTTTTAAAGATTTTATTTCAAGAGGTATAGAATTCCCAAACTTAACTGCACGATTTCTTAGACTACTTAAGGCGGTATTATTACAACAAGGAAAGGAATGGATGTTATCATCCTGTCTTGTACTATATGAGTGTATTTGATTGTTTTCAGTAAAGAACAAATTAAAATAAAATACATTTAAAGGTGAAAATAGTAATGTTAGTGCCTATTAGATTTGGCAGCTTTAACAGGTTAAGGGAAGAAAATAAAGAACTTGTGTGATTATAAATACCACAATTGTTAATGTGACGAATTGCACATTTTTTAAAGACTATTAATTTTATATGTAAGATTTACTGCAGGCAGATCAAATTGTTGAACAATATGAGAAATGTGGCAATACTAAACTTAAATAGATACAGCGAAGAATATGCTTGGGTAAGATATGCTTAAGCTTAGATAATATACCGACACCTTTCGAAAATTGGTTGCCATGAGAGTTTTGAATCAATTAAATCACCTCAAAACTTAATCTTATTAGTACGTACAAGAGGTTTCCCTTTAAGATGAATTTCAATTCGAAGCTTCACTGTTACTAAATAATACATAGTTAGTTTTATCAATATTAAGGGATAATTTGTTAGTGGTAAACCAGTTGTGAAAAAGATAAAGTCAAGCTCATTACAAACTAACTGTTGAAGATTATAAAGATTGTCACCAGAAAAAGAAAAAAAACTAGCATCGCCTGCGAAAAGAACAAGTGAAGAATTTGATGATTGTTGACTTATATCATTTACATAAATGATAAAAAGGAGCTGACCTAAAATTGATCCTTGCAGAACACCACATTGAATGAAAAGGGGATCAGAATATACATTATTAAATACGTGATTTGCATTCTATTAGAAAAATAGTTACAAAACCAAGATAAACAGGTACCTCTTATTAATAATGGGACAACTTATAACTTAATTATCGTGATCAATTGTATCAAAGGCCTTTGATAAATAAATAAAAATTACTATGGATGTAAGTTTTTTATTAAGGGCACCACAATATAACTTATCAACTGCATCAGAAAAGAGCTAATTCAGTGGACATACCTTGGTGAAAACCATATTGACCATTAAAAAGCATATCATGCTTACTTAAGAAGTCATATACTCTATTATACACATTCCGTTCAAGTACCTTAGAAAAACATGAGAATACAGAAATGGGGTGATAATTACCATAAGACTTAGGATCACCTTTTTTATAAACAAGGATAACTTTTGCAGTTTTCATTTTGTAAGGAACAATACCACTTGAAAGGGAAACGTTGCAGATATATGTTAAAGGGGCTACAATTACGTGTATTATTCTTCATAATAGAGGTTTTAAAGTTATCGAAACCAGCAGCTTTATTTGGCTTTAAACATTGGTAGGCCATCTTCAGAACTTATTCTTGGGTCAACAGGAAAAGAAAAAGAGAGTGGGGATTGTGAGTATTATTTCTAAGAAAATCCTTAGCATGCATTCAAGATTGTATATTTTGTGATAAAGAAGGACTAATTTCAACAAAGTAACTATTAAAATCATTAGCAATTTTTGTTGGGTTTTGAATTTTATTGTAGATATCTTTAAAAGTATCGTTAACATTTTGCTTTTTTCTTATGAAGTAAGTTATTTTTAATTGACCATGTACCTTTGGAATCATGTTGATCTTCTTTAAATTGATGTAGAAAATATTTTCTCTTTGTTATGCGAAGAACATGGTTTAGTTAATTTGTATAATTTTGGTAATTAGTCTTAATTTGTATCTAAAGGGTTTCTGAGGTAAATTTTAAATAGTATGCTTTTCTTCTTAATCAAAATGAGAATGTGAGAATGTTTTGCCAAAACGGAAACAGATATCATCATGTATTTTTTTTTACCAATTTGTTTCTTAATAGTCTACTGTCAAATGTAAGTCTATGTACAAGATAGACAAAATGTGTAAAAAGATGGTGTGATACTCAAGGAGAAAAGATATGAACTTATAATCAATCAACTCATCAGCGCTATAAAAGAAACCTTTAAGGTATTTTCTGTTCAAGTGCGATCCAAAAAAGAGCATTAAATTCTCAGTTTAATAATCTTTGAGATCTAAAAATAGCATCAATAGATTTCAAGTTATGAGCAATCAAAGATTCAAAATGTTCGATAAAATGTGATGTATGAACAGGAAAACACCTCAAAATGCTTAGAATTTCTTCCCTTAATTTCAGACCTTGAAAGTGTTCAAAATGCCTTCTCCAGCTTTCATGGAGGGGGAAGGGGTGTGGTAAAGATAAAATCCTCAAACATCACAAAAGTAAAATAAAAATTGTAAATATTCGCACAAAAAAGATCAAAACAGTTGTAAAATGGACAATTTTTAAACAATTTTGAGGAATTTGTTTACTTTCTTAATTTTTTAGTGGATTTCAAATCAATTTAGCTAATGTTGCCTCTATCTGTCCATATACCTTCAAGTTGTTACTTTATACTGTTGATTTTGAAAAACAATTCATGTTACTTGACTTAAAAAGTTTTTAAGTACACAGAAGAAACTTATCATGTGTAAACATCTTGGAATGGGCCATTTTTGTGAGATCAAAGGACAATCGCTACCTTCTACTCTTATGAAGAATCAAAGTTAGGGATCTTACCTTTCCTGATAAGTAAATAATCGATGTATCAGGATCATAAAAAATCATGAGGGTTCCGTTGGATTTGTCAATGTCCTCCATAGTTAGTGGTTTGGAAAAGTCATTCTGTCAAGAAAGATATGCATATTCATTAAGAACGATATCTATTTAATTACTTTTTTCTGTCAGAAGTCTGCCAAGAGTGCTAAATGGAGTATGTGTCCCATACAAATTTATGGCAGTGGAGTAACTATACTTTTTTGTGGGGAGGGAGGGGGGGGGGAGGGTTGCAAAATAATGTAAAAAATCTTAATCCAAGCTTTTGAGGAAAACCCTCAGAAAGTTTGGAGAAAATATCAGATATTTTGAAGAAAAACATCAGAAATTTTGAAGAAAAACATCAGAAATTTAAAAAAAATTTCCAGGATTTTTGAGAAAAAAGTCAGACATTTTGAGGAAAAACTACAAGAATTTTGATTAGTCCAAAATTTGTTAACTTTAAGTCGGCCTAAGTTAAAAAATTCGGTTTTCGGAAATTTTGTTTGTTTGTATGATGAGGGCTTAACGGCACCATGACAATGAGGGTCAAATTGTGCCTGAAAGGTTAGATCATTCCACTATGGTGAAAACAAAGCAATCAGCTGTGTTTGTTTATATGCCATAATGTATTTCAACAAATTTGCATTTTTTTTCAAAATATTGACTAATCAATGTTCCAACCAATCCTTTGAGACAATGTATGATGATCGGTTCGGAATATGTGGAGTCGCTTTGTTGAATTTTCGGTAAAAATATATCAGTTTTGGTCAACTCAAAATTTCCACGACTGACCTAAATTTCAACCATGTGTATTCAACATGTACCAGTAACATGTACAATGTCCGATTGTCTGCAAAAATCAATATAAACTTCAATTAATTTTTATACTTAACTGCACAATCAACTAAAAAAGCGTCTTATCAATGAAAATGGAGTTTGTAATTGTAATTTTTTTTTCCCACTTTGCATACCAGAGGTGCTGTGGCTCAGTAGTTAAGGAGTCATACTCGTATTCAAGAGGTACCGAGTTCGATTCCCGTCGTGAGCGCTGCATTGTGTCCTTGAGCAAGACACTTTATTCTACTTGCTTCATTCTACTCAGCTGTAAAATAAGTACCAGCACTGCTGGGGAGTTAATCTGCGTTAATCTGCGATGGACTGGTTCAGGGGGAGTAATGTACTCTCATCTGCTTGCGCCATGGAAACCAGGGATAAGCACTGGCCCAATGAGCCTATTGGCTCGGATGGAATTAGCTTAGCTTGCATACCACATGCAGACACACACAGACTTACACGCAAAGCTTTGATTTCACTCCAGCAAATGACGTCATCTCCCGGATGTGACGTGGCACTAATCAAGTGAATAGCACAGAATCAATACAAAAGTCTTCCGTTTTTGAGCTTTCCTCCACCATTAGAGGTATTGTCTAGGCACAAGTGCTACTTTTATACCCGAACTGTTCTACATTGGCACAATATTTGGCAAAAATTGGTATGATAGTAAGTTCATATGTATTAGAGGCAGCTGCTCCTCAAACTCACATTACAAGCCCTAAAGGAGACAATGTCTGATGCAATCCTCATTTGATTATGAGAGGAATAAAATCTAAACCAACTACAACAAGTCAAAAGTTATTCATATTTCAAAATTTACACATGGAGGCTGCCATTTTCTGTATTGAAATTCTGTGTATGATGACACTATTTCCCAACAGGGACATAAGGTTCAAATGTATTTCTTTATCAATTTTATTTAAGTTTTTATTACAAAATAATTTGACAAAGTTTTCACAGCATGTTTTGATCATTTCATGTGTATATAAAAATGTACTAGACACTTATAAAAAAAACAATTTTTCATTTCCTAGAAAACTTAAGATAGATTATGAAGAAATTACAAGGCATTCCAACATCCTGCTGGGTTCATGACATCATTTTCTTCATGATTTAAAAATCAGAATGGTAGCTCCCCTAGTAGTAGAATTAAAAATTGTGGCACCCGGACCCCACGACACTATTAGTGCCCAACGCTGCTTTTTGACAGTGCATTTTTAGTGTCACCCCCCCCCCCCCCCCATATTTCTCCTCTCGACTTAGTGTGCCCTCTCCCTGAAATGAAACATGCCACTGCATGCAACCAATGTTTCCAAATAAAAACACAAGTAGTCCTTGAAGCTAACACATTTGACCATGCAAGGTGATTATTTTAGATTAGTACAAAATTTATGCTTCAGCATAAGACAAGTGGAAGCTATTAGGTTTGTAACATCCATTTTGAAATGTTAATTTTGTACATGACTGCCGTTCAATCTCGTATGTCAATTCAAAGGATTAGAATGTTATCATTTAATAGGCAATCTCCTACTTTCACTTGATGAGCTTTCTAAATGAATCAATGAAATCACACATCAATATTATCACCACATTGTGTTGTCATTTCCTAGTTTATTCCAGTATCTAAGAGTGGGGAAAAGAAAGAGAAATTCCTAATACATGATTGCTTTCAATTTTGGTTTAATACAAGACTATACTAAATTATGCAGGACTTTAGATTGAGCTTGCAATTCAGCAAATTATGCAAACAATTAAAAAGAAATGAATTTGACTTTACATTGTTTTTGAATAAGATTTTAAACTTTATAGCCACCTTTATATTCCATTCTCTATTCAAAATGTAATATATTTACAAAGTATTTTGTATTAGACCTTGTTCATGTATCAATCAGCTGCATCCCTTGAATTTCCCTGAAGATTTTGTAATGCCCATGTCAAATACATTTATACAAATACATTTATAGCAGGACTAGAGCAATTTCCAGAGATCTGGCACAACTATGCAATGTTAAAGGGCACAAGATCAACAATGCCACTGCATACTGTATTTATATCTTTGTAGATAATTTGAATTATCTTACATGTCTGTTATCATGTAATTAAAGAGAAAGACCATACACTTACTACTATAACTTCACACACCGTAAAGGTATCAAACAGTGGGGTTGCTTGGGGAGAAAGATAGGGGGAAACCAAGACCAAGAACATTGTGAAACCCTGTGCCACTCAAATATTTTGCATATGTCCTCATGAAAACTTTGTTGAAAATGTTCTACCATTTGGTATGCATCCTCAAAGATTCCCCCCTGTACTTCAACCAGGTCCCTGGTAACCATGCTGTTTGGTAATGCAGTTCTGCCTTTGGCAGCACATACATTTTTGGATTAATTCTTGCCTCTAGATTTTCCATCTCAGCTGTTGTCCCCTTCCCCCCTCCCCCATCAAAGTCATACCTCTGGTGATGCCACTGGTATCAAAGGATCTTGAAAATCTCAAGTGTTTTATATTGTACATACCACATCCCAGAGTGCATACTGACGATCACTCATCCTTGAGAAACCTGTTGTGAAAGCTTTATTGTCTTTGAGCAACTTAATTCGCTGTGGCTTGCTACCTGCATGACCGTCTCCAACCTGTACAGATGAGATAATATCATGATTCATTAGAATGAGACACTAGTTTGCCAATGTGTAGGCATTATCCAGAGGCAGTGGAGGAGGGACTGTGAGGACATTAGTCCATTTTTTTGCTGGGCCAAATATATAGTGCTGAAAATGAAAGTGTTATTAACTAGAACTGTAAATACCGTCATAGTTCACATGCCCATGCAAATTGACACCCATATCATATTAAAATGGCATCTCACACTAAGTCCCACATGGCATCCCATGTACCACATGGCATCTCACCCCAAGTCCCACATGGCATCCCACCCCATGTCCCATACGACATCCCATCCCATGTCACTTATGGCATTCTACCATATCTTCCACATGGCATCCCACCCCATGTCCCCAAGACATCCCATGTCCCATGTGGCATTCCATCATATGTCCCACAGGGCATCCCATCTTATGACCCACATGGCATTCCACCCTTTATGTCCCACATCCCATCCCATGTCCCAAATGACATCTCACCTCATGTCCCACATGACATCCCATGCCTTGTCCCACATGGCATTCCACCATATCTCCCACATGGCATTCCACTATACAGTGTCTCACATGACATTCCATCATATGTCTTACATGGCATTCCACCATATGTCTCACATCATTCCATCATATGATCCCATGGCATTCCACCATACCCACATGGATCCCATCCTACATGTATGTCCCACATTAGTACAACCACATGTACCACATGACATCCCTCCTTATGTCCCACATGACATCCCTCCCTATGTCCCACATGACATCCCTCCCTGTGTCCCGCATCAGTGGCTTCCCACCTGATGCCCACATGGCATCCCACCTTATTTCCCATATAGGATCCCAGCATATATTCCACATGGTATCCTTCCCAATGTCCCAATGACATCCCACTTATGTCCCACATGGCATCATATCCCATGCCACCATGGCCTCCTACCCTATGTCCCACATAGCCTTCTACCCTATGTCACACATGGCATCCTACCCTATGTCACACATGGCATCCCAGCCTATGTCACACTCTGTGTTACTCATGGCATCCCACCATGTCCAACATGGCATTCCACCCCATGTCCCACATGACATCCCACAGGCTCCATAAGAAGTCTTATCCTAGCTATCATAGTCTTGATTGAGCATACTATGTATAAAAGTGTCAGTTCATATGATAACTTATCCCACCCCATGTCCCACATGACATCCCATAGGCTCCATCAGAAGTCTCATCCCAGATATAACAGTCCCTGATTGAGCATGCTATGTATTAAAGTGTCAGTTCATATAATAACTTATATGCAAATGACTTGTTGAATAAGAAAAAAAAAGGCAAAGTCAAATAATTATGCCTGATATAGCCCTCCGTATATACCACATGGTATATATTATATCATATGTCCCACATGGCCACCATACATTTTTCACATAGCATCCCTCCCTATGTCCATATGTAGTCACATCCTGTCACACTCCCTGACTGAGCATACTAAATCAAAAAGTCTGGTCAGTTCATATACTGTAGCAATGTTATGCAAATGAGCACAATAAGAAAGGTGGAGTTTAATAATCATGCCTGATACAATATCGGTGCCCAAACATTTTAAAGAATTTCAAAGATTTTAAATCTCCAGTGCTACGAGAGAGACGCTTGAGAATCTCTGAAGAACATTGGAAATTTACATTTATCCTCTAAGGAAATATCAATGTTTGGTAGACTTTTTAAGGAAATTAGTCTTCAATCTGTCTTAAGTGTCTCTGAAAAACTGTAATATTTTGTAAGGAAATTCTAACCTCCCATAAGCAGTTCAGGAGCAACCTAAAAAACTGGGTACTTTGAAATACCCAAATAATTGGGTACTTTTATGTATTACATCATTGTATGAGCCTACACATTTGACTTGCCTACAATAAACATATGGTTTCTCATTTTCCGCTCCGGATTGTTTAAAATTTCAATGGATTACTTGAAATTTGGGAGACGGATAGTAAATAGATATTCAAAACTTTTTGCCGTTGCTTTTTAAAATTGATAGTCGCCTTTTTAAAATAATGAACAAAACAGACTGCCCATAATCTGTTTTGTTCATTTCTCAAAAAGGCGACAATGAATTATAAAAAGCAGCGGCAAAATGTTTTTGATTTCTATTTACTATCCGTCTCCTAAATTTCAGGATATCCATTGAAATTTTGGACAATCCGAAGCGGAAAATGAGAAACCCCATATCTTTAGTGTGGGCTAGCCGAATGTGTAGGCTTATGCGATGACATAATACATCAAAGTACCCAATTTTTTTTGGTATTTCAAAGTACCCAGTTTTTCGGGTTGCTCCCGAAGTGATAAGGATATTTAAAGAAACTTTGAAGTTTTTCTGAGGAACTCTGAAGAAACTTTAACATATTTTAAATAATTCTTAAAAATCTTTTAACATTTCTGGGAAATCTAAGGAAAACTGTGGACAGCTGGACGGCCTGCGGAGGCTTCTGTGGGTCTTCGTGCTTCACCCCCTTGTTCCCAGACAAGCACTCTGGATGGTGCCTTTGGCATAATTCTAGTCACTCTCTACATGTTTCACCCAAAAAGACTATTAACCTCCCTGAATATTTACAGCATGAATAGTATCAGAAATCGTTTAGCATCATAATCAATCTATATCTTAAATACCATCATTATTCCTGAAAATAGTTGTACACAACAGCATTCAACTGACTTTCAAAGCAAGAACTAACAGTTTTTAGGCAATGGTACAGAAGCTCAAATCTATTTATACCAACTAGCACCACTGAGTGATAAGAAATTGTTACCTGCTTGACTTTCCCAGTTCTTGGGTCTATTACTCTGATCTTCTTGTCTTTGCAGGTTGTTCCAATAAGGCTTCCATTGTAGTTCCATGAGGCACAAAATATCAAGTCTGGATGACAGTCAATTGTAGTGATGACGCTTCCCTTTTCTAAATCCCACACAAGTACTAATGGATCAGCGCCTGAAGTGATACAAATGAGACTATGAAGAATAATACTAGATACACATTTGTAGAACCCGTAAGAATTTCATTGAGGTCGCATTGTGTTTTGCTTCTATCTGAACAAGGCTTTCATTTTTTTAAGGGGTGCAGTGGCTCAGTGGTTGAACCATGCTCCTCTGCGAAGGTTACTGGGTTCAACTCCCGTTGGGAGCACTACATTGTGTCCCTGAGTAAAAAATTTACTCTACTTGCTCCAGTTCATTGAGCTGTAAAATGAGAACCAGCACTGCTGGAAACCATGTGATGGGACTGACGTCTTATCCAGGGTGAGTCACTACTTACACCAAGGAAACCGGGAATACGCACTGGCCTGATGGGCCTTCACTGTCCGAGTACGATTTAGCTTTAATTCTTTTTAGTCCATCTCATCAGTTTTGTGAGATTGGAAACCAGTTGCTTTGCTTTCTTTTTTATTATGTACTGTAGTGTACACATTCCACAGCACTAATTCTATAATACTTAAACATCATACTAAAGCATCCTTTGCTATCATTCCCCATTTTTCCTCTGTACCAATTTATCTAACAAATTATACCACCTTGTCACGAGTTAATTTTTTTTTTTTTACTTGTAAGCAGGTCATACTCGATTAAGTTTTAGGTTGTCATTATTGATTTCCGGGTTTAAGGCTTAAAAAATAACATGTATTGTATCCAAAAGCACCCAACCTTACGTTCATAAAACAGATTAAAGTAAGAAAGACAGATGCCATGAAGTTGTGTATTATTTAAAGTGTGACAAGGTTTGGTTTGTTGATATTTAACGGCACCGCGACAGTCAGATCAAATGTGCCAAGAGGGTGTTAATAAATTATGGTGTAAGATTTAGGATAGTAAGGAAAGGAAGGTTTGTAAGGGAGAAAAGGGGAAAAAACAGAAAGAGAAAACAAAAAGGAAGTACTGAAGTAAGGTCAGGTGTAGAAAGAAGGAGAGGATGGGGGAGGGGAAGTTAAATGTGGTGGAAGAGGTTGTTGTTGTGGAGGAAGTTGATGATGTTTTAGGAAGAATTGTTTTCGAAAAGGTCTAAGATTGAGGATAGTGAGGAGAGAAGAGTTCAGGAGTTCTGGTATAAGGGACAGGTTACGAAGATATGCTTGATAGAGAGATCAGTGTTACAAGTGGGGCAGAGAGGGGTAGGGGGCCAGATGAGAAATGGGAGTGAGTGAGAGAGGAGTGGCCGAGGCGGATGCGGGTGACAACAATGTCTTCCCTGCGGTTGCGACTGTGCACAGGGGTGTTGTTTCCTGATTCCAGGAGTTTTGCCAGGTTTTTATGATATAGTTGGAGATGGAGAGACAGAGGTCTGAGTGTGGAATGAAAAAAGGAGGGATGCGAAAGTTGTCAAGGTTTTGGGGTGTGGGGTGGGTTTTGAAGAGACGGAGGGCTTTGTTCTTGATGGAGATGGCTTTTTTACAGTCGGTGGTGAACCAGGGTTTGAAGTTCTGTGGGGTGAAGGTGGAAGTGGGGATAGTGAAATTGGCAACCTCCAAGAGTTTGGAGGTAAAGAGAGAGAGACAGGATGATTGGAAGAAAAATGTCATTAGTGATGGAGATGTTGCACAGAGTGGAGTAGAGGTCCCAGTCTGTGTGCTGGAATCTCCAGTTGGTTGGGAAGAGGTGAGACAAAGAGGTTGGGGTGGAGATAAGGATGGGGAAATGGTCACTCTTGCACAGTGAAGGGTAAACCCCTCAGTCTGAGAAGTCAACAAAGAGCAAGGGGTTGCAGATGGAGAGGGAGAGGTTGGTGAAAGTGCTAGTACCTGGGTGTAAGTAGGTGGAGAAGCCGTCGTTAAGGAGGCAAAAGTTGTGGTGGTTCAGGAGATTTTCAATGTGTTTCCTTCTGACAATAGGGGGTTGTGAGTAAATCACCTGGGATGAAAGGCCCCAAAGGGGGTAAAGGGAGTTGTGAGCATTGAAATCACCTGTCAGGATGAAAGGCCAGAAAGCTTGATCGAGAGAGGAGGTGCATGGGTAAAACAAAACAAAGTAGAGAGGGGGTGGAAGAGGAGAATTGGGAGATGATTCTATCTGATCAGCAATTGAGTTGTGGGGAGCAAGGGAAGCTCTGGGAAGGTTGTACAGGGGCAAGCAAGGTAAGTGAGGGGGTCAAACAGGGGGTTGGGGGAACCAATGGTGGGAGTGAGTAAAGACTGCAAAAGTGATGGTTTTGATCTGTTGTGGGCTGGAGGGTCAATGAGTTCCATAAGGTTTGCCAGCGGTCACGAAACAAGAGAAGCGATAAGCGGTTTGATGTCAAGGGTTTTGGGAAAGGGGAAGGGAGGAGGTTAAGGGCAAGCTTAGCGCTGTATCAGCCCTGTCATTGCCAAGGATGCCAACATGGCTGGGTATCCAGAAGAAAAGAACACTTTTCCTGGGAAAAAGGTCCCATTTAAGATTGAGATTGGCAAAGTGACTAAGAGGAGAGTACTCAATAAAGTTGAGGGCGAGGAGAATGGCCTTAGCCTCGGAATGTGATGTCTTGGATGATGGCAGGCCATCAGTATAGATGGAGGTGTAATTTGAGAGTTGGTTTTGATTTGGTTGTGGAGATTGATGAAGGATATCATTTTTGATGTAAATCTGATTTAATGAGCAAGGGAGGCGATAGGGTTTTAGTCCTATCAAAGAGGGAGGAGAAATTGGGGTACCAATGAGGCTTTTCTGGCATTTTGGGTGATAAAGGTCATGGAATGTGGCCCGTGATGTACCCTGGAATAAAATGGGGAATGGGGATGGAGTCGGGGAAGAAAGGAAGGTCTCCTGTAGGCAGATAATGCTGGGGTTGAAAGTAGAGATCAGAAGTTAGAGTTCTTTGAAGTCAGCGGAGAGACCGTGAGAAGTCCATTGTATGTCTGCCATTTTGAAGGTGACGAAGAAAGGGGGGGGGGGGGGCCCTGAGGGGGCCCAAATCCGGAGGGGTTTGTCAGACCTCCATGTCTTGGAAGGGGTTGTGATCGATGAAATGTGTGACAGAGAATGTGTAGGAAACATCAAAGTAGAAGCTACATGGTAAAATCTTCAAAATTATGCAAAACTGGGCACTTGATTTAAAAACCTTTAAATTTTACAGGCAGTTAGCCATTTTAATTCAGACGTCAAGCAGGGTGTCTTAACCAGGGTGCCGCAAGTTTCGTGGTGGCAATAATTTTTTTGTGTGCCTATGTTTGCTTGATGATTTTCTAGTGGAGAGCAATGATAATTTGCCGACTTTCAACATAAAGGTGTTTGCCAGAGAAATTAATCTTGGAAGGGGCTATTTTCTGTGAGTATACTTAATTTCACTAGGTTTTCATTGTTAAGATTATACGTAAACTTTGATGAGATAGGAGAAAGAAGATCAATGTATCGCAATGTATTTTGAAGCATTAACGTGAATGTAGGGGCAAATTATATCTTTCTTACATGGTAACCCCAAAGTTAAAAAAAGATATCAATCTTTTACCTTGTATCATTTTTCATGCACGTATATTACCTACAAACGAGGGTAGAAGACGAGGGGTGCTATAACCTTACCCTAAGTGTTGTGTTGATGTTAGTATAAGCACAGTTTTAAAGCATTTTAGAATAATCAGGGGTCACATGTCTGCCACTTCAATTTCTAATCATGAGTATGGATAATTGGATATATGTCAAATGGCAAAGCAGACATAGAGATTAAGAAAGCATTTTGCTTGAATAGTAGTCCACCATTTTGCTTGATAATAGTAGGCTGCCATTTTGCTTGATAATAGTGTGCCGCCATTTTGTGGAAGTACAAATTAGCGCTATTATGGGCATAGTTTTGAGCAACGCTGTTTGCCTTTTTTTTTTAATGTTACTTTGATTTTAAGTGAGTGCCGTGTTCTAAATTAAAGATTTATTTTGTACAATTTAATGATTGATTAATAGTGCGCTAAAATTACAATAACCGATCATCATGCAATAAGGATGCCAATTGATATTGACAAGTACTGTATATGAATATGGATATTGGATTATTTGGATACCATTAGGGATAGACCATTTATTGTTGATCAAGAAAGGCAATTTGTTCACCCTAAATAAGTATCTTTAAAAGGATCACAATTATAATAATGTTTGGTTATTGCCAGCAGTCGTCTGTCATTTCTTGTTTGTTTGTTTGTTTGATGAGGTCTTAACGGCACCACGACAACGAAGGTCAAATTGTGCCTGAGAGGTCAGATCATTTTAGAGGTAGGAAGGAAAGAGACCAGAGGGAGAATGAGAGAAATTCAAGAACAAAAGCCAGAAAGCTGTGATCGAGAGAGGAGGTGCATGGGTAAAACAAAAACAAATTAGAGAGGGGGTGGAAGAGGAGAATTAAATATGGTTGTAGAGGGATGCATGCTGAAGGAAGGAGATTATTTTATCTGGAGGATTTTTCTGGAAGAACTCAGCAATTAAGTTGTCATTTCTTGGTCATGAATATTCATGCAGGCCTATTTATAGCAACACTATATTAGAGAGTGGTTCTCATTTGATACGATTCTGTGTGTTTATGACAGGGTACGGACTTAGTCTGAGGCTGGATACCTTGGCACCTAGAGGCTCAGTGGCCTGGATTTGGATCACCAAGCTTTAGGAAGGGCATGAGCAGACAAACTGAGAGAAGACCTACTCACAGAGGTGACTAGGGCCCGTTTCGTCGCAAAAGAGGATAATTAGCATAGATGGAGTTTGTTTGATTAGGTCTTATTGGCACCAAGACAACGAGGGTCAATTGTGCCTGAGAGTTTAGATCACTCTAGAGGTAGTGAAAAAAGAAAACAGGGGGAGAATGAGAGAAATACAAGAACAAAAAGAAAGTCAGAAAGCTGGGATCAAGAGAGGAGGTGCATGGGTGAAGAAAAAAAGTAGAGAGAAAGGAGGGGGGGGGGGAGGACTAAATATGGTTGTAGAGGGAAGCAAAATGAAGGAAGATGATAATTTTCTCTGGAGGGTTTTCCTGGAAGAACTCGGCAATTGAGTTGTGGGGAGCGAGGGAAGCTCTGGGAAGGTTGTACAGGGGGCAAGCAAGGAGAACGTGATGGACTGTTAGGGTGCAGTGGCAATTGTTGCAGAGGGGTTGGGAGGAGCCAATAAGGTAGTGGGAGGGAAACCAACCAAAGCAAGCAACTTAGGAGTGTTATCATGTTTTCTTCCTTTTTTATTCATTTGTTTTTGTAGATTAAGATGGGTAACTTTTCTATGCCAATAGTATACATGTTCAAGTAAATTAACTGTGAAAAGCAAGAAAACTTAAATCATATCCTCCCTGTTTTGTGTTTCTTTGTTAGCCTTTTTAAGTACAGTGATAAGAACTTTACCATCATATGTTGTGAACATACACGGCGCCAAGACATTGTGACACTCCTTTTCCCTGTCCCATGGCCAATCGGTACGCGAAATTGCATTAAATATTCACAGGGTCATATTTCTCCTCCAAAAAGAAAGGGGACATACTGTAGGGCCATACTTTTCCTGCACAAAATGGGGCAAAATTTGTCAAAAATGTATGCTTATTTGGTTCAATTCTGCCTGAATGTGGAAGGGAGGACTTATGGCCCTGGTTATCCATCTATGTTTGAACAATTCAGACGATTGTGAGAGTATTGTGATACCATTAATATTAAATTCCTAAATATTTCTCGATGAAGAACTCTTCAAACTCACCAACTGACAGTATAATATTCTCAGCAACTGGATGCCAATCAATGATGTAAGTTTTCCTCTGATGACAATTAAGGGTCACCAACGGCACTAGTAGTGGTTCTACGAGTCCTTCATCAGGGATTTCCCATATCTTTATGGTGGTATCCTCTGAGGCACTGGCGATGATGTTGTCATTGAATGGAGACCATGCTATGTCTAGAACCGCAGATTTGTGACCGGCCACCTGTGGGTGATTTACATCAACTCTACCAACCTGATGAAGAAGTATGAAAATAAAAGATTAAATGACTATAACTCATATCTTCATTATCAGTGTACTGAAATATTTTAACTACATTGTTTGATTATAATTATAACACTGGAAGCATTTGTACATTCCTATTGTATTCATCCCATATCTTTCTTTAATTATTTCATTCTTACAGGAATACTCCTGTGAATGTCTCATCATATACTCATTATAATGGTCCACCCATTATCACACACACTTGCGTTTGATTCACAATGGCTCATACAGGTGTACAATGTATTTACATTTACCCGTGTATGTATGAATCACATCATGGAAATGTCACATAGTTTCGCCACGGAGGCTTTTTCCAAAAAAATCCACCATAACACATCAAAAAACTTTCTCAGATCTTCTTAGTTTGTGCGGTTTTGAAGTAAGGATCCTTTTGGCAATTTTTTAATGCAAAACGTTCCTCGATAAGAACTTTATAAAAAAGTTTGCTCTGCTCGCTGCGAATTTGTGTAAAAAAATCATATACACACAACGATGTTCATTTATTTCTTAGTTTTAGTCCATTTTAAGGACTTAATGGTACTTTCAATGTCATGCCTTGCAGGTCATAATCTATATTATTCTAATATAAACAAATGTGATGTCAGGTCACTGATCTGAGTTCGCACATGTTTTTTGATAATCTCATCAGTGGATACTGTATTAAGTACTGATGAAAGTTATTGGTTGTTACAGCATGTACCAAACACAAATGTACTTCTACCATTAAACAACAGTTTAGGATAAATACAAACTACAGTAAAACCAGAACTGTAGGAAGGACAGTATGCTCAACTATTCAAAGCTAGTATAGAGCATGGGCTTATTAAGGGAAGTATATACTGTACTATAGGGTAGTAGGGGCGGATGATTTCAAATTACTTGAGCTTTGAAAGATGCACTTACATTTGCTTAGTTAATTTTCACAACATTTTACTACAAGCTTCAAAATATCTTTGAGTTTTCCCTGATATTTCAAGACAAAAAAAAGCTCAAGGTTACCTCACTAATGCAATTACTTACAAAACATGTAAAAGCTAGCAGTCTTTATAACTATAACACCTCTTTTAGTTCTATCAATTGAACAACAAAGAAAGGAAAGGCCCTATAATTTGCCAATGTCAATGAAAGAATGTCATTAAGCCTTTCCAACATGTACTGTACCCTCCCTCAACCCCTACACATTCCCAGAAGTACATCTTGGATTGTAATACCAGGGAGCTGTTACTTCAAAGTAACAGCTCCTTGGTAATACAGCTTCCAATTTAAGAAAATATGTGTGTCAAGCAACATGAAAAATGTACAATAACATTTAAGCAAACTTATGCGAAACAATGTTGCTTAACTTATGACAAACTAGACATTGGAAACGATACAAATCCCCCCACCACTAATAATGCATATTCCAGACTGTCCCACATTCCAACCTGTCCCAATAACCATGCAATCACACCAGAAAACCAGACATATACTGTATGTTATTCCACCAGTTGCATGACCCACATGCCATCACAACTGAAATACAGATGACATTCCACCACATGCCATTCTACCCTGTTCCACATGTCGACCCACCCTGTTCCACATGCCACCCCCCCTGTTCTATAGGCCAACCCACCCTCCTGTCCAAAATGCCAATGCATCCGGACCCACATTGCCCTACATACAATTCTCCCCCCTGTCCTACATGAAATCCCACCCTCATCCTAATTCCTTCAGCTACTTTATCATCATCTTATCGTCTACCACACATTCCACTTATTGTTCATATTTCCTAAAGCCCTAATTTGAAATTCTTTAGAAGCGAGGAAACTTTCATTGCTTCTTTATTCATGGCAAGACAAATTCTTAATTACTATTCATATCATGTCAATATCATAACAAAACTAGAAATGTGAAGATAGTATATAATTTCTATCTCAGGACAAATATTTTTGAATCAAATATTTTTAATCTCAGGTCATACATTTTGCAGCAAAGTCTATCTTTATGCAAATAACCTAATAATATGCACACTATACTTCACCAACAAGTGTGAACAATGCTCTTCACATATACTGTATGATCATTTGTTTAAGCAAATCACCATACCCAATTTAATTTAAGGTTTGGTTTGGTTTGTTGATGTTTGACGGCACCGCGGCAGTCAGAGTCAACTGTGCCAAGAGATACCACAGATACAAATATTTTCATTGATAGGCAAATAAGCTAATTAGTATGCACACATAACCCAGCAATCATTCTCAACTGAACATTACCAATGCCCTCTATACCACTGTACCAAGTTATTAGGTTAATTATTTTGTACAATAGTCTGTTATGCAAATAACCTAATTAATATTACACCTCACCATGGACAATGCTCTTCACATATGTAATCATTTGTGTAAACAAAATCCCACTCCCGCTTTAATTTAAGATATATCATAGATACAAATATTTTGTATTGTTATGCAAATAATTTAAGTTATATGCACTCACATTACCCCCATTTGAACAGTACCCCCATTTGCTTATTTGAACAGTACCCATGTCCTCTACCTCTGTGCCAAGTTACATGAATGTACACCATTGATAACTTAAGTTCTTCGCTCATGTTAAACATTTTATAGGAAAGTCTATTGTTATGCAAATAACCAAATTAATATGCACACTTCACCTCACCATTAAGTGTAGCGTAGACAAAACTCTTTACATATATGATCATTTGTGCAAAAAGTCACCACATCTAATAACATTGGACAATGGACAAAGTTTCCTACATTAATATGTTTGTCTACTAACTGTGGTGTAGCGGTTATCATACCTGTCTAAAGACCACTTGGCCCTGGGTTCAAGCCTGGGTTGGGTAGACACGCCAGTGCACCACGACTGGTTATCAAAGGCCATGGACATTGACTTGGTTGTCGATGTTATGTCTGTCCATGCGTCGTACCTGTGTTCTCATCCGGGTCGTATTAAGCGTTTCGTGATAGCATTGTTACTATCATAACCAAATATGCAGGCGACGATCCCGTCATTGTAATTGTGTGTTCACTCGTCGTCTTCGCCATGTATACAGTTTGTTTGTTTGTTTGATGAGGTCTTAACGGCACCACGACAACGAAGGTCAAATTGTGCCTGAGAGGTCAGATCATTTTAGAGGTAGTAAGGAAAGAGACCAGGGGAAGAATGAGAGAAATTCAAGAACAAAAGCCAGAAAGCTGTGATCGAGAGAGGAGGTGCATGGGTAAAACTAAAAACAGAGTAGAGAGGGGGTGGAAGAGGAGGATTAAATATGGTTGTAGAGGGATGCATGCTGAAGGAAGGAGACTATTTTATCTGGAGGATTTTTTTGGAAGAACTCAGCAATTGAGTTGTGGGGAGCGAGAGAAGCTCTGGGAAGGTTGTACAGGGGGCAAGCAAGGAGAACGTGTTGGATTGTAAGGATGCAGTGGCAATTGTTACAGAGGGGTTGGGGGAACCAATAAGGAGGTGGGAGTGAGTGAGGTGGGTGTGACCAATTCTAAGACGGGTAATATGAATGTTGCCGATACGAAAGAGGTTGTTGATGGTGGATTTGATCGGGATTGTGGGCTGGATAACATGGAGTTTGTTATCAATTTGGAAGTTCCATAAGGTTTGCCAGCGGTCACGAACAAGAGAAGCGATAAGCGGTTTGATGTCAGAGAGGGTTTTGGGAAAAGGGGAAGGGAGGAGGTTAAGGGCAAGCTTAGCGGCTGTATCAGCCCTGTCATTGCCAGGGATGCCAACATGGCTGGGTATCCAGAAGAAAAGAACACTTTTCCTGCAGAGGGTGGGAGAAAAGAGTTTCCGGAGGAGGAGGTGGCAGGTGAGGTTATCCCATTTAAGATTGAGTAATGAAGTAAGAACAGCCTTTGAGTCAGAGAAAATGGCAAAGTGACTAAGAGGAGAGTACTCAATAAAGTTGAGGGCGAGGAGAATGGCCTTAGCCTCGGCTGAAAAGATGGATGAGTGGTCAGGAAGTCTGCTACTGAGGGTGATGTCTTGATGATGGCAGCAGCAGCTGTCTTGTTGCCTTCCTTGGAGCCATCAGTATAGATGGAGGTGTAATTTGAGAGTTGGTCTTTGATTTGGTTGTGGAGATTGATGAAGAGATTAGGGTAAGTTTGAGATTTGTTATAAGTGGAGAGGTCTAGGTGACAGAAGGAAGGGGGTGGCCCAAGGCGGAAAAGTGGGCCAGGAATAGGTGCCGAGAGTGGCGGGGTTGATGCCAAGTTGAAAGAGGTCTGATTTAATGCGTAAGCTGAAGGGGGCGATAGGGTTTTAGTCCTATCAAAGAGGGAGGAGAAATTGGGGTACCTAATGAGGTTGTAAACAGGGTTCTGGGTGTTGGTGAGGACTCTAAAAGCATAGGAGAGGTTAAGCTTTTTACATCTAAGTAGAAGGGGGGTTTTGTTGGCTTCAACATGAAGGCTAGTGATTGGGGAGGTCCTGTAGACTCCTAGACAAAGCCTGAGGGCTTCATTTTGGATGGTGTTAATGTGGTTGAGGTATGAGTTGTGAGCGACACAGTAAACAATATTGCCATAGTCAAGCTTGGCACGAATGGTGAGCCTGAAAATTTTGAGGAGAGCATAGCGGTTCGCTCCCAAGTAGTGTTGGAGAGCAGTCAGAGGATGTTGAGGGAGCTATTGCATTTTAGTTTCAGGTTGGTGATGTGTGGCTTGTAGGTGAGCTTGGGGTCTAGAGTTAGACCAAGGAACTTTGTGTTTTCAACTTTAGGGATGCGATTCCCATTGAGCACAAAGTTCGGGTTGGGGTGGAGGTTGTTGAAATGACAAAAGTGCATGCAGACTGTCTTGTCTTTGGAGAATCTAAAACCGTTATTGTTGCTCCAGACTTGCAGCTGATTGAGGCTGGTTTGAAGCCTATTTTCAACAATAGGAAAGCTAGGGAGGAGTAGAAGATGGTGAAGTCATCCACGAGAGGGTACATTTGATGCTGGGGCCAAGGTCATTCCCGATGTCATTAATGCTCAGGTTGAAGAGAGTGGGGAGAGGATGCTGCCTTGGGGGACGCCCTCTTCTTGGGGGCGGCTTGGAGAGGGTGTGGCCAATACGAACTTGGAACTGCCTGGATGAGAGGAAGTTTTGAATAAAGATGGGGAGGTGGCCTCTGAGGCCAATGGTGTGAAGTTTCGGTAATGCCAGATTTCCAAGTAGTGTCGAAAGCTTTCTCGAGGTCAAAAATATGGCAATGAGGTGTTCCTTTTTGCAAAGGATTCCCGGATAGCGGTGTCGAGCGTAATTAACTGGTCTAGGTATTGCGACGCGTTTTGGAAGCCGCTTTGGTGAGGAGAGAGGATTCTGTTGGTCTCGAGGAACCAGTTTAGTCTCTGATTAATGATCTTTTCCATAATTTTACAGAGACAGCAAGTAAGGGCGATGGGTCGGTAGCTGGTGGGGTCGGTGCTATCCTTCCCCGGTTTAAGGACGGGGATGACAATAGCTGTCCTCCAGATAGGGGGAAAGGAGTGTGAGGACCAAATGTGGTTGAAGATGGTGAGTAGGGTAGTGGTGGCTTTGATAGGGAGGTGTTTCAGAAACTGATAGGGGATGTTATCTGGGCCCTTGGAGGTGCAGCCAGCGTCGCTGATGGCTTGGTTTAATTCAGAAAGGGTGAGAGGGGTGTTGTAGCTTTCGGAGTTGTCAGAGGGAAAAGTGATTCTCCGGGCTTCATCGCAAGCTTTTTTGATTTTGAAAGCATTGGAGTAGTTGGTCGAGTATACAGTACAGTATCACAAAGCAAAAGTGCCTTGCATACATGTGCAAATTTGTACCTCCTTGTGAGTAAAGTAGATTTTGGTTCAGTAGGAAACATTACATTGTGTTTTCCTAAAGGTATTTTACACTACAGTATCTGAACATTAGATTCCTGAAAAGGCTACCTCCACGATTCAAGGAAAGAAGCCTATAGTACCGCCTCAATACTTGATCTACGTACTATGTTTCTAGTTTTATTGCCCTTAGATAGCTATCACATAAAATTGTAAAATATCCGTGATCACTTTAAGGTTGATATTCAGTTATTTGTTTACCATTTTAAGTAAAGCTTTTGATTTATTTTTTTTTTTTTTTATTCGGACAGAGCACATTTATGTTTCATACATGTTTAATTTTCTTTCTTTATTCCATCATATCAGAAGTTGTTGCATTTGCTTCTATGCATATAAAGGCTGGTGGCCTATTCATAAGAGAGAAATATATAATAATATTAAATTATCTTTCATAAGTTTTGATTAAACTCTCTGACGACGACAAGTGAACATACAATTACAATGACGGGGTCGTCGCCTGCGTATTGGGATATGATAGTAACAATGCTATGACGAAACGCTTAATACGACCCGGACGAGAACACAGGTACCACGTGCGGACAGACATAACATCGACAACCAAGTCAATGTCCGACAACCAAGTCAATGTCCACGGCCTTTGATAACCAGTTGTGGTGCACTAGCGTGTCTATCCAACCCAGGCTTGAACCCAGGGCCTCGTGGTTTGTAGACAGATATGATAACCGCTACACCACAGTTAGTAGACAAACTCTCCCATTACCTTGCCTTTTTGTATAAAATAGATTGATTCCTTTGCAAATACAATATATGCTATAGGCTACTGTGAATGAATTTCCCCATGAAAACACACATAACTGCCAGCAATGTTCATGGTAATTGGACAGGTACTGTAGCAATAACATGAGCTTATAGGAATATTCCCATTTTTTCATAACCTTTCATAAGAAAGAGAAAAAGTTTAGAAACAATTTAGAACAAAAATCATGTTCATATGGTATTTCTACCAGGAGATATTCAAATTTTAATGTTCACAACAAATGCCAATAAACGAATAGGAAAAGGCTCAGTATGACATTACAGCAACACAATCTCCCACAAAGTTGATGTATTTCATTAAAATCTATAACAAAATTTAATTAGTAAAACCTGTTAGAAAAATAAATTGATGAAAGTTAGGTATTTATATACATTGCCAAATATACCCTATTTCAATACCTTTTGGAAAAGTGTTTCTAATCATCAGAAACAACCAATTAACGTTTAAAGAAATACATAAACATTTGCAATGAAATTGCCTCTATGACATCATCAAACACTAATTCATTATACTGTAAAAAAAACTTTAAAATGTTGAAAAATCTATATCTCCTGAATGGAATTTGATATAAACCTGATTTTTGTACAAAATTGGCTCTAAGTACGCTCTTTTAAATAAAATACTACAAAAAAAACAATGGAAATATTTCTTTGATTGGTTAAACTGGCAGCTGAGAAACATAAGTAGACTCAGAAAGTGCATTGACAAGAACACTTGTGAAATACTTGTCCATGCTTTCGTTACAACTAAAACTTAATTTAAACAACTCACTTCTCTATAGTTTGCCAAACTCTCATATCGACAAATTGCAAAAGATGCAGAACAGTGCTGCCATATAATCAGTCTTAAGAATTAACAATGCCGTCCTCTGTGAACTTCATTAGTTGTCGCTTCATTTTCGAATCCAGTTTAAAGTACTTATGTGCCTATTTAAATGCATAAGGTTGTTCCTGTCCAAATACCCAATTGGATGCTCTTCAGTGCTACAAAAAACCTACTTCTACTTCCTACACCACAGCTTCAGTCTTATGGTTACTGTTCTTTCATATGCTGCATCTCTTCCTGGAACCAGCTCCCTGACATCTTACGCAACTGCGATGAACACTTACTGTATTGTTCAAGAAAAAGCTTGAAGGTAATAGTTCAGTGGGCAAGCATGTCCATCTTATATGAAAGAGGACTTCGAAATAAACAAAATGGTGAAGAAAGCATTTAAAATTCTTATTCCGTTAGGGAGATATCTAAGTTTAAAGTTTGGTACCATTTGTGTAGAAATGACTGAAATCAGACTAGTTGTGATGTCATAGCCTCGGATTCCTCCAGGTCTTTATGTATTCTTTATGTATTCTAGCACATTTTGTCCTGCTATTTTGTGACTTAAAAACCGTGGGATATGTCAAAAAAGTAGTAAAACTGAATCTAGGAATGGTATTTATAATGCCACCTGGAAAAGGTTTGAGGGAAAATAATTTAGATAGTGAAAAAATTAAATAACTTTTTTTTAAATACATAAAGGACATGCTTGACCACTGAACTAATCCTTTAGGACACCTGTTTAAAACTTGCTTTCAATTTGGTCTGAGCTGTATTTATTTTCTTTTGGTTCTGTTTATTTTTTTGGCTACGTAATTGTACTATTGATTTGTATTTTCTTTTGTTAAGCGCCCTGATCAGTTTGCCTCAGTGCACTAGCTGGATTTTGTGCTATAAAAATTATTTTTATTTATTGATTTAATATACTAAAAACCATGAAAAAAGCAACACAATCCCATCAAAATCAGTTTGATAATTGTACATTTTAATACTTAAACCTACTTAGCATAATTAATTGATACCTAATTAGCATAAGTTACATCAGAATGGACAACTAGAAAGTTGCTTATGTTAACTTGTTTTCCGATCATTCACCCACATATTTTGAATGAGAGAAGTTGGCTATAATGAACTGGAAATTAAAAATTATTATAACATTGACCTACATTAAACAGTAGAATGCAGTTTGAGAACAACTAATATTTGAAATTTGGGAAAGAAATATAAAAAATTTCATACATCATCCCTGTTACACATGCTACAAATTTTTACAAACTATGAATTGTCATAACTTGAGTCTAGAATTACAAATGCCATTGTGACTGTTTAAAGACTGTTCTGCTCAGGATTTAATGCTCTTTCAACTGGGTTAAAAATATCCACATATCTACAGTATATACTGTACCATTCATTAATACTGATACTTCTATAGGGTATCCCTAAGATTTACAACCTCTCCTTTTAATTTACGAGCAAGCAGATGAAGTTCACCAGGCCTATACCAAGAATTAAATACCATATCCAATTATTGTCAAGTTCCTTTTATGAAAATCAAGACTCCTATCCAAGGTAATGACACAAGTTTCCTGTACAATTGTGTTTGGATGGTGCTTACAGTACAATTGTGTTTGGATGGTGCTTACATGTAACTTACAAGCTGTATTGTGTTGATACCAGGATCTGTTATTTAGAGATTCCTGTTGATACTCAATTTCTATGTACTCCCAGCAAACTGACTTACGACTTAATAGATTAGTTCAGTGGTCAAGCATGATTATCTTACATGAAAGAGGACTTCAAAAGAAACATAATGGTGAAGAAGGCATTCAAAAATCTTATTCCATTAAGGAGATTTTTTAAGTTTAAAGTTTGGTATCATTTGTATAGAAACGACTAAAATTAGACTAGTTGTAATGTCATAGCTTCAGATTCCTCAGTCTTTATGTATTCTATCATATTTTGTCCTGCGATTTTGAGGCTTAAAAACCATGGGATATGTCAAAAAAGTAGTAAAACTGAATCTAGTAAGGTTAATATACCACCTGAAGAAAGTTTGAGGAAAATTAATTCAAATAGTAAAAAAGGTTAAATAAACTTTCTTTATAATACGTCAAGATTTTGAGGAATCTGAGGCTGTGACATCACAAGTAGTCTGATTTCAGTCGTTTCTACAGAAATTATATCAAAGTTTAAACTTGGATATCTTCTTAACGGAATAAGATTTTTGAATGCTTTTTTCACCATTTTGTTTCTTTTGAAATCTTCTTTCATATAAGATGGACATGCTTGACCACTGAGCAAATCCTTTAAACTACATATGTTACTTGCAATTGCATACTTTTATATCATCATGATATCATATGTTAGGAGCAGTAACTGAATAGTTATTTTAGTGGATGGTTCACTGCAACTCCCTCCAAAGGACTATGTGTGATGAATTTCTCCTTTTACTCTGTATTTAAAACTTTCTTTCAAATTTGATTGCAATTATTGCCAGCAAGTGCACTACTTGGTCAAATCAATTTGATTGCAATTATTGCCAGCAAGTGCGCTACTTGGTCAAATCAATTTGATTGCAATTATTGCCAGCAAGTGAGCTAGTTGGTCAAATCAATTTGATTGCAATTATTGCCAGCAAGTGAGCTACTTGGTCAAATCAATTTGATTGTAATTATTGCCAGCAAGTGCGCTACTTGGTCAAATCAATTTAATTGCAATTATTGCCAGCAAGTGCGCGACTTGGTCAAATCATTTTGATCAAATCAATACTTGGTCAAATCATTTTGATTGCAATTATTTCCAGCAAGTGCGCTACTTGGTCATATTAATCAATCAAGGTTTTGTAGAGCACTACATGTAAGTGTTCCATCCATGATATCAGTATGTCTGAGCTGGGAGGAGATAACTTCACTAGTCTGAGCATATACCAGTTCTGTATATTTCTACACAGCAATGCTTCTGTTCCAGTATTACTAAAGTTGAACAACAACATAACCAATGAACCAGGTTGGCAACTTGGTGGAATGACAAGTGCTTCCCAAATTCTCATAACATCACACTGAATGAATCACACTAATGAATTATAAAAATGTATATGTAGCAGTATACAGTACAACTTGAGTTCTCTTTCCAGTGTGTGTGTGTGTGTGCATTGTAGATGTACTCCAGCAGAGGTTACTGAATAGTACAGTACTTGATGATGACATACCACTCAGTAATGAATCATAATTTGTTTGCAAGTACAAAAACTCTATTTGATCTGATTAAGTGAAAGTCTGAACACCGCATCAGGAGGCTTGATTGCTCATGCTTTTCTTTAATACTTCTCCATGAAACAAGTTTCTGGTATAAACATGTACTAAGTATAGTAGTATTGCATGCACTACATGCAGCTTGCTCTTCCATTAGCCTATCCTAAAGAATTAGTTCAGTAGTCAAGCATGTCCATCTTATACAGTATGAAAGAGGATGTCAAAATAAACAAAATAGTGAAGAAAGCATTCAAAAATCTTATTCCGTTAAGGAGATATTCAAGTTTAAAGTTTTGTATCATTTGTATGGAAATGACTGAAATCAGACTAATTGTGATGTCATAGCCTTAGATTCCTCAAAGACTTTGTGTTCTATTATATTTTGTCCTGCAATTGTTTTGACTTATAAACCATGGGATATGTCCAAAAAGTAATATAACTGAATCTAGGAAAGGTATTTAAAATATACCACCTGAAGGAAGTTCGAAGAAAAATAATTAAGATAGTGAAAAAATTAAATAAACTTTCTTTAAAATACATGAAGACTTTTAGGAATCTGAGGTTGTGACATAATTACTAGTCTGATTTCAGTCATTTCTACAGAAATTATACTAAACTTTAAACTTGAATATCTCCTTAACAGAATAAGATATTTGAATGCTTTCTTCACCATTTTGTTTCTTTTGAAGTTCTCTTCCATATAAAATGGACATGCTTGACCACTGAACTAATCCTTTAAAAACTTCATTATCTTTGTCAACAAGATTACAGCTATTACCCATAATAAGTAATGACTAAAGTGGTCATTGTGAAAGAAGAAAAAGGTTTTTTTTTTTATTATCAAATATATATCTATGAAATTATCTACAAATATTATTTCCTCAATACTGTATATGCACTTCAAGTATCTTCTTGTTAGATATCATGGCCATAATTCTCCTCACAAAGTGTGGGTATAGGGGGTGAGGGGACAATATGACTGTGTGTGGGAGAGGACAATAGAACCATGTGTGGGGGATCACTTTACAAAACCATGACATACTGTACTTGTTTTAAGTCCCACAGATAATCATATTTTTTTCAATGGGAAAGTTATACTTTTGTCCATCATTAAATCTATCATTGAAAATATTTCAATCCCTTTCTGTACAGGATAATTTAATGCATTGTGAACCCTGATAACCATATGTACTGTAAAGAGTATGATGACAAAAAGAATGCCAAAACTAAAGAAAAGTTGATGCACAGATGATAATGAATTGAAGCATTAATAAATTTATAATCTTCAATGCCTGAAATCTATGTCAGGAAATGGCATCCTAGACACTTTCTTTGTTTTGGCTAAAATACTTTATTGAAAATCTACTGTATCACTTTCACTCATTACAAATTACTTTCAAAACTCTCTCATGGCAACTACAAATACACAACTTCCCTGGATTTTGTAAGATCATGCTGTGTGCATACTGTGTTCAGCAATTGTGGTAAACGTTACAATACACAATATAGTATGATTGTCATGCTTTAATTCTCCACTTGAGTGAAGTACTGTAAAATGTTTCCATAGCACTGTATATTTTGAAATATTCCAACAATACAATGTATACTGTACATAATGAAGAAGGGGGGGGGGCACTTCATGCTAAAAGTGGTAGGGGTGTGCAGCCCACCAACTGAAAAACATATCACAGAATACTTATTTTTTGGTAACTGCAGTATGAAATTATACATGAAATTATACAATTTTGATACCACAGTATATTCAACAAAAATATTGTAAAAAATGGACCAGCAGTAGGCTTGGGCGATATATCGATATTTCGATATATTTCGATATTGACCTATATCGATATGGCCGATATTGAGTTCAAGGGTCATATCGATATATCGATATTATGTTTTTTTAATAATACACAATACATGAACTATTAAAAAGCTAAACATGACTATCAAACATCAAGTATTTTTTTTTATTAAACAGCCACAAAAAGTTAATGAATTTCATTTATATCAAAGTTTCAGGCACTCAGTTATGATAAAACTTATTAAAACATTAATATTGTGATTGCAATTACCCAAAAATCCTTCCATGAACAAAAAACCACTTGACTCGCGGAGTACAGAGGCATTGCGCAATACTTCATTTTTATACTTGATGGCTTACGATGTTCAGACAACAAAAATCATAAGATGTTGAATCCTCAAACATCGTGTTAAGTTTCCTTAAAAGGAATACTGAATCTGAATTTTTATATCAAACAATCATTAATTGACAAATTACTGACAAAACTATGAGGTTTTTTTCACTATTTTGTTCGTTCAGAAAGTCTAAAGTAAAAGTGACAGACTGGTCTTGCCAGATCGATCAGATAATGTACAGTGCAGTAACTACATACACTTAGTATCACTGTACAGTACTTTACTATGTACACACATACCATCTAGGCTATCACTGTTTCTTCTGAGTGACAACACTCGTGCGATGATTGAAGCAGACTATAAATTGGATAATATGCATCATATATGGACTTCTGAATGTCTAGAAGTCCATATAATGCTACCAAAATAATGCCTTTTCAGTACAACTTTCATAAGAAGTAAGTGAGTTATAAAATTTTAAGAAGAATTGGAGCCGATTTTTGTGAGGCATACAGTGTAGGCCTGCTACCAGTTCCACAACATTTTTTTTTTTTTTAAGAATATGCTGAGGCCTAAACTTTTTTAATGTTTCTGTGATTGATCTTTTGAGATAGAAACCATGTAAAGAACATTTTAAGACACAATGGGTGTTTATTTGAAGATGATATGTATATATTTTGCAGTGATTTCTGTTAATTTGTACAAAAAGTTTTACTTAACTTTTTTTGAGCCGAGGCGAGATTACCTTGCCCAGAACAGTATATACGACTTACGTATGACGTCCCATAATTTGCATATCGATATTTCGATATTATCGATATTTTCCAGGCGATATATCCATATTGCATAATGTTCAATATCGCCCAAGCCTAACCAGCAGTACAAATTTAATACAGTAAAACCTCATTTTTCGGGACCTGCACTACGAAAATGATGAGAGAAAAAAATGGCAATTTGTTTTTGTTTTTTAAAGTAAAAAAGACACCTGCACTACGAAAATGGTACAAAAAAGGCACCTGCTCGGGCGGCACATATACATATACCTCACAATTGGAAGTGCCCCCCCCCCCTTCCCCTAAGCTTCAATAGTCTCTTACTTCACTTACTCAATGATCATGGCTATCTTTCTAAATGGCAGTTCAAATGTTATGAAAATGCATGAATAAATCAACAGAATCACAACTTGAAATATCAGTCCAGTGATTGGGAGAGCTCCTGATCCGGAAATCTCCTGATTGGGAGAGCTCCTGATTGGGAGAGCTCCTGATTGGGAGAGCTCCTGATTGGGAGAGCTCCTGATCGGGAGATCTCCTGATCCGAAAATCTCCTGATCGGGAGATCTCAAGATCCAGAAATCTCCTGATCGGGAGATCTCCTGATCCAGAAATCTCCTGATCAGGAGATCTCCTTATCGGGAGACCTCCTGATCCGGAAATCTCGTGATCGGGGGGAGATCTCTCGATTGAAGATCGAGATCTCCCGTCCAATCGATTCCGATTGTATATACTACTTTGGAAATGATATTAGCATTAAAATTTCTGTATAATTTGAGCTTTTCCTGGTGATTAAAATGTTAAAATCCGCTCTTCAAAAATAATGAGGTGAATTTTTAAAGATTTTGGTAAAATTCTCTGGTGAAAGTCAAATTTGCACTGGTAAAAATGGAGAAAATGTTTTCATCGTTTTATCTTACACCAATAAAACTTTAATATTTTGCATGCATTTTTCCTACCTTTGGCTCAAACCTATTTAACTGTTATGTATTTCTTTAAACAATTTTGATTTGGAAAGATGCATTATGGGTTATAATGACAAAAAAAATCTCCCAATCGGATGATCTCCTGTTTGGGAGTGTGGGCCGGACTGAATTTCTTTGACATTAAAATTAAACGAACAAAATTAACTGGTAAGGGGGACTGTAAAGATTCCGAATGACCTCTATGCATGTTAAGTATGTCCCCTGTCCCCCAGGAGCACTTCAAATATTCTGTATGGTCCCTGTTCAGTTTTTATTTTGGTCCCTGTCCAGGTAAGTATGCCTGCTCATGATTTTTAGGTGATTTTGCTAGTCATGGTAACAAGCTGAGCCACTTTTAAATCAACTTTAAAACTAGCAAAAATGACATGGTTTTCTTCTCTTGCTTTTGGCTCTCAATGGGCCCGCCCCTTTACAAGCATATACTATATACCCCTGTGCACTTTCCAACAAATTTGCAAGTCATTGAGACAATTCTACCCTTTCAATAGCTATTGCAGTATATCTGGCAAACAGCATGTAACAATGAACTTAAACACCAGGAAATCAATGAATGAGTATAACGCAGGAAACAATACAAAAACCTACCGTCAGAAAAAATATGAAACCCTAGCTGTCTATAAATGGGAAAATTAGCCTCGTCTCTTAATTGTATCAAGAATGGTTGAACCAGGAAATAACTTTCATCAGTAAAAGTTCAAGTGAACAGCAGTGTGGGTATTACTGTGTTTTGTACAATGAGCAGGTTTTCATTTTAGTTGCAAAACAGTATTCCATAGGCAATCAGCAAACTGCAGTATGAATCCATTTAATACAAAACCACTAAGTGTTCCAACGATAATCGGTTTGCCGATCGTATCCGACCGATTATGGCTGATTGACAGCAATAATCAGGATCAGTGAAATGCACGTGTATTGCCGATCCAATTATTGCAATTTTTTTCTTCATAATTTATTATTTTTTTAATTTCTCTTTGCTTTTTCAAATGTTAAAACGGGAAAAAGCTGGAAATTAAAAAATTACATAAAAATTATGAAACAAAATATAGTTTTTTCTTTTCAACATGTATTATTCTCATTATTATCTTATCCCTCCATGTTGATTTAATTAATTATCTATAATCATTTGCACTGCCCACAGCATGTTTATCACGATTAGTACTATCATAAAAAGTAATTGGTTTGGTTTGTTGATGTTTAACGGCACCACGACAGTCAAGAGTCAAATGTGCCAAGCAGGTGTTAATAAATAATGGTGTAAGAGTAAGAAGAGTGAGATGGAAGGTTTGTAAGGGAGATAAAGGGGAAAAGCAGAATGTGGGAGAAAAATTTAGGTTGCAAAAAAATATATTGCAGTTGTACATTATCAAACTATTTTGAAAGCGTGTCTGCTATTTGCTGCAAAAAAATAACACCTATTATGAACCAATCACAACTTGTATTCAAATGAAATTGTATATTTTTCACAAACCACGTTTTTGTCAAATAATAAAGGACTTTCCCTTTGCTGTATTGTGTTACTGAGCGTGCACATAACGGAACAATAAAATCATGTAGTATTCCAGAATACCAAGTGACCTGTCCCGTGAAATTTTGAGGAAGTGAGTATATTATTATTGCACAGAATTTTATGAAGACAGGTAGATAAAAGAGACAAGAAACCTTTTTTTTTTCTTTACTCATAAAAACAAAGATACATGTACTATTGTAAAAAAACAAGAAATATCACAAGATTTTACAAGGTACACTGTAAGATTTTAATACATATACTACTTCCGCAAAAAAATAATTGAAAAGGCCTTATAAGCACGTCGGATACCCGACCGATAATGCATTTTTGAATCGGTGCACACACTACATTGTAACATGGGAATACAATATGGGGAATTAATACTGCGTGGAATGCATAGAAACATACATACTGTGTAAAGGACAGAAATACTGTTTTTTGTCCAGATGGTTTAATATGTAATTTAATATGACAAACCCCTAGCTTGATTTAAAAAGGGGCAGGTTGCTAGACTTTTTGAGGGGCACATTAATGCGCATGAGAAGCGCTGCATCTTTTCAGCTTGGAGTCCAGGCCCCCTTAAGGATCCCCTGGTGAGGCTGGTATTTCAGCTATAGTCATACATCTCAGAATGAAGCTATTCTGACTGATAAGGACCAGTCATTAGCCAAACAGGACAATTGCTTACTATGCTATCATTCTGTGTTCTGTATCCATGTAAGGTATTTCATTTATGAGGCTATTTAAGATTTAAAAGAAAATTAACTCTATAAAAAAAAACATGTGAGGCAGGGCGGACCCACAGAGGGGCAGGGCTGCCCCTGTGAAACAGCAAAGCTGGGGGTCTGTATGATATTAAATAAACATAAAACCCCAAATTTGAATGATTTCTTATAGAAGTTTGAATAAACATATAACAGAAATCTTTAAATGCTGGTTTCATAAATCAAATTGATCATATTATTTTTAAAGTTGTTACAATGAGAGCAGCCATTTTGACCAATTTTGTACTGTAGGCAAGACTGATGACATCATTGACTTACAGAAAGATATTGTACATACACTAATAAACCTAATACTTTATACTAATTACACATTCTAGTTACAAACTAAATTACTTTCATTTGATTCTTTACCATGGAAATTATGATACAATTATTGTACAATGGTGTGGTGTGGTTTGTTGCATTTAACAGCACCGCAACAGTCAAGAGTCAAATGTGCCAAGAGGGTGTTAAAAACTAAGGTGCTTGAGTTAGGACAGAGAGGAAAGAGAGGTGGAATAGAGAGAAGGAGGAAGAGAAGGTAGATAAGGAGTTAAGGTATTACACTAAAGGTGAGGAAGGTAAGCCAGAGAAGGGAAGGAAAGGGAGGTTTAGATAAAATTGCTGTTGCAGAGAAAGGTGATGATGAAGTTGGAAGTAGTATTGTTCTTGAAAAGAATGGAAATTGAGATTGAGGGGAAGAGGAGTGATCAGGTATATGGAGTTCAGGTATAAGGGACTGAGGGACATGTTAAAAAGATATGCTTCATCGAGAGATTGGTGTTGCATGTAGGGCACAGAGGAGCAGGGGAGGCGGAAAGTAGGTGAGAAAGGTGTGACCAAGGCAGATGGGGGTGATAACAACATGATAACAAATGTCTACTAAGTCTGAGTTGGCAGTATTTGGAGCAAAAGAAGGCTGGGTTGTGGAGAGCTTCGTGTAGGAGGAAAGGCCAAGGAAAACCTTTGGGGGATTGATATCCCAGGTGGGCATGGGAACGATAGCGTACCTGGCAATCAAGAAAATGTTGATGTTGGCTTTGATGAAGTGAAAGTACATCGGATCCCGAGAAGTGGGGATGTGGTTGTTGAGGTCGAAGAGGTTGGTGAAGGAGGAAGAGCGAATGGAATCTGTGAGGATACGAAGAGCGAAGAGATTATTGTACAAAATTGGCTCTTTCATCTAAATAAAAGTCTTTGAAATTGATAATAGCTTTTCTTTAACAAGAAACCATTTGACAAACATTTTCTGAACTTTTTGATAATGATCACAAACGATACTGTGTATCAAAGTCTAAAATTGGAGTGTGCTGTAGGAGTACAGTACTTGACATCACCAAAGACTTACTTTTCAACCATTAAATGTTGCTAGAATGGATTTTGGAAATAGAAAAAGCTTTGTAACATCACCTTCTCTATCATTTATCAAGGAAGATGGAGATGTTAATGGTTTCTGTATCCACTCTCCTATAAGACCTGTACAATTACAATACTGCCTCATGTGCAGGACTGCCTATTCAATGTTGTCCCAGAACCTTCATACTGTACAGTACTTCAATGATGCTGTCAAAGATCACATGAATAGTTTCACACCACTTTTCATACTGTCCGATTTCATACAATGCATGATCTGACCAGGAACTTTTTTTGTAACAACTCCATGATCCTTAAGTATGCTCCACCCCAGAATGGTTAAAACCCTTTAAGTGAGTTAAATGAATTATACTGTGTATCCTCCCCTGTTGTCATGACAATTCCCTGCCACAGAGCTCCCTAATTACCCATCAACCCATGTACACAATCCTATCTAAAACACTGTATTTCCAAAACTTTTCATTCATGAATTAGTCTATAAATGTAGTGTCTTAATGTAATTTAAGTATCAATTACACAGAAGCTGCCAACATGGGAAATACAGTTATGTCCATTATGTTGTGCTCTTACACTGAACAAATAACACTTGAGAAATTTGTTGAAATTGACACTGAATCCCTAGAGCTATATGTGGGGGGAGGGGGGAGCCCTGGTAGATGAGTTTCCAAGCCTGACCTATTAATCATAATGGGCAACTTGAATGCCAAAGTAGGATGTAATAATGATGATTATGATAATGTTATTGGAAGGCATGGCATTGGTGGAAGAAATGCTAATGGTGAAAAGCTTTTGGACTTCGGTGCTATCAACAATTTATTAGTGACTGGCACAATTTTTCCACATAAACTCATTCATAAACAGACCTGGACTTCCCCAGGAGGGAGGACAAAGAACCAAATTGATCATGTGCTTGTAACAAAGCAACACAGAACCTTTATATTAGACACAAGAGTGATGAGAGAGGCTGATATTTCAAGTGTTCACCACTTGATACTGACCAGGATCCAATTGAAACTGAAAGGAAAACCGATAATAAAGATATGTCGACCGTAGTATGATACCATCACGTTACAGCAACCAGCAATCAGAGAAGAGTTTTCGGTTGAACTACGAAATAGATATGAAGTTTAACAAAATTGCTGTGGCGAGACTGAAGTACCTGATAATATTGAAAAAGTTGAGAGTAAGTGGCAGACATTTGAAGAGGTATACTATGGGGCTGCTAAAAATGTCCTTAGGTACAAAAAGAAGGGCCAAGAGCCATGGATCAGCAGCTGCAGGTTAAGATTGAGAATGCCAAGTCAATTATGATGAAAGATATTATGAGAGCCAAGTATGCTGAAAAAGACAGAGATGTGAAGAAAAGCTTGAGATAAAAGAAAGTGGGTTGACGACCTTGCTACATCTGCAGAGGAAGCAGCTAGTAATGGCAGAATGAGAGAGCTTTACAAGATAACCAAAACAATTTGCAATGAAAGGACCAAGGTTGGGAGTGCTATAAGAGACGAGGACAGGACTCTATTAATGGATAAAAAAGAAAAAAAGAGAGGTGGAAAGAGCATTTCGAAGAGATGCTGAACAGACCAGATCCTGTTTTTCAGCTCATAACATAACATATGACCCTGAAATAGACAAAATCAGTACCACTTATATTACAAGAAGTGAAATAAAAGAGGCATTGATGAAGCTAAAGAATGACAAAGATACAGGCAAGGATTATATAACAACCGAGTTGTTAAAAGCTGATAGATGCACATCAGTATTATGGTTTAAAGAAAAGCTGTTCAGAATTGTATGGGGAAAAGGAAGTTATACCAAAATCATGGAAGCAAGAACTGAAAACAAAAATACCTAAGGCAATACTACTGTATGTGACTGATAACCGACGCGGAATGACCTTAACATCCATACCAAGCAAAATATTTGGAAGAGTTTTAATCGACAGAATTAGAAATGGTGTTGACAGTAAGATGAGAGATGAACAGGCTGGATTTAGAAGAGGAAGGAGTACCATCGAGCAAATTTTGATCCTGAGCAACATTCTAGAACAGGTGGCTGAATGGCAGTCTACAATATATATCGCCTTTGTTGACTTCGAGAAGCGTTTGACTCAGTGCACAGAGAAGACAGCCTCTGGAAAATAATGGCAGCCTATGGTATTCCACAAAAGGTAATATGTTTGATTAAAGTGTTATATGAAGACAGTGAATGTGCAGTTATAGATATGGTGTGAATCTGAATGGTTTAAAGTCAAAAGTGGTGTAAATTAAGCAAGGTGACATACTGCCAGGGTTCCTTTTTCTGATGGTGGTAGACTGTGTGATGAGGAAAACGACTGATAACAACAGGAATGGAATTAAATGGAAGTTCATGTCAACCCTTGAGGACTTAAGATTTTGCTGATGATATCACTCTACTTTTATCTACATATCAACACATGCAAACCAAAGTGACCAGGTATGCTGCACAAACTGGGCTAAGAATTAATAAGGCTAAGACAGAGCTCATAAAAGTTAACAGCAAATGTGCAAACAAAGTTTATATCAATAACCAACAACTAAATGAAGTAAACAAGTTCAGATACCTTGGTGCAACAGTAAGCTAACAAGGTGGCAGCGAGGAAGATATGCAAAAGAGAATCCTAAAGCAAGAGTAGCATTTATGAAGTTAAATAAGATGTGAAACTCCAGCACATTCTAAATATATACAAAAATACAACTGTTTAACTCTCTTATTAAGTCTGCACTCTTGTTTGTTTGTTTGTTTGTTTGATGAGGTCTTAACGGCACCACGACAACGAAGGTCAAATTGTGCCTGAGAGGTCAGATCATTTTAGAGGTAGTAAGGAAAGAGACCAGGGGAAGAATGAGAGAAATTCAAGAACAAAAGCCAGAAAGCTGAGATCGAGAGAGGAGGTGCATGGGTAAAACTAAAAACAAAGTAGAGAGGGGTGGAAGAGGAGGATTAAATATGGTTGTAGAGGATGCATGCTGAAGGAAGGAGACTATTTTATCTGGAGGATTTTTTTGGAAGAACTCAGCAATTGAGTTGTGGGGAGCGAGAGAAGCTCTGGGAAGGTTGTACAGGGGCAAGCAAGGAGAACGTGTTGGATTGTAAGGATGCAGTGGCAATTGTTACAGAGGGTTGGGGGAACCAATAAGGAGGTGGGAGTGAGTGAGGTGGGTGTGACCAATTCTAAGACGGGTAATATGAACGTTGTCGTCTGAAAGGTTGTTGATGGTGGATTTGATCGGGATTGTGGGCTGGATAACATGGAGTTTGTTATCAATTTGGAAGTTCCATAAGGTTTGCCAGCGGTCACGAACAAGAGAAGCGATAAGCGGTTTGATGTCAGAGAGGGTTTTGGGAAAAGGGGAAGGGAGGAGGTTAAGGGCAAGCTTAGCGGCTGCATCAGCCCTGTCATTGCCAGGGATGCCAACATGGCTGGGTATCCAGAAGAAAAGAACACTTTTCCTGCAGAGGGTGGGAGAAAAGAGTTTCCGGAGGAGGAGGTGGCAGGTGAGGTTATCCCATCTAAGATTGAGTAATGAAGTAAGAACAGCCTTTGAGTATGGTTGCGAGACATGGAGAGTTAATGTAGCAGATAATAAAAAGCTGGATACATTTATGTTCCAATGTTACAGGAGAATTTTGAAGATCAGATGGCCACATGTAATATCTAGTGATGAAACACTGAGAATCACTAAACATGACAAAATCAGCAATAAAGTAAAAACAAGAAGGTGGAGGTGGATTGGTCATGTGATGCGCATGAGCACTATTAAGCACTGTGTGACAGCTATGACGTGGAAACCAGAGGGGAGAAGGAAAGTAGGTCGTCCTAGAACGACCTGGAGAAGGAAGTCCAGAAGGAGAGGAATGTGATGGGATGGAGCTTGTGGACAGAGGCCAGACAAGTTGCAAATAACAGAGTCCAGTGAAGAGAGTGCACTGCAGCCTTATGGGCCAGGAGGCCTGAAGAGACTAGGTGAGGTGAGAGCTATATAAATGTAAGTATTCAGACCCCTAGCTTTGCCGTTAAAAAAGATTTGGCGCTATTCAAAATCTAATGTTAGCTGGATTACTTACAAAGAAAAGTGTGACATCTACACAACTGAGTTGAATAATGCCAGACATCAATTCTACTCTAATGCTATTGCTGAAACAAATGGTGATCAAAAGAAACTTTTTAGAATTATGGATACTCTGCTTGATCGAAAGCCCATAACCCCACTACCTCCTCACAATGATGCTTCTTATCTTGCCTCAGAATTTGGCGAGTTCTTTGTTGCAAAAATTGCCAAGATTAGACATGAGCTGGATAAAGAGGTTGTGATCACACCCTTTGAGTTCTGGAGAAATGTTCCCATATGGACTTCATTTCAGCTCTTGACAGAGGAGGATGTACAAAATCTGATACTAAAAGCAAAATCTACTCAGTGCATCCTCGACCCACTACCCACTTGGTTATTAAAGGAGAATATCAATGTTTTCCTTCCAACTCTTACTAAACTGGTTAATCTTTCTTTGCAACAAGGGAAATTCCCTAAGCAATGAAAAGAAGCCGTAGTAAAGCCATTACTGAAAAAACAAGGGCTTGATGTAACATATAAAAACTATCGACCAGTAAGCAATCTTAGTTTCTTGTCTAAAATAGTTAAGCGTGCTGTTGTTGAACAAATGATTGGGCATAGTCAGCAACATGACTTATTACCTTCCTGTCAATCAGGGTTTCGCCCATTCAATAGCGCAGAAACTGCTTTAGCTAAAATTCAGTCAGACATACTGCTGCAACTAGACAAACAAAAATGTGTCATTCTAGTACTCCTTGACTTAAGTGCGGCATTCACACAATTGATCATGGTATGCTTCTCAAAACCTTAAATAAGCGTTTTGGCATTGATGGAACCGTCTTTGGTTGGTTTGAATCCTATTTAGTTCAAAGGATACAAAAAATCCTTATCAGCAATGCTGAATCAAGGGCATTTGATGTAGAATTTGGTGTGCCTCAGGACTCTTGTTGTGGACCCCTCTTATTCACATGGTATGCATCTTCTATTTTTGATGCTTTAATAGCCGTTTCTCCCAGTATTCATGGTTATGCTGATGACCACAGCTTATACATGTCGTTCAATGCTAATGATCCATCAAATGTGATCTCAGTCATAGCTGAAATTAAAGGTTGTTTGAAAATAGTGAAAGATTGGATGATTTTACAACAAATTAAAAATGAATGATTCAAAAAGTGAAGTCATTATTTTTGGATCCAATTACCAACTAAAAAAATTAAATATTGGCAGTATTGCTATTGGTAACGACAGTGAGAAATTATCTTCCACTGTCAAATATTTGGGCGCTTGGTTAAATCAAGGTATGACAACGGCTGACCATGTCAATCACAAATGCAAAATTGCATTTTACCATTTATTTAACATTAGAAGGTGCATGAAGTTTCTGGACAGAAGCTCTGCAATATCACTTGTAAATGTACTTGTGCATAGCTGCATAGATTATTGCAATATCCTCCTTGCAGGGGTGCCTGGTGTTACAGTGAAAAAGTTGCAGCGTGTTCAGAATTATGCTGCAAGGCTCGTCACAGGAAGCAACCGTTTCACTCCATCACTTTATTTACTGCAAAATCTTCATTGGCTACCTGTCTCATATAGAATTAAATTTAAAATTGTAATACTCATTTTTAAATCCCTTCATAACATAGCCCCGTTATATCTGACCAAAATGTTTCATTATAAACAAACTAGTTACGGCCTTCGCTCTCCAAACCACCTCATCCTTTATGTTCCAAAAAGTAAACTAACATATGGAATGACTTGCCTTTTCAATCAAATCTGCTCTTTGCAAATATTTAAAATGCGCTCGGGAGGCGGGGCCAAAAGCCCAAAACTGGAATGACTTACCTCTTTCAATCAAATCTGCTCAATTCCTTAAACAATTACACACCTTGCTTAAGAGTCACTTAATTGTGTTTTCAAGTCCTCTTCATAATTTTCTTGTTCTTTGTTTTCTTTATATTTCATGCTTATCTTATTTACACATTTGTATTTATTTTCTTTATATGCATATTTTGTAAGGCGCATTACAATAAGTTATTTAGATAATGCGCCATATAAGTGTAATAAACTTAAATTTAACTTAAGTAAATGACCTTATAACTGGTAGGTTATATGAGAAGTTGGGATCTGTTTTGCCCCTTATCATGATATTAACTCTACTCCTCTTGAATTTCAAATTGCTGCACCAATTTAGACATCTACAGGTATGGCACTGACCATGGAGCTATTGACTGTTAATAGCTCCATGCACTGACACTTAATTTCCTCAAGCCTTGGTTGCACCATGTGATGATTATCATTTCATTTCATTTATTTACATGGGTGAACTAGGCCATCCAGCCCATGTTACAATACAATTTCACAATAACATACAACAACTAAATGACTGAGAGAACAATATACAAATTACAATTTTAATTTTAAAAAAACAAAAAAAACAATAATTATCATACAACATTCACTGCTTGCCCAACATTCCCACAACGACGTTCAATGAATAAAAGATAAACAGGGCAATACGGGACAGTAGCTGTTTGGAATCAGTATTTAGTAATGACGAGAATAGCTCCATACAAGGATTACGACAATAATAACACGGGATATAATGCTTACATAAGTCAGTGAGAAAAGGGCAAACTAACAATAGATGGAATTCGTCGCCAATAACCCGCAGGTTACATAAAGAACAAAACCTTTGTGCATAAGGAACACTGGCCTTACGTCCGTTGTTTACTTCAATATTTGATGAGCTGCACCGAAACTTAGCTATAGTTTTGCGGATATACTATTGCTTCAAATACAAAATATAATTTTCAACAAAGAAATCCTTCTTGATAATATTGTATGTATGGAGACTATCCATTAAAGACAAATTACTTTTCCAATCTTGCATGTTAACATCAATAACCCTTTGCTTAAAACAGCTAACAAAAAGCGCTTCATCTTCCACCCCTTGGTTTGACAAAACTTCACCGAATCCAAACATGAAAAGGACATTTCTTAATTCCAAACCCAATAATGAAAATCCCCTCTCAGCAAGAATAACTTGATCATTATAACAGCGCTTAGTATACCGATTTTCACTTGGCATAATAAGTCTTAACCAAAATAAAATTACTCATCTTACACAACTGAAACAATCAAAACCAGCAACTACACTTTACAAACACAACTTTCATTTTCTGTTACACATACTGACATGCAATATTTTCAAAGACAGTGAACATACATCTGAAAATAAAACAATGAAGGGAAAAAGCACTAGATAAATTCAGTCTATACAGGAATCATTGAAGATAACAGTTTTCTGGTCTATGAAGAATGATAGTATTACTAGTATTACTAGTTTATATATGTTTTTTGCGGGCCCATTAGGTGATAGCCTGTTGGTATGCATAAATAAATAATATTGTCTGCATTCCGCTCTGCAAATTGTTTCACAAGTAGAAAGTACAAACAGAATGTTCAAATACGGATGTGTTTTGCTGTTTTATATGATTCTGAATGACCAAAAATATTGTTTATATTTGTTAAATGTTTCAAATCAATGTTTAACTTATCTGCAGAGTGCCAAAGAATTATTTTTCTTGGGTGCATAACATGTGTTGTAAAAAGAAAAAGTTTTCATAGCTCCTTGCTGAAATAAGGTCTGGTTTAACTACGGAATACAATGTATTTCAGATTAATTTTCAATCCTGATTCGTACAGCTATTGCAGGTAATGCAATTTGGTGGGGAGTGCTGGAGTGGGACACTACTTTTCATTAGCGGGAATTTTCTGTTCTGCCTTACTTATTACACTCCCGTAATTCACACAGTTTTTTAGCGCATTGAAGAAGGTGAATACCATATAAGGCTATAGGGCGGAACTTTTGGTGGCTTAAGTATAATAGAAAATGCCACCACGCTGTACAAACAGGGCCTATTCAAAGTGAAAGCATAGCAAGAATGATTATTGAACTAGAAAAATAACATAGGTATGCATGATTGATGAGGATTTTTTTGGTTAAGCTACTTTTTTTTTTTTTTTTAAATAGGAGCCATGGCCTGGCCATGCTTAATATTTCAAAGAAATGTTGAGTATCAAGTGGGTGGGATCTGAACTGCAAGATTTTCCCGCCGTAGGTAATATGCAAATCAGCAACAATTGTACTGCGTGATCACTGATCAAGTATATAATGGCTAGCATCACACCATAAGATGATGCATTTAGAGGCTTAATTTATCTTTTATATATATCCAACAAATTTCTTTTCTTTTTATATGAAAGAAAATTGAAATCATTACTGTTTTTAAACAACATTTTATGAGGGCTTAACAGCACCACGACAGAGAGGGTCAAATTGGGCCTGGGAGGTTAGATCATTCCAGAGGTAGGAAGGAAAGAAAACAGGGGGAGATTGAGAGAAACACAATAACTAAATACCAGAAAGCTGGGATCGAGAGAAGAGGTGCATGGGTGAACAAACAAAATCAAAGTAGAGAGAGGGAGGTGGAAGAGGAGGACTAAATATGGTTGTAGAGGGAAGCAAGATGAAGGAAAGAGATAATTTTATCCAGATGGTTTTTCTAGAAGAGCTCGGCTATTGAGTTGTGGGGAGCAAGGGAAGCTCTGGGAAGGTTGTGCAGGAGCAAGCAAGGAGAAGATGATGGACTGTGAGGGTGCACTGGCAATTGTTGCAGAGGGGTTTAGGGGAGCCAATAAGGAGGTGGGAGTGAGTGAGGTGGGTGTGACCTATTCTAAGATGGGAGAGGTTGTGGATGGTAGGTTTGATTGAAATGATGGCTGGATGATGTGGAGTTTGTTATCAATTTGGGAGTCCCATGAGGTTTGCCAGCGGTCACGAATAAGGGAAGTGATAAGCGGTTTGATGTCAGAAAGGGTTTGGGGAAATGATGTAGGGGGGAGGTTGAGGGCAAGCTTAGCAGCTGCAGCAGCCCTATCATTGCCAGGGATGCCAATATGGCTGGGTATCCAGAAGAAAAGAATACTGTTCCTGCAGAGAGTGGGCAAAAGGAGTTTACGGAGGAGGTGGTGGGATGTGAGGTTATCCCATTTAAGATTGAGTAAAGAAGTAAGGACAGCCTTGGAGTCGGAGAAGATGGCAAAGTGGCTGAGCAGAGAGTACTCAGTTAAGTTGAGGGCGAGGGGGATGACCTCGGCCTCGGCCGAGAAGATCGATGAGTAGTCCGGAAGCCTGCTACTGAGGGTGATGTTTTGGATGATGGCAGCAGCAGCTGCCTTGTTGCCTTCCTTGGAGCCATCAGTATAGGTAGGTGTAGTTTGAAAGTTGGTCTTTGATTTGGTTGTGGAGATTGATGAAGAGGTTAGACTGGGTTTGGGTTTTGTGATGATGTAAGAGGTTGGAAAATGTTGTTTTTCTTGTTTTGATTGTATCATACCAAAATGTGTGATTTTAGCATATTTAATTGTTGTTTTTTACTTGCATGTTGCTTTTTCATGTGGGCTTTGAAATAAGTATTTCTTTTTGCCTATGGTTTGCCATTTGTGTTTTTTCTCAAGTTAGCAAAAAATGTGCTGCAAGTGTATCTTTTAAGCTCTATGCCATTTCTGAACTGAAATAATATGTATTTTCCATCTTCTTATGTTGATTGCTAATTTTGATTTGTTAAGACTTTAAAATTCTGACTCAAATGATATTACCTGGTCCTTTTAACTTACTCACTATTACTTAAATGAAAACTTTATTTTGATACATTCCTCAGTTTAGACTTCCCTTTGTGTATTCCATTACATCTAAGGTGGTCATTTTCTCTTATCTTGTGTTTAATTGGTGGCTCTGGTTATTTCTCCTTCCTGTTTTCATCTGTCAATCAAAAACTGGACAGAAGAAGGGTTTCCTTTGTTTTAGAGTATTATGGGATAGCCAAATGTAATATTATGGGATAGGCCACATGTTCTGGTCAGAAGTAATTTTAGATTTTGAAGAAACACTTTCAGGAGGCCATAGAGTAAAATTACCACCATGTAGCTTGTCAAATACCGAATAGTATCTTTTCAAAACTCTTGTAAATATTGTACAGTACGGTATGTGGGATAGAAATAGACTTTGCACTTTAGTTGAACTTGAAATATTCCTTTGATATTCTTTCATCTCCGTTTTTATATTTCATGAACTGCGTAAGAATCCACCAGCATTTGCAGTCCTCATACTGTAGATGCTGGCACATCCTAAAGGAGATCACGTCTGCCAAGAAATGAATCCCTTACAATGAGTGGAGAGGCCCAGGTGGATAGAAGGGAGAGGGTGGCCCAGGGAGAAAAAGTGGGCCAGGAGAAGGTGCCAAGAGTGGCGGGGTTGATGCCGAGATGGAGGTCTGATTTGATGTGTAAGCTAAAAGGGAAGGGATAGAGTTTTAGTCCTATCAAAGAGGGTCGAGAAATTGGGATACCTAATGAGGTTGTAAACAGAGTTCTGGGTGTTGGTGAGGACTCTAAAAGCATAGGAGAGGCTAAGCTGTCTACACCTTAGCAGAGAGGGGGTTCGTTGGCTTTAACATGAAGGCTGGTGATTGGGGAGGTCCTGTAGGCACCCAGACAAAGCCTGAGGGCTTCATTTTGGATGGTGTTGATGTGGTTGAAGTGAGAATTGTGAGCGACACAGTAGACAATATTGCCGTAGTCAAGCTTGGCACGAATGGTGATCCTGAAGATTTTGAGGAGAGCATGGCGGATCCCACCCCAAGTGGTGTTGGATAGGAGGCGGAGAATGTTGAGGGAGCTGTTGCATTTCTGTTTCAGGTTGGTGATGTGTTGCTTGGAGAGCTTGGAGTCTAGAGTTAAACCAAGGAACTTCATGTGTACAACTTTAGGGATGCGATTGCCATTGAGCACGAAGTTCGGGTTTGGGTGGAGGTTGTTGAAATGACAGAAGTGCATGCAGACTGTCTTGTCTTTGGAGAATTTAAAACGGTTCTTGTTGCACCAGTCTTGGAGCTGGTTGAGGCCAAGTTGGAGCCTATTTTCGACAAGAGAAAAGCTATGGGAGGAGTAGAAGATGGTGAAGTCATCCACGTAGAGGACACATTTGATATTGGGGCCAAGGTTGTCCGCGATGTCGTTAATGCTCAGTTTTAAAAGAGTGGGGGAGAAGATGCTGCCTTGGGGGACGCCCTCTTCTTGGGGTTAGGGGTTGGAGAGGGTGTGGCCAATACGAACTTGGAACTGTCTGGGTGAGAGGAAGTTTTGAATAAAGATGGGGAGGTGGCCTCTGAGGCCAATGGTGTAAAGTTTGCGGATAATGCCGTATTTCCAAGTAGTGTCAAAAGCTTTCTCGAGGTCGAAAAAGATGGCAATGAGGTGTTTCTTTTTTGCAAAGGATTCCCGGATAGCCATATCAAGCGTAATTAACTGGTCCAGGGTATTGCGACGTTTCCGGAAGCTGCTTTATTGAGGGGAGAGGATTCTGTTGGTCACAAAGAATCAGTTTAGTCTCTGGTTAATGATCCTTTCCGTAATGATAGCTGTCCTTCTTTACTATGAATTAGAAATCATGAGCAAATAAGGACATATAGATTGCCTGTCGACACAGCCATTTTTCACAACTTTTTATATGTGATTGCCTTGGGACCTAGACTGACAAAGGGGTAAAATCAGCATTATTTGAGAGGCAAATGGGGTATATAAAATCACTTTACACGCAAACAAAATTACATTTTATTAATACATTTTATTGATAAATGCCTCCGTTATCATTTTCAACATTATTTACAGAAAATACTGTGATACAAACATCATTAACAGCTATCAAATACAGTAACAGTGCAGTACACGTACTGCAGTTATAGTTACTGTAATGTACTTCATGTTCAAAGCTTGTTTACATTATGGTGAAAAACTGGTTTTCTGGTAAAAACCGGGTTTTTTGGTTTTGAAAACAGACTGGTTTTACGTCGGGACAAAACCGTGCAAGCTTAAAAGGGGCCATGATCACTTGGCTTGCTGCTTCCAGCATCACTGATATTCAAACTCAAGTGTTTCTTAACTTGCCAGTTGCCAACTCTAGTTTTGTAGGATGCTTAGCAACATAATATGCTATAAAACTACTAAAAAGTAAAATACTTCTTTAAAACGTGTTAAAGGCAGTGGTTGAAGTTTTGATTAAAAAAATGCTCACAAAAAAACAACATATGGCTATCAGGTAGTTTTATTAGACAGGTGGAGAGTTTTATTAAGTACTGTTCAAACAGGGAGTTTTCATTTCCCATCTTGAGCTCCCAAGACTGACTCATTGCATTATTGATCATGCTGTAAGATCATTGTTATGTGCTGCTGAACAAAGGAAGTGTGCATTTACCATGCACTGGGAGGTTTTTATTTGTGAGGAAATTTGGTGCACTGAATTACATGTAGTGTTGTAGTCTATAATGACCATCAAGGCTACAGCACTACCCGTTCTACGATATCAAACTGTCAATTGTAATAACATAAGAACGTTCATTTTCATTTTTCAAGAAATTGAGAAATAAGATAAGCAAAATTATTGTGGTACAAAAACCGTAGGCTCATCAAGGAAAACTAAACCACCACTGATGAATCATTAGTGAAGTCTTCATGTAGAAAATGAATTATGTTACAGTATGTCCTGGTTACAAAGATAATGTATTACGATCAATTTCCAAATTATGTTCCAGCTCTATTCATAAAAGTTCTAGAGTACTTCACCAAGACTAAAGGCCGTTCTTTACACACCAAAAGCGACGCGGCAAGCTATTTTTTATACAAAATTGAATAAAACAAAGGAAAAGAAACATTTTGACCTCTTATTTTCAGAGAAGCATCGTCATCACATGGCTATTCAGATGATAACTGAAAATTGATTGAAAGGGCCTTTCTACGCCCTTTAAAGAAAAATTTGCGTCGCGACAGAAAATCAGGCCCCACTAAAGCAAATTTCTCCACAGTTTGAACAAAAAAGCATTTCTAACAAATTTTTCAGTATCATCGGAAAGCCTCAATTGTAAACTTTATCGTGTGTAAGCAAAACGTCAAAGCATCTAATAATATTTGTTTCCTGTACGATTATCTAAAAAATCACTCGCCATGTCGTGTTTGTTTGTTACGGCCTTTAGAGAACACTTTTACAAAACATTATGGACAATATCATTAGAAATTAATCACAGAAAGGATTATGCCTCCAAGTCTGTTGCATTATAGTAAGTCAATGTATGTTTTAATTCTCTTTCATACAAACAAAGCAGATTTACTTTAAATATTGGAAATGTAACCAGAAAATAGCCTCTAACAAGATCAATTAGAAAGAATCACAAAAAAAGTCTCTCTAATCACAATTCAGACCCCGTTAAAAAAAATCAAAAAAAAATCATTAACTTATCACCCTAACCCAGTTTGGAAAAGTGATGCGGAAAGGTTTTTTTTTCAAGTCAATTCATTATAGCAATTTGCAGCGTACGGATCATGGTCAACATGGGTGTAGCGAAAGGGAAAGTCGACAGGGTTGTACAAGCCATTTAAAAAAGTAAAATGTTAAAATGTAAAAAAAAGTCCAGAAAATCTGCTAAAAGGGTAAAATATTTCCCTCGCAACCCCCTCACCAATCCGAAGGCTGGCTATCAACCCCCTCGACAATCTGAAAGGCTGGCTACCACCCCCTTCAACAATCCGAAAGGCTGGCTACACCCCTAGGTCAACCACATCAGTTGTAATGAATATTGAAAACCATGTATCACTTTTGTCCAAACAGGTTTTTAAAATAAAATAAAATACTTATTTGACTAATCTGAGATGAGAAAAAACGTGGGAATCTCTCAAAACAGATGTGCAGCTAGGACGCTTAGCTAAAAATTGTCATTTTATGGGGCCAATAACGCCATCAACATTGAACCAACCGATTATTCAAAGACAAGAATCTTCAACATATTTGCAAATTATCCTGTATACTGCACATCCTTTTAATACTAGATAACCTTTAACAACTAATTTTAACTTACTGGAATTTTTAGAGAAGGCTTGTCATTAATATTGAAGTTACAATTAACAAAATACCAATTGCTGTGTAAATTCAAATACTGCACAAGAGTAGTCAATCTATTTGCATTCCTAAGGGTTCATGGTCAACGTTGCAATCATGGAGGTTACTGATTCAATCAATACAAAGGGTTTATTGTTCCACTGTATGCTAATCGTAGAAAATCATATAATATGACATGCTATGAATATAGTAACAGTTAGTGCATTAGGGTACAGGTATGACTAGAACTGTCAGAAGGACAGTATGCTCCACTTATTCAAAGCTAGCATAGAGAATGGGCTTGGGGCAGATGATTTCAGATTACTTCAGCTTTGAAAAATGCACTTACATTTTCATTTGCACTACAAGCTTCAAAATATCTTTGAGTTTTCCTTGATATTTTAAGACAAAAAAAGCTCAACTAACTCTGAAAACCTGTAAAACCTAGCAGTGTTTATAACTACTGTACAACACCTCTTTCAGTTCTATCAATTGAATAACAAAGAAAGGAGAGGACCTGACTTGCCTATGTCAATATAAGAATGCCATTCAACCCCCTTTTCAACCTGTACCCTCCCCCAGCCCCTACACATTCCCAGAACAAAACAAATTCAATTTTTGAAAATATGTGTCAAGCAAAGTCAAGCAGCATGAAAAATGTACAATAACATTAAAGCAAAAGTATGCAAAACAATATTGCTAAACGTACGACAAACTAGACATTATAAACTATACACATCCCCTCACTGCTAATAATGCATATTCCAGACTGTCCCACATTCCATCCCAACCTGTCCCAAATGTCATCCCACGACTATACTCCATGCAATCACACCTGAAAACCAAATACTGTATGTCATTCCACCACTTGCATGACCCACATGCCATCACAACTGAAATCCAGATGACATCCCACCACATGCCATTCCACCCTGTCCCACATGCCAACCCACCCTCTTCAACATGCTATCCCCATCCTGTTCCACATGCCAACCCACCCTGTTCTAGTGCCACTCCACCCTGTCTAACATGCCAAAACATTCTGACCAACATCCCACCGCAATCTGCCCTACATACAATTCCACCCTGTCCCACATGACCTCATCCTAGTTCCTTCAGCTACTTTATCATCATGTCATCTCCTACCCCACATTCTGCTTATTGTTTATTTTTCTCAAACCCCTAATTTAACATTCTTTAGAAGCAAGGAAACTTTTATTTGCTTCTTTATTCATGGCAAGACAAACATTGTGATTGCTAATCATGTCGGGAATGTCAATATCATAACAAAACTAAAAAAGTGAAGTTAGTAACTCATAAGCCATATATTTTTGATCTCAAGTCAAACGTATTGCAGCAAATGCACACTATACCTCACCATTAATTAAGTGTGAATAATGCCCTTCACATATACTGTATGACCATTTGTGTAAAACAAAATCCCCACTCCCACTTTAATTTAAGAGATATCATAGAAACAAATATCTTAATTGTGATGCAAATAAGCTAATTAGTATGCATTCATAACCAAAATCATGCTCATTTGAACAGCACCCATGTCCTCAACCCCTATAACAAGTACCAAGTTATTATCTAATATTTTAAATATTTTATGCAAGTCTATTGTTATGCAAATAACCTAATTAATATACACATTACACCTCACCATTAAGTAGACAATGGTTTTCACATATATGATCATTTGTGCAAACAAAATCACACTCCCACTTTAAGAGATATCAGATACAAATATTTGTATTGTTTTGCAAATAAGCTAATTAGTATGTACATACAACCTCCTAATCATGCTTATTTGAACAGTACCCATGTCCTCTACCCCTGTGCCAAGTTACATGAAAGTACATTATTCATAACTTAAGTTGTGCACTCATGAATGTTAAATTTTTTGTACAAAAATCTATTGTTAAGCAAATAACCTAATTAATATGCACACTTCACCTCAACATTAAGTGCAGACAATGCTCTTCACATATATAATTTGTGCAAAAAAATTTTCCACATCCACTTTAAGAGATATCATAGATACAAATATTGTTATTGTTATGCAAATAAGCTAATTAGTATGCACACACAACCCCCTAATCATGCTCACTTGAACAGTACCCTATGCCAAGTTACATGAATGTACACCATTCACAACCTAAGTTACAAAAACTTTAACCAAAACTTTAACCTGACAAATGTTTTCATTGTTATGCAAATAAGCTAATTAGTTTGCACACACAACCCCCGAACCATGCCCATTTAAACAATACCCATGTTCTCTACCCCTATGCCAAGTCACTTGAATGTACACCATTCATTAGTTATGAAAACTTAAACCAAAAACTTTAACCAAAATTTTAACCTGACAAATATTTCATTGTTATGCAAATAGGCTAATTAGTATGCACACACAACCCTCCAATCATGCTCATTTGATCAGCCCCGCCTATTCAAAAACATGCATGACATCACAACCAAAAACAATAGGGCACATACACAGACCATGGGCTATTTGTGTATTACATATGACTTGAATTCAGTTTATCATTCTTTAGATACTGATTACAAGCTTTTTTTCAGCAAAATCATATTAAGCCCTGCCCACTATGCATACTAATAAAATGCAATGTTTTTATACCATGAACATGCACACATTAACAAACATCATAACTGTGCCAAATATGAAACAAAAACATATATACGGTTGATAAAATATAGGCATTATAAGATTTTTACATTAAGCCCCGCCTACTTATTAACATGCATGACATCGCTACCAAAATCAATAGGGCACATCTACAGACCATGAGCTATCTGTGTATTACATAAGACTTGAATCCAGATTATCAGTTTACTGTGTTTACAAACTCTTTTCAGTAAAATCATCTTAAGCCCCACCCACTATGCATATTAATGAAATTCAACATTTCATACCATGAACATGTACACACTAGCTAACATCATAACTGTACCAAATATGAAACAAACAGATATGCAGTTGTTAAATTAGGAGCATTTTAAGATTTTTACATTAAGCCGCACCTACTTATCAATATGCATGACATCATCACCAAAAACAATAGGGCATATCTACGGACCATGGGCTGTATGTATACCACATATGACATGAATCCACTGTGCCGTTCTTGAGATATCATGTTTATGAGCTGGCCATCACAAACACAAACACATACATACATACACACATGCCATCATAACCACATAGGTTCCATTGGTAAATACTAACTGTCATCAGTAAGTGATGAGGTCATTTTGGTTAATTTTTCAAATATTCATTGACCTGCTTTGCCTCTCAAAGTGATACAATGTTATTTTTATGAATCTCACATAAATATTGGTTATTGAAGTGTTGTGCAGTAGCTCTCCACAAGAGTGAAAAAGCTTTGCTGAATATTTGTGAGTCTCTGGAAAATTATGCCCTCACTTTTCAGTCTAGTACCTCTTTAATAACATTATACTGCACATAATGATGCAAGCGAGTTGCGTATATAGTAGCAGCGTACTTGAGTGCTTTGGTCACAGAAAACTGCACTCACTGTAGGTTGTATCTGTGTGGCACATGCACACATTGTAAACAATAACCAGTTTCTTTGTGGCCAAAACAAAACATCTTACATACAGTAAGTGCTTGATGAACAATAAATGACAACAACCTCTATCAAATCTCAGTAACAAATTTCAACAATTCATACAGAATATTCATATTGTCTCTACAGTGAATGAGTCATTCTTCAAATAATTTCAAGTGAAACCAACCAAGCTTTACAATTAATATACTAATGTAGCCTGGCAGCTCGTGAGAGCAATATTCAACTGGTTTCAGTTACAAAATAAATTTATAAGAATGGAGCAAGATAATCAAAAGACAGAATATGCAGATCCTGGTCAGATAATAATTCACAAAGATACATACTGTACAAAGCAACGTGCACAGGTTCAGTAGCAAATAATAACAACAAACAAATAATTATGGTTGCATAAACATATTATATTCACTCAAGTTCAAGAAAAAGGAAATCTTGTACTATGAACATATATATGCACATTCATACACACAAATACTACAGCAATCCAACAATCTCGAATACCAGAGTTACTTGTAAGGCTGGAAAAGATTTGTTACCATGACAACTAACCAACAGCCAGGATAAATCCCAACAAAATAATCTAATGTGGCCTTCTGGAGCATTAGAAAATGTAAACAAAACTAAGCACTGTTAAACTTTCAATGAATATTGCATAGGCAAAATCAGCTGTTTTTGGTCATCACAATCTAAGTGGTTTGAGTTTGGGAAAATTGCACAAGAAATGTCAGTCACTTAAGTGACTGAGGAGTGCATTAATGTACAGTACATGTTTTAACCACCCACTTTGGTTTGTTTGTTTGTTTGATGAGGTCTTAACGACACCACGACAAAGAGGGTCAAATTGTGCCTGAGAGGTCAGATCATTCTAGAGGTAGGAAGGAAAGGAAACAGGGGGAGAATGAGAGAAATTCAAGAACAAAAGTCAGAAAGCTGTGATCGAGAGAGGAGGTGCATGGGTGAAACAAAAACAAAGTAGAGAGGGGGTGGAAGAAGAGAATTTAATATGGTTGTAGAGGGAAGCATGATAAAGGAAGCAGATAATTTTATCCAGAGGATTTTTTTGGAAGAACTCAGCGATTGAGTTGTGGGGAGCAAGGGAAGCTCTGGGAAGGTTGTACAGGGGGCAAGCAAGGAGAACACCATTGATTGTTAGGGTGCAGTGGCAATTGTTACAGAGGGGTTGGGGGAACCAATAAGGAGGTGGGAGTGAGTGAGGTGGGTGTGACCAATTCTAAGACAGGTAATATGAATGTTGTCGATACGAGAGGTTGTTGATGGTGGATTTGATCGGAATTGTGGGCTGGATGGCATGGAGTTTGTTATCAATTTGGGAGTTTCATGAGGTTTGCCAGTGGTCAAGAACAAGGGAAGCGATAAGCGGTTTGATGTCAGAGAGAGTTTTGGGAAAAAAGGGGTAGGGAGGAGGTTGAGTGTAAGCTTAGCGGCTGCATCAGCTCTGTCATTGCCAGGGATGCCAACATGGCTGGGTATCCAGAAGAACACTTTTCCTGCAGAGGGTGGGAGAAAGGAGTTTTCGGAGGAAGAGGTGGCATGTAAGGTTATCCCATTTAAGATTGGGTAAAGAAGTAAGAACAGCTTTTGAGTCGGAGAAAATGGCAAAGTGGCTGAGAGGAGAGTACTCAATAAAATTGAGGGCGAGGAGAATGGCCTTAGCCTCGGCTGAAAAGATGGATGAGTAATCAGGAAGTCTGCTACTAAGGGTGATGTCTTGGATGACGGCAGCAGCAGTTATCTTGTTGCCTTCCTTGGAGTCATCAGTACAGATGGGAGGTGAAATTTGAGTTGGTCTTTGATTTGGTTGTGGAGATTGATGAAGAGTTTAGGGTGGGTTTGAGTTTTGTGATGAGTGGAGAGGTCTAGGTGGACAGAAGGGAGGGGGCAATGACTCACCTTGTCCGGGGGTGTAGGGGTGTCACACAATTGACAAGTACATAATGTTAGTAATGCGCTTTTAATTCAAACTGAATGTAAACCATCTAAATATCCAACTTGGCAATTTATTGTGTTTGTAAATACTGTAATGTCAGTATCACATAGGGCCTAACGTTAGGCTAGTGCTCCCCGTAGTACCGTTGGACTGATGCCAGCCGTGTTAGTATGGCTGCCGTTGGTAATGGCTGGCCGTCTAAGGGTACTACAAAATTCTATACCCTCCTGTACTGTTTTAAGCGAGGTGTTAAAAGTATAGCAAAATCTCAGTTTTAAGATCTTTATGAAAACGAAACCATTTTACCTTCTTTTTTTTCTTCAGCCCACAATGATTAGAATCTATATTTGAAGCACATTGATGTTTGAAGCACATCCATGTCTTCAAAAACAGTTTTTAAGGTAATTTTAGTAACCTTTATCGAAGTATTTTTGACTCAATTTTCCTTACGTAAAAATAGTCTGATGAGCTCTCCGAAGTACAGTCAAAGTTCAAAACACTGCCATGGGGGCTATAACATTTTACTGGGGGTAATATCTTTTAGATTATTTGAGGAAAAAAATAAGATGATACTTATATAGTATAAATATGTAATCTAAACATTTCTTAATGTTTCATTTGTTTTTGCACACGTTTTATTTTTAACCAAAAATATATAATAAAATTATTAGTTATTACTGTATACACATCCAGTACAGGTTGACATTGGGATAGCCGTACGAGGGTTGTTGCAGATTACTGTAGGTGCATTTCCTATGTTTTTTTAAAATTCACACGTTGTAGAAAATAGATGATTGAAGAATAACTTACTTTTTGGATATTCTTTTATCAATTAGTGTAAATAATACTTTTCCAAAATCTTTACCTATTTAGCACAACGACAGGATAAAATTCTCAGAGTATCATATTTTGGTCACCATTTTCTTAGTCACTGCATGTTTGTGATTAATTATTCAACATCCGCAAATAAGTTTTAGAATGTTTCACTAAACTGCAAGTTGATTTTTTGCTCACATATTTTTTGTTTATATAATTTTATTACCGTACTGTGTAAAATAACTAACGTTAGGACTATAAACGTTACACACAATCAAATAAAATATGTGAGACGGTTATGTTTATAATTTTGATTTATTAAATGAATGAAATAGTATTTTAAGTAATACAAAAATGGTTTTGTATTGAAATAACGTCATATAAAGAATGTTTCTTGAGAAGTCTAACGTTATAATCAATTGAATATGATCAAACTTTGCACTGTAACTTAGGCTACAGTGCAAGTACACTCTCAATTGACATTAACAAGTTACAGTATTTGACCAAATTGACCCCACCCTGTACAGGTGGTTACTATTTAGTACCATGTTTGTTTTGACCCACAACAGAAAATATTATACTAAGTAAGTTACCTTATCCAGGGGTAGGACAAGAAAGGCTCCCCCTCCTGCAGCTTCAGTTGCAACAGCTACAAATTTAGGGTTTACTGCACAGAAGTTACTGTCTATTGAACTCGTTTTTGTGATACGAATACTTTCGTAACACTTATCTCTTCTGTTCTCCTTTCCAAAAACATGCCTATATTTACTTTTGCGAATGAAGGACATTTTGATGAACAAATGATGCAATTATACGCTCAGTTTCTGAAGTAATATCAGGTGTATTATCCGTTGAATGTCCAAACCCTGAAACCGGAAGAGGTGTATCCACAGTGACCGAGTACACCAGGCATATGTGTTAAGTCAGTGTAAGTACTAGTCAGATACACACAGGCCAGCAGGCTGACGTATTGCCCGTACGTAACACGAGATACACATTCACGGACCTTAATGGTGGCAGTAATGCAGTAAACATTTTTTTTTTTTTTTTTTACTTATAAACATTGCCGAGTGCAAAAAGTGGCTTTTCTAATTATTCAGAAATTGGTATAAATATGGCAAATATAAAGAATAATAAGAGTACAAATATTTTTTTACTTTTGAAATCAACCACGTAATTTATTACTTATGTGATGATCAAAGACTATTTTGAAATCGCAATTTCAAATATTGGTAGCAATATTCCCGAAGAAAGAAGTAAATAGGTCACAGGCGCGCAGATAGGGCGCGGTTTCACATGTTTTACATATGCAGCTGCAGATATGCAGACTAGACATGGCTGCATGGACAATACGGTTGCAGAGACGTGACGTGACTGACAGTGACATATTTCGACGCGATCACGATAGTGATACTGATATTGTATATAGCACGTACCCGAAATGCATGCGTTAAGTTCCATAGTTCGCAGAATCGGCTAGCTGAGTAAGCATGATAACTGATGATTGATTTGGCGTGCTGTTTTGGTATAGAGACTCTGCCTATTGACTGAATTTTGTGTAGATAAGTGAATAAGAATGTAATTTTCGTGGAATTGAATTTTAAAATGATGACACTAACTGGCTTAATAATGCCAGTATCAGTATCAGTGACACAAATTATTAAACTTGACTTTGTCTTTGACTTTGTCTTTGACTTTGAAGTTTGAGGCTTTGGCAACTTAAAAAAAGTGAAAGCGGTGTAAATCATCAGTAAAGAAAATATTTTCGACTAGCAACTTGAAAAATTATCAGACTTCAATGGCTTCATTACCCAAAAGGACAAAGACAACAGACTTGGTCTCAGAGTCAAACGAGACAATAGACCGGGAGAACAATATAGGCCTACATTTATTGAAGAGAGATAGCCCACCGACAGCCGAGTCACAGCACAAAAAGCTATGTGATTTCTTGAAGTGGTGCGCAGATGCAGGTTTTGAAATGAGTGAAAAGGTAAGAAAAAGTCAACACTTAGCCTAATTGTTTAATTAAAGATCTAGCCTACCACTAATAACTGATGAGTTACTTGTTGTTATTGGTCCATTGAAATAGTGGTCATTGGGCAGATCCACAAAATATCATAGACACCCCCTCCCCACTCCCCTCCCCCTCTTTTTCCGTTGAGGAACTGGGAATTCCTGGGGGAATGTGTATTCCACTTGGAAAATCCCCGTGCGAGGGGTCTTATGGACTTGGGAATTCATGGGAGGGGGGATCTCAAAAAATATTGAACATTTTTTGCAGGAAATGGATTATTAGAGAAATTATCTTGCAATTTTAATTGCAGACTTAATTTGACTAGGGATATGAGAGCATTTAAATAAGAACTTAAAAAATAAGGTTTTTCCTATGCAGCCAGAACAGTAATGACCCCTATGATTACCATTTCAAGTGTGTCCTATAAAAAATATAAAAAAGGGCCCTAACTTCTCATTTTTTTCCTACGGATTAAGTTTTGTGTTGTCTATAATATTTAATTTCTTATTCTATTTCTCTAGTTTTGATTTTTACCAATTCTTCTATGCTTATATATTGTCCTGCAATTCTTTTATTTTTTGATATTGTATATTTGAGTTTGTCTATATATTATCAATTTTATTGTAAAGCATTTCGATCCATGGGAGAGGCGCTATATAAATAAGTGCAATAATAATAATAATAATGAAAGTCATGATAGTGATTTGGATAAGCCTTGAAATGTCCATCGATTGAAACTCCTTCAAGTGGTTAACCTGTTGTACTGTACTTAAAGGATGTACAAATTGTCATTTCACTGCAGTGACTGCAGTATTGCTGATGTACATTTTGCTCACACTACCTTAGTCAATGACCCACCAAATTGGGAAATGGGGTGAAGTCTGGGTTGTTAACAAGCACATATAAGACAAAAGATTTTAATGATTAAGATTCCTGTGTCATTTTTAGCTCGACTATTCAAAGAATAGTAGAGCTATTGTACTACCCCGGCGTCCGGCATCACCGACAGTAAGGTTTTGGTTAAAGTTTTCATAATTTAAGTTATAAATGGTGTACATTCATGTAACTTTGCATAGGGGTGGAGGACATGGGTACAGATCAAATGAGCATGATTGGAGGGTTGTGTGTGCATACTAATTAGCTTATTCGCATAAGAATGAAAATATTTGTCAGGTTAAAGTTTTGGTTAAAGTTTTAGTTCAAGTTTTTGGTTGAAGTTTTTGGGTAAAGTATTCAAAACTTATGTATGGTGTACATTCATCTGATTTGGTGTAGGGTAGAGGGCATGCGTACTGTTCAAATGAGCATGAATATGGGGTGGTGTGTGCATACTTATTAGCTTATTTGCATAACAATGAAAATATTTGTCAGGTTAAAGTTTTGGTTAAAGTTTTTAGTTAAAAGCTTTCATAACCTAAATTTATTAATGGTACACATTCATGTAACTTGGCATAAGGGTACTTTTCAAGTGAGCATGATTAGGGGTTGTGTGTGCATACTAATTAGCTTATTTGCATACCAATGAAAATATTTGTGCAGTATCTATGATATCTCTTAAATTAAAGTGGATGTGGGGATTTTGTTTGCACAAATGATCATTTATGTGAAGAGCATTGTCTACACTTAATGTTGAGGTGAAGTGTGCATATTAATTAAGTTATTTGCATAACATTAGACTCATACAAAATGTTTAAAATTCATGAGCGTATAACTTAAGTTATGAATAATATACATTCATGTAACTTGGCACGGGTAGAGGACATTAGTAATGTTCAATTGAGCATGATTAGGGATTGTGTGTGCATACTAATTAGCTTAAGGACCATTCATGAGCCAAACAGTACAATTGCTTACTATACTATCATTCTGTGTTCTGTATCCATGTAAGGTATTCATTTATGAGGTTAATTAAGATTATTAAGTTTATAAAAATATTCTAAAGATATTTATAAAAAATATATATATTTTTTAATTTTTGTTCTCATGAGGGGCAGGGCGGATCCCAGGGGCAGGGCGGGCCCCCAGGGGGCAGGGCAGACCCACAGAGGGGCAGGGCAGGCCGCCCTAAAAAAACAGCAAAGCTAGGGGTCTGGTGTGTGCATAATAATTAGCCTATTTGCATAGCAATGAAAATATTTGTATATTGTATCTCTTGAATTTAAAGTGGGTATGATGATTTTGCTTAAACAAATGAGCATACAGTATGTATGTGAAGAGCATTTTTCACACTTAATGGTAGGGTATATAGTGTAGTATAGTGCTGTCACGACATGGCTCTATTACTTATTGATTATCGTGGAAAAAAATATCGTAGTATCGCGTTACGTTTCAAGAAAACTGACTCAAGACACAAATTGTTAATATCACTACTATTATATGATCATGGAGTTACAATTTACTCCATGATATGTTGAACGCAAGAACAAATTATTTGCAGATCTAGCAGACAATATGAATGCATGACTTATGTTTATGTGTTTGGTAATTCAGCCAACGTGACCATGAATCATCGGAGAGCCTGAGTGGCACATTCTAGACCAATTTTTTGTTCTTTTTGCCAACTTACATCGGCGTGTGCCAGTGTGTGGTGATGGAGCAAGATTTTTAATTAGTTGTTTTTAGGTTTCACGATTATTTTGCACATTTTTAATGGCCTAAACTTAACTTTTAGATTAAGTACCGTAACTTTAGAATTGATACATACAAAGTAGCCGAGCCTAGTTGCGCGAACATTTCTTAGTTGAGTATTAGTTTTTGTTATCGTAATATGTCGCGAGAGGCATATTTCATGTCGTGGGAAAAAAAATATCGCGATAATCGATACGTCATAACAGCACTAGTATAGTGTGCATTTGCTGCAATATATTTGACCTGAGATCAAGAACATATGGTTTATGACTTTGATATGATATTGTTATTCCTGACATGAATAGCAATCACAATGTTTGTCTTGCCATGAATAAAGAAGCAAATAAAAGTTTCCTTGCTTCTAAAGAATGTTAAATTAAGGGTTTGAGAAATATTAACAATAAGCAGGATATGGAGTAGAAGATGACATGATGATAAAGTAGCTGAAGGAATTAGGATGAGGTCATGTGGGACAGGGTGGAATTGTATGTAGGGCAGGGTGCAGTGGGATGTTGGTCAGGATGTGTTCGTATGTTAGACAGGGTGGAGTGGCATCTAGAACAGGGTGGGTAGGCATGTGGAACAGGATGGGTTGGCATGTGGAACAGGATAATTTGGCATGTGGAACAGGGTGGGCTGAAATGTGGGACCGAGTGGAATGGCATGTGGTGGGATGTCATCTGGTTTTCAGTTGTGATGGCATGTGGGTCATGCAAGTGGTTGAATGACATACAGTATCTGGTTTTCAGGTGTGATTGCTTGGATTATAGACGTGGGATGACATTTGGGACACGTTGGGATGGAATGTGGGACAGTCTGGAATATGCGTTATTAGCGGTGAGGGGATTTGTACTGTTTCCAATGTCTAGTTTGTCACGTTAAGCAATATTGTTTTGCATAATTTTGCTTTAATCTTATTGTACATTTTTCATGCTGCTTGACTTTGCTTGACACACATATTTTCTTAAATTGGAAGTTGTATTACAATATAGGATGTAGTTCTGGGAATGTAGAGGGGCTGGGAAGGGTACAGGTTGGAAAAGGGTTGAATAGTATTCTTTCATTGACAAGTCAGGGCCTCTCCTTTCTTTGTTATTCAATTGATAAAACTGAAAGAGGTGTTATGGTTTTAAAGACTGCTAGCTTTTACATGTTTTGTAAGTTACTTTCTTTGTTATTTATTTGATAGAACTAAGAGAAGTGTTATAGTTATAAAGATTGCCAGCTTTTACATGTTTTCTGAGTTACTGGGTGAGGTAACCTTGAACTTTTTGTTTGTTTTGAAATATCGTCAAAAACGACAAGATATTTTGAAGCTTGTAGTGCAAATGAAAATGTAAGTAAATCTTTCAAAGCTCAAGTAATTTGAAATTATCTGCCCCTGCTACCCTATTTCTGTACATACTTCCCTCTATAAGCCCATTCTCTATACTAGCTTTGAATAGTCGAGCATACTGTCCTTCCGACAGTTCTAGTATTGTTATACTGTACTGTACATCATTGTTGCTGTTTTGATTTTATTCCCAGACTCTACAGTACAGTACAGTACCTGTCTTTATGTTACCTTACTAATGGAAAAATTATGAAAATAGAATTAAGCCAGAATATATGAGGAATGTATAAACCTGAAAATCCGTTGTTTCTTATTTCAATCTTGTAGGCCAAGGATCCTTAATTAAATTTTTTGAAGGGCCATCATTTCACAACAGCTTCAGGCCATGGGCCAATCGTGTGGCAAAACCAGCGTCATGTGACAAACAAAACCCGTCAAAACAATTTGTGAATACAAACAAGTTAATTTATCAAAAATGATCTGGAAATGCCCAAAAATGTATTTGTGGAGTTACAAGTAGAATATTTGCTTGGGGGTTTTGGTGGTGACTCATGAGTCTGCCAAACTTAATCCCAAGTGGGGATTTGTACTTGCAAGAAGTTTACTCATGAGCAGCCACTTTTACTCACGAGCAATTTACTCCTGAGCAGCTTTTTTTTTTATTCTTATTCGCAAGCAGTTTACTCATGAGCAGTTGACTCGTGAGCAGTTTTTTTTACTCGTGAGCAGTAATATTTACTCGTGAGAAGGTGTAACAGTTGTAGTTGAACAGAGTCAAATAGATGGTTGTTATTTTTATTCATCCGTTTGCTTATTAGCATGAGAAATAGTACTGCAGTATACCAGAATGAAAGTTCTGTAGCTTTTATCCTTGTATCTTGGTGTTTCATTATGTTGTCTGTAAGACAAGTGTGGTTGTGCATGCCTGTTGTAAGCTGCAGAATCAGTATTTGCCATTTGCATTATAGACGTTTCAGGGTTATCTACTGTACCCTCAATTTTTTCAGTTTTATGCAGGCTTAGCATTCATTGTTTAAATTCTTTTCAGGGAATATTCACAGTCCATCCTTTTTCATTCTTGCCAAAAGCACTAGCTTGTTTGATTTTCTTTAATATCCAACCACTAGATTTTCTTTTCTTTTAAGTCCAGAAAATGGATTGTTTGGAAATCCTTTAAGGGCATGAGTTCATTGTTCAGCACATTCCATTGGAAAGTTTGAACTACAGTAGAAGTCTTGACAGATCTTATCCCAAAACATCCCACCCCTTTATTAGTGCTTTTCCCTAGTTCCAATATGTCTCAAATTTTAATCACCTTTTTCTTAAGCAGCAAACACAACACAAAAATTTAATCAAAATCTTCCAATCATCAGTTCGTGAGATACAGTATCTTGATAGCAAACAAACAAAAATCTTCATCCAACTTCGTTGGTGGAGGTAATCAGTCTAGTTGTGACATCACATCCTCAGATTCATCAAAGCCTTTAGGTATTCTATCATATTTTGTCGTTCATTTTTAAAAACCATTGGATATGTCAGGAAAGTAGTAAAATACAATCTTGCAAGAATAATCATAATTCACCTCCTAAGAAAGTTTGAGGGAAAATAATTGAAATAGTTAAAAATGAAATAAGTTGTCTTAAAAATACATTAACAATTGTTAAGAATGTTAGGATGAGGGTGCCACCATTCCATAGTAGACTTACTACACCTGTTATTTATACACAGGTAAGACACAAAAATGTTCACACCGCCCAGACGCTGTCACCGCACAGACGCTGTCTGGATGTTCTCACTGCCGTGATGCTCTGACCACCATGGCGCTCTCACGGCCATGATGTTCTCTCACCACCCAGACGCTCACACCGCCCAGACGCTCACACGCTCTCACCGCCCATATGCATATCTCTTTAATGGAATAAGATATTGAAGTAGTTTCTTCACCATCTTGTTTCTTTAAAAGTCCTCTTTCATATAAGAGACCTTGTTTAAGCCTTCGAATTACTGTTATCCTTTTAAACAATCATTGTAATTGGAATGCGATCTGAAGTGAATTTTTGATATGAAAAGTTTTTGCTTGGATCTTCTTCAATCAATTACAGTGTGTAATATTTGTAACTTTATATTGACCTATATAGAAACTACTCAAAAATTTTCTTAAAGGTGACTGTATCCAAGGACGGTTCCTGTGCACAAAATGGAATGATAGCTCTGAAGGATATTGAGAAAGGAGAAACACTCTTTCATGTCCCGCGGAGTGCATTGCTCCACCCTGACACTTCAAGCATCAAAGAATTTTTCAAAACAAGTAAGCATATGGATGAGGATTTTAAAGTTTTTCAAAAAAGTCATATTTTAGTTCTCAGTAAACTCATAAAGAACTTGAAGGCATTATTGGAAGAAAAAAATGGATTTTATTTTTTGATTTCAGAATTCCCACAACTGTCAGATGCCACAATTGTCCAAAATTAAGCCACGGGAAAAACAACTGCCACTCTCAAGCTTGCTGCGCCAAATGTGGTTTCACCACCTATGATCAAACCAAATGTAAAAATGAACCCAATTGCATTATTTGTTCTGAAAACCACCCTGTCTCCTCCAACTCATGCCCAAGTGGAGTAGATAAAAGGAGATCTCAAGTGGATTAGAGAAAAGGAGATCTCCAAAATAAAAACCCTCCAAAACGTCTCCTTCCCAGAAGCCAGAAAGATTCTTGATTCCAAAACCCCAATCCAGCTAAACGCCAATATCCGCACCTCCATGCTCTCACCCACAACAACCCTACCACCACCACCACCACCAACAACAACAATCCCATTTTCACCCGCACCCGCACTGTATCCAAGGGCGTCCAGACAGACAAAGTCTAGATACAGTAGATCAGCTTTTCCACTAGGGAGAAGCCACTTTTACCCCTCCCTCATTTAATTCTGCCTCCCCCTCTACCTATTCAACATCCACCAACACTTCAATATGCCGGTACTCTCTCCCATTCTGGAGAAAACCAGTTCAGCAACATGATACCTCCTAAGGACCATAAACCTCAACAGAGCACCTCAACTTAACAAATATTCAAAGGCAATCTTCGGAACATCCAAAGATCTCCCGTCAACCAACACAAACCTTCTCAACCTTTCCCAGTCTTACCTTCTACCCCTCACCAATCAGGTGATAAACCCATCTTACACCAACAGAAACTCCTCAAAAATCAACAAACCAAATCTTCCCAACTCAGAACACCAACCACCCAACGCCAACTTCTCCGAGTCACCTTACAACAACAATGGAAACATCCCAGTCCAAGTTTCTTTATCTTTAACCCTCCCCTTCATAAACCACAATCCTTTCCAAGACCTCCCCCGAACCAGGGGCCCCCTCCATCCTAACTATTTTTAATGGCTGCTGATGTCATACAATGGAACTTGTGGACTTTCTGCTAATTTCAAAGATTTTGAACTTCTGATTTCCACTTTCAACCCTAGTATCATCTGCCTTTAGGAAACCTTTTTATTCTCCACCGACCCCGCCCTCATTCTGAGGTACTCAGGGTCACACTTTATCTCCCAGAATGCCAAAAACTTTCGGCTCTTCCATCTTATGTCAGGAATGATATCTCTTCCAGCCCCATCCCTATTCACTCCAACCTCCTTCACCTCAAAGAACTTCAAACCTTGGTTCACCACTGATTGCAAAAAAGCAATCTCTCTTAAGAATAAAGCCCTCCGTCTCTTCAAAACCCACCCTTCTCTCCAAAACCTGGATAACTTCTGTATTTTTAGAGCCAAAGCCAGGAAAACCATCAAACTCAGCAAAAGATTGTTTGGGAAACCTATGTCTCCGCATTGGATCTCCAGACTGCCCCCTGCAAAGTCTGGAACATGATCCATAACTTTAAATGGAAAAGCACTTCCAACAATATCTCTCACCTCATACATAACAACATCAAAATCACCGATCTCAACGACATCTCCGACTGCTTTAGCCTCCACTTTCATCAAAACCTCCTCCAATGAGAGTCTTTCCCACTCCTTTCGTAACCTGAAAATCGAGGCTGAGAGAAACTTTCTTAACTTCCAGTCTAACAATCAGGAAAACTACTACCTACTCCGAGCTCTCCTCCATCCTCAACAAATCTGGGTTTTCTTCCCAAGGCCATGACGGAATTCACTATAATCTTCTCAAAAACCTTCCCTGGACTTCTCTCAACATCTTACTCAAGATTTACAACCACCTGTGGTCCTCCAAAACTTTCCCAAACATTTGGAGAGAGGCCATCATTATCCCCATCCCTAAGCCCAACTTGCCTCTGCAAGATAATGGAACGTATGGTCAATTATAGACTTTGCTGGTACCTTGAGAAGAACTGCATCCTCTCCTCAACTCAAGATGGCTGCAGGAGAAATCGGAATTGTCTGAACCATGTTTTAAACTAGACACTTATGTCCATGAAGCCTTTATCAGAAATCAACACACCACCTTCATCTTCTTTGACATTGAAAAGGCCTTTGACACCACCTGGTGGTATGGTATTCTCAGGGACCTGCACTTCTCTAGCCTCAAGAAGTCTCCTTCCATGCAGAACTATCTCCATTTTCCCCATTTCAGGGTGCGTAAAGGTAACACTTACTAACAAAGATATACCTAACACCTAGGTGTCCCTCAAGGCAGCATCCTCTCCCAACTCTTTTTATCCTCAAAATCAGCGGCAACACCAAAGCTCTCTTTCCTAACATCAAAAGCTCTATGTCGATGATTTAGGTATTTTATTGTTCTCCCCATGCTTCCAAAACCTCCAAAATAATCTTTAGAAATGCCTGGACAACGTAGCTCACTGGAGTGACACCAACAGCTTTAATTTCTCAAAAGACAAAACTGTTCTCATTGATTTCAGCAGCAGCAACTCTTTCTTCCTTCGTCCCAATCTCAAAGATTCCATCATTCCCAGTAAGGAAAGTTCTCATTTCTTTGGAAGCACTCTCGACTGTAAGCCCTCCTATCTCCCCTACATCAACATACTCAAAGCCAACTGTTACAAAACCCTTATTCTTCTCAAGGTCATCTCCAACACCGAATGGGGAGCCAATCGCCTCACCTTGCTCACCTTATATCACTCCCTCCTCAAATTAAAGGTGGACTACGGCAATTTCATCTAGAGCTCTGCCCGCAAATTTTACTTGAGACACATAGAGGTCATCGAAAACACTGCCCTAAGGATCTGCCTTGGTGCCATCCAAACCACCCCCAGTACCAGTCTCCCCGTAGAGGTCAATGAACTCTCCCTTGACGTCAGGTGTACCAAGGCTGGTCTCTCCTTTGCTCTTCGCATTCTCACTGACCCACGGTTTATATTCTATCCACTCTCCTTCCTTCACCAACCTTTTCACTCTCAACAAACTCATGACCCCACCTTTCGGCATCCGGATGCATTCCCATCTTCCCAAAGCCAACCAGGGTTCACGTTAAGTCGTAAAATTTAGATATAGCATGTGAAAGTTTATGCCAGAGTTTTTCATTAATTTAAATGAAATTCTTGTCTGATGCGATTGAAAGTTTTATTTCACACAAAAATGATTTTCAATTACTCAGAAATAAAAGAAAAACTATAATGGTAAATACCATCATGGTTCGCATGCCCATGCAAATTGAAACCCATATCATATGACTCAGCCAAATATAAAAATGGCATATCACACTACGTCCCACATGGCATCCCATGTCCCACATGGCATCCCACCCTATGTCCCACCTGACATCCCATCCCATGCCTTGTCCCACGTGGCATTCCATCATATCTCCAACATGGCATCCCATCCTATGACCCACATGGCATCCCACCCTATGTCCCACAAGGATCCCATCCCATGTCCCAAATGACATCCCACCCCATGTCCCACATGACATCCCACCCCATGTTCCACATGACATCCCACCCCATGTCCCACATGACATCCCATCCCATGCCTTGTTCCACATGGCATTCCACCATATGTCCCACATGGCATTCCATCCTATGACCCACATGGCATCCACCTTATGTCCCACATGAATCCCATCTCATTTGCCAAATGACATCCCGCCCCCTGTCCCACATGACATCCCATCCCATGCCTTGTCCCACATGGCATTCCACCATATCTTCCACATAGCATTCCACCATACAGTATGTCTCACATTGCATTCCACCATAAGTCCCACATGGCATTCTACCATATGTCCCACATGGCATCCCACCCTATGACCCACATTGCATCCCATCCTACATGTATTTCCCACATTAATCCAACCATATGTACCACATGACATCCCTACCTATGTCCCACATGGCATCCCTCCCTGTGTCCCCCATGGCATCCCTTGTCCCACATGGCATTCCACCTTATGTCCCACATTGGATCTCACCATATGTTCCACATGGTATCCCTTCCAATGTCCCAATGACATCCTACTTTATGTCCCACATGGCATCACATCCCATGTCCTACCCTATGTCCCACATGGCATTCCACCATATGTCACACATGGCATTCCAACCTATGTCACACTCTGTGTTACTCGTGGCATCCCACCCCATGTTCCACATGGCTTCCCACCCCATGTCCCACATGGCTTCCCACCCCATGTCCCACATGACATCCCACTCCATGTCCCACATAACATCCCATGTCCCACATGACATCCCATCCTATGGCATTCCACCCTATGTCCACCATATATCCTACATGGCATTCCACCCTGTTCCACATGGCATCCCACCCCATGTCCAACATGGCATCTCACCCCATGTCCCACATGACATCCCATAGGCTCCATAAGAAGTTTCATCCTAGCTATCACAGTCCCTGATTGAGCATACTATGTATGAAAGTGTCAGTTCATATAATAACTTATATGCAAATGACCTGTTGAATAAGAAAAAAGTCAAATAATTATGCCTGATATAGCCCTTGGTATATACCACATGGTATATATTATATCATATGTCCTGCATGGCCCCTATACATGTCCCACATGGCATCCCTCCCTATGTCCATATGCAGTCACATCCTGTCACACTCCCTGACTGAGCATACTAAATCAAAGTCTGGTCAGTTCATATACTATATTAACTTTATGCAAATGACCACAAAAGTAAAGGTGGAGTTTAATAATCATGTCTGATACAATCGTTGGTGCCCATATATATTAAAGAAATTTAAGGATTTAAATCTGCATTGCTACGAGAGAGACGCTTGAGTATCTCTGAAGAATATTGGAAAATTATATAATTTTACAGTTATCTTCTAAGGAAATATCAAATGTTGTGTAGACGTGTACACTGTACATGAAAGTTTTGACGTTGTTTTGAATGCAGGCTGTCAATTGTCAACAATATCATTAGCTAGGATTCTATTTTCCTCCTGTATTGTGTTGTATGTGTAAGATCTTATATCTGTGAATTGACCACAATCTGCAAGTCAAGTTACTATACTGTAAAGAAGTAGGCGTTTTCGAGATCTCAATAGTATATCATTGTTGACACTTGGTCAAAGTTCACTAAAACCTCATGGAAATTTGGATACGATAAACAAAAGTATTTTTCTATTTTATTTTGGCATTATTCAAGGATTAGGTGAGAACTTTTTCCTAATATTTTTTTATTTATAATAATAGTCTGATTTTTTAAATTTTTTTGGTATTTTAAGTGCAATTTTCATTATTTTAGTGAGGCAAGTCTACACAAGTGTGTGTGTGTGTTAACAATATTGGCAAGCTTCGCTAGTGCGCAGTGCCCTGTGCAAATTGACAAAATACGCTGAAAATCAAGGGCTTGTCGTAACCAATTACGCCAGACAAAAAAATTATAACACAACCTCTGAAGCCAACATCAACATTTTCTTTATAGCCAGGCACACTATCCCTCCCACCCCCACATGGGTTATACCTTCCTCAAATCTTCCTAGGCCTCACCTCCTACACGTAAGCTCTTCACAAGCCAGCCTTTTTTCGCTCCAAATACTGCCAACTCTGTAAACTCTTCCACGACTACTTCTTCTTCCTCTTCACTGACGGTTCCATATGAGAAGGCTCCTCTGCAGCCACAGCCTTCTGTCCCAGCCTCACCCTTTCTTTAAGTTTACCAGATGGAGCCTTCATCATTTCTGCTGAGGCAAAGGCTATCCTCCACCCTTCTGCCCCCACTTCATCATCTTCTCTGACTCCAAATCAGTTCTCGCAGGCATCCTTAGCATATTCTGGTCTAATCCACTTATTTTACGAGTCTTAAACAAAATTTATTCTCGCTCTTCTTCAGGGAAGAAAATCATTTTCTTCTGGATCCCCAGCCACGTTGGTACCCCTGGTACCGACGTGGCTGGGAAATCTCCTTTACTTATCAGGAATTTTTGCTCATTTTTTGGGAATTTGTTGACCAATTTTTGGTTAGACTTCTTCAATTTTTGGTAAATTTTGTTCATTTTTCAGGCAATTTTTTTTTTTTTATAATCAAATTTTCTGGAAACTTGGCCAATTTTTGTGAAATATATGTAGGCCCCTAAGTACAAAAATTCATCAAAATCTGATTGTTGACCTAGTGTATATCCACAGATAACAATATATACTGAACATTTATCTTCCCACATTGTGTGCGTATGATTTTTTTCTTTTGTATAAATTGGGTATAGATCTATTTGACATCAATTTTGACTGGTATATTACCCTTTGAAATACACCCTATGTGTTTTCCCTATGTGTTGGGATGCATATTTAGCCCTTAAAATGTCAATTTTACAAGGCTTTGCTCCTGGACCCCACCAAGTGTTTTTAACCGGCTCCTGGACCCCATGCACTCAACGACACATAATCAGCGACACATAATCAGTCATAATTATAAATCATTCCTCCACTTTTTCAAACTGATTTACGCCACTGATCACTACTACAGTCCCTGATTTTTTTTCCTTCAAAGTGTGATGAAATGGAAAATCATCCATTTTTAATAGTAATAATCTAGTAATAATCTAGTAATGTAAACATTTTCTACATTGAACAGACATGCAAAATGTAATAACTTAAGACTGAATATCTCTGCTTCCTTTTTAGATGAGGACAAGTTACAGAGCTCTAGTGGATGGGTTCCTCTCCTAATGTGTCTCATGTATGAGTACACAAAGCCATCATCATTTTGGAGACCATACCTGGATCTGTTTCCATGTTTTGAGGAATTGGATTTACCAATGTTTTGGGAAAAGTATGTGCAGAAATAAATGTTACTCTTTATTCATATTCATTTTCCTACCATTATGAAATTAAGTATTTTATCAAAATAATCAAGAGAGGATAAAATGTCTATTAAAACATGTTTAGGATTGAATTTGACAGGTACAGGCTACTGTAATAATTAAATTGTGACTTTTCTTTTGGTTTTTGCAGATTATTAACCCTTTGAGATAATGTTCCTTTAGTCAATTTCTTATGTTTTGTTGAATATTGTTGTGTATTTTATGCTAACTGTCACAAGATACATTGATACAACAGATTTTACATTAGAAATGGCTCTGCTTAAAACCAGGAACATCTCAACCGGCCCTCAAATGGAGCAGGGCCGGTCAGAGTAAAAGTTATATATTTCTTTGTTTCCCAAATCACAAAACTGTATACAGTTTCACCTTATCTATGCTCTTTCAAGATAACAACTACTTCCCCTGGTGTTACATGGTCTTTTTAGTGACACACATCTGAGTTTAATGGCAATCCTTTGTAATATAAGTAGTAACTGTAATCAATGCTGGCATTGTTTGTCTTTGCTGTTGGGGAGAGATGAAATGAACTATTGAGCTTAGACCTATTTATACCTCAATGTTATGATGCAAAGTTTAATCTTGTTAAATGTGGTTAATTTGTTGCTTTAAAATTGCAGGCCAAATTTTTAAGCAGTGCCTTTACTGATGATCTATGCAAATGGAAAGACCAGAAAAGTTTACTTAAATGGATCCTTTTATTATCATTAGCGTCATCAACATCATCTCATTGATATTCTCAAAATCAAATATCAATAAGTTTTTGAACTTAGGATAAGGGTTTTCTCTTTTTTAAATATACATGATGTACATAAGCACTTTCTTTAACCTAGAGTATTTTTAGTTCTCTACTTTCTTCATTTGCATCATAGCCAGGACATTGTGGAAGAATTGAAAGGGACTGGTGTTCCAGAGGTGATAACAAGAGATCTTCAGAACATACAGGAGGAGTACAAAGGCATCGTTCTTCCGTGCATCGAACAAGACACCAAACTGTTTGAGTAAGTAGCCAAAGCAATTTTACAGAAAGTGAAATAATTATGTATGTTTGTTATAAAAAACATAAGACGCTAGCCCAGGGAGGACCAAATGATTTTAAAATAAATTTCTTTCTCAATCTTACAAGGTACCAATAAACCAGACAGTTTCAAATTAGTTTCCCCCTTCCTCGTTCACAAGGCACTTCATGGTCTTGTCAGTACCCTCCCCAAGGTTTCTACCCTCAGATCCGGCGATTTCCTCGTGCACTGCACCAGGGACACTCAAGCCACCACCCTCCTCACCACCAATACCCTAGTTGATACTGGTATCGACATAACAGTCACCCCAAGCATTCCCTGAACTCCAGCAAATGTGTCATCAGAACTAGAGCTTGCCTACTTGACCAATAAAGACCTGGTTGAGGAACTTGCCAGCCAACACGTTACTAAAGCCCATCATCTCGTCCTCAAGACAGATGGTGCCAAAACACCCATCAATACCATCTTCCTGACTTTTGCCACACCAACTCTCCCATCCCACATCACTGCTGGCTATCTGAGAATCCTATGCTCCCAACCCCCTCCATTGTCATACGTGCCAGAGGTATGGCCATGGGAAAAACTCCTGCCGCAGCCAAGCTCATGTCAAACTTCAGTAACATCCTTATCAACATCGCCAGCTGCTCCATTCCCACAACGTCCAAACCCCCTAACCACCCCCCCCCCCTCCCCTTCCTTCTCCAACCCCCGGCTCACCGATCACTACAAAACTGCCATCAAGAACAAGAAAAGGGCCCTCCGGAACTTCAAAAAAACCCAACCACCCACAACCTTAACCTTTTTCACATCAGCCATGCCAAAGCCAGGGGCACTATCAAGGACAGTAAAACCAACACTTGGTACAACTTAATCTGTTCTCTCACTACCAACACCCCCACTAAGAAGATTTGGAGTATGGTTAACAGCTTCCATGGCAGAATGGGCAAGTCTCACATCTCCCAATTCTCCTGAAATAATAAGCTTCTTACCGCGAAAATGGCTAATGTTAACCATCTCGCCACCTTTTTCAGCAACATCTTGTCCTCAGCCAAGTACCCCAATTCTTTTAAAGCCAAAACGGCCTGCGACAAAACACGGAGTATTACCTTTCCCTCCAACAACACCGAGAGCAACAGCACCCCCCTCACCTTTTCTGAATTAAGCCAAGCCATCCACGGTGCTGGCTGTACCTCCAAGGGCTTAGATAACATCCCCTACCAGTTCCTGAAACACCTCCCAAACAAGGCCACCGCTACCCTACTCACCATCCTCAACCACATTTGGTCCTCACACTCCTTTCCCCTATCTGGAGGTTAGCTATCATCCATCACCTTTGTCCCTAAACCAGGGACGGACAGTACCACCCCCCTAGCTATTGCCCCATTGCCCTCACCTGCTGTCTTTGTAAAATTATGGAAAGGATCATTAACCGGAGACTAAACTGGTTCCTTGATATCAACAGAATCCTCTTCCCTCACCAAAGCGGCTTCTGCAAAAGGTCGCAATACCTTGGACCAGTTACTTACACTCGACACCGCTATCTGGGAATCCTTTGCAAAAAAGGAACACCTCATTGCCATCTTTCTTGACTTCGAGAAAGCTTTCAACACTACTTGGGAATACGGCATTACCCGCAAACTTCACACCATCAGCCTCAAGAGGCCACCCCTCCCCATGTTTATTCAAAACTACCTCTCACCCAGGCAGTTCCCAAGTTCGTATTGGCACCACCCTCTCCAACCCCTATTCCCAAGAAGAGGGCATCACTCTCTTCAACCTGAGCATTAAGAATATTGCGGACAACCTTGGCCCCATCATCAAATGTGCCCTCTACGTGGACGACTTCACCATCTTCTACTCCTCCCCTAGCTTTCCTCTTGTCGAATATAGGCTCCAACTCAGCCTCAACTGGCTGCAAGATTGGTGCAAAAATAACGGTTTTAAATTCTCCAAGGACAAGACAGTCTACATGCACTTTTGTCATTTCAACAACCTCCATTCCAACCCGAACCTCGTGATTGCCTACAAGCAACACATCACCAACCTGAAGCAGAAATGCAACAGCCCCCTTAACCTTCTCCACCTCTTCTCCAACACCACTTGGGGTGCGAACCCCCATGCTCTGCTCAAAATCTTCAGGCTCGCCATTCGTGCCAAGCTCGACTATTGCAATATTGTCTACTGTGCCGCTTACAACTTTTACCTCAAGCACATCAACACCATCCAAAATAAAGCCCTCGGGCTTTGCTTGGGTGCATACAGGACCTCCCCCATCACCAGCCTTCACATTAAAGCCAACGAACCCCTCTTTCTGCAAAGGTGTAGAAAGCTTAGCCTTTCCTATGCTTTTAGAGTCCTCACCAATACCCAGAACCCTGTTTACAACCTCATTAGGTACCGTAATTTCTCCACCCTTATTAATAGGACTCAAGCCCTGTCCCCTCTCTTCAGCTTATGCATGAAACCCGACCTCCACCATCTCGGCATCAACTCCGCCACTCTTGGCACCTTCTCCTGGCCCACTTTTCCTCCCTGGGCCACTCTCCCTTCAATCCACCTGGGCTTCTCTACTAATCACAAAACCCCAACTTCTTTATCAACCTCCACAACCAAATCAAAGACCCAACTCTCAAACTACACCTCCATCTATACTGATGGCTCCAAGGAAGGCGACAAGACAGCTGCTGTTGCCATCATCCAAGACATCACCCTCGGTAGCAGGTTTCAGCTACTCGACCATCTTCTCAGCCGTGGCCGAGGCCATCCTACTTGCCCTCAACTTTATTGAGTACTCCCCGCTCAGCCACTTTGCCATCTTCTCCAACTCCAAGTCTGTACTTTTTTACTCAATCCTAAATGGGATAATCCCACGTCCCACCTCCTCCGTTAACTCCTTTTGCCCCCTTCTTTCTTCTGGATACCCAGCCTTGTTGGCATCCCCGGCAATGACAGAGCTGATGCAGTCGCTAAGCTTGCCCTCAACCCTCCCCTACCCTTCTTTTCGACATCAAACCGCTTATTGCTTCCCTTGTTCATGACATCTGGCAAACCTCATGGGACCCTCAAATTGATATCAAACACCACGTCATCCAGCCCACCATTTTAATCAAATCTGCCATCCACAATCTCTCCCGTGTCGACAACGTCCACATTACCCACCTTAGAATTGACCACACCTACCTCACTCACTCCCACCTCCTTATTGGCTCCCCCACCTCTCTGCAACAATTGCCATTGCACCCTCATAGTCCACCACATTCTCCTTGCCTGCCCCCTGTACAACCTTTCCAGAGCTTCCCTCACACCCCCCCCCTCCCCTTCCCCCACTACTCAATAATTTAGCTCTTCCAGAAAAACCCTCCGGATAAAATTATCTCCTCCTTCATCATGCTCCCTTCTACAATTATATTTAATCCTCCTCTCCCACCCTCCTCTCTTTACTTTTGCCCTTTTTTTGCACCCATGCACTTCCTCTCTCGATTCCAGCTTCCGCGTCTTTTTCTCAGTCTCCCCCCTTTTTTCTTTTCTTTCTACCTCTGGAATGATCTAACCTCTCGGGCACAATTTGATTCTCGCTGTCGTGGTGCCATTAAACCCTCATAAAACAAACAAAGAAGGTACTGTAAAGACTATAGAGTGAAAAATCCAAATTAATCTTAAAAGCTATCTATTGTGACTAAAATGTGGCAGCGTATATTTGATTTCAAAATGATACTGATGGGCCTATCAATGTAAGTGTACCATTGTGTTTCAACCAATCAAAACACACAAATTGAAATCTATTCACTTCCACGTTAGAGACTAGCTGGCCTTTATCCATACATTACAGCATTTCTCATGCTTTGTATTTGATGAATACTAAAGTGCATAAAATATAGTGAAGAAAGTCTACCTTCACTTTTCTCACTGAAGGTCAACAAATGTTTTAGTTAGGGGTTATGAGGGATAAGATTTGTATAATATCAATCACAATGACGTAACAGTAGATGAAAGATCAAGAAACTTACTATGATCATGATCAAATAGATTTACAATAATATCACTCTCTTCATAAGTTACATTGTTTATAATATTGCAAAAATGGCAGGATTTTGGTTGTACTGTGGTACATCATTCATCAAGTATGTAGTGTGAAAAAACTGGTGCTAATTAAGAAGTATGAACGATAATTTTAAAGGGGTCTGTCTTTGTTAACCTTGTTACCGTGACCTTGTTGCAAATTGGCAACCCCTCGTTAATTGACTCGTCCTGGTTTCTATTCTGCTTATAAATGTATTTCTAATTCTAATTCCTCTTTCTTTTTCTCAGTAACAATAATCAGTATCCTTGTTCTGGTATTTGAATTTGTTACTAACACATAAAATGCAGATTTTTACAAGATTTTATTTTCTGATAAAGTTTCTCAGTGTTATGATTGATGCTTGTCAATCTATGCCGTTTCTCAATAGAGGGATTTCATCCCGTGATTCTAAATCAACTGGACTCCATTTTGCAGGGCAGCGTCGTCGTTGTATTTCACGTGTCTTCACACAGCCCAGTCAACAAACGTATTACATGCTAACTTACCAGTACCAGTTTCTGCTTCTGATTTTCCTGCATATTTTCCTGAAGTTAAAAATTTTCACCTGGTATACGAAGAGTAACTTTAACGTTAACGCTATTTGATTGTTCGTTATACTCAGACAGAGCCTACATACCTGATATAAAGTGCTCGTTGAAAATCCTAGTGTGAACCGTAGATTGAAGCCGTCGCGTCGTACACCAAAAACCCACTTCGAACGTCGATCAGGATCAGATGGAAATCAAGAAAATGTCTTTTTATTCCACCGCACACATCTGTTAGTGCAATTAACAGCACAGCAAGATTTCGGCATAATTATCTCACAAAAATAATCTTATATAACAACGTGCAGACCTATGCAAGTCTAATTAAGTGTACAGCAGATGACAGTGGTATTTTCTGACAAAATGGTGATGTAAACAAAGTCATGTGACCTCGTGACGTCAGCTGAAACACCCTTATAGGCACACTTTGTCAAGAGTTAAGCCTTTTTCTCATCAATTCTGAAGCCTATGTGGAAACATTAAGAGCATAGTGTGGCATTTTTAGGCTTACCATCTCTGTGCCAGACAATCCTAAAGCTAATACTTGTAGCACTCAACTCTTTATTTATGTCAGCTATGATCAAATATGTCATGCAAACAGATCTTATATTTTGTTTACGTTATCAAAATAGTTTGCCATGCACAACTTTCACAAGTGAATGCAACACATTGTATCCAAATCTTTCAAACAAGACCAATGTGTATCAATCTATAAACCATGCCTCTTTCTGAGTGAAAGCTGATAATTGCAAAGTTACAATCGCACGTAAATAATCAATGGAATTATTGAAAATACCAATGAAATAAAACATTTTATACTTTTGTTCTGGTTAATAACATACTGATCCGTTTCATTTTTTATACAGTCCAAAAGTACACACATTAGAGCTTTACAAAAAGATGGTAGCATTTGTGATGGCGTACAGTTTCACTGAACCCTCCAAGCAAGCAGAGGACGATGACGACAATGAGGACAAGGATGATGACAACGATAGGTACCACCCACCACCCATCATGGTTCCCTTGGCAGATGCTCTCAATCACATAGCTAAGAATAACGCCCATTTAAGATTCTGCAAAGAATCACTTAAAATGGTTTCAACGAAACCCATTAGAAAGGTAAGTACAGTTGCTTTATAGTAATATAGCAATGAAGGTAGCTGTTTTGAAATACTCCCGGTGATTGTATAGCTGAGTCTCATTTATTGTTTTCAACTTATATCTAGTGCATCTAGTTTAGAGATGTCATTATTGTGCATTGGTTTATGCTAGATTTATTGATTTGGGACATTCATGACTATGAATGCTTTTGTTCATGACTATGAATGCTTTTGTTCATGACAGAGATATTACTTAAAGAAAATTTTGAAGCTCCATTAGGACAAGACATGGATCAATTGTTTCAGATTTTTCATTAAATTCAAATTTTGCTTAGCTCTTGAAGGAATATTTATTCCCATGAATTTTCATTCTCATAAAGAAACAATTTGGTTTAAAAATTATAAAAGTCCTTTTCCATTTAGGATTTATTGCATTTCAAAGTTTACGCGAGTGCTAGTATGTTGAAAGGTGACCTCGCAGTGTAAAAGTGATGTCATGACGGCAGATCGAGGACAATTCTTATGTATTTCTATCAAACAAAAAAGAAGTTTTTATTTTACTTACAGTGTAAGGTTCATGAGTAAATGGGCAAAGCATGTTCTTATTAAGAATATGTTATACCCCATCTCAATTAATTAAAAATATAAAAAAACACTTTCAGTAATTTAGGAAGAGAATATTATTTTTCAAAGAAATACATCAAACTTGTGTTGGATTTGTCTTTATGACATCATGCTGTACACTGTGAGGTCACTTTTCAACTCAATCGCACAATCTTTGAAATGCAATAACTCCTGAATGGAAAAAGATACCAGCATGATTTTTACACCAATTGTTTTCTTTCAAAGTTGTCTTATCATATAGCATAGCATAGCATAGCAAGGTTTAACATCCCAAAAGCATCCAGTGCTGGACATTATATCAAGATGATCATGGCCTTTGATAACCAGTTGTGAACTCACTGGTTGCAGACCCACCGGGATACAAACCCGAGACGTGCTGGTAAGAGGACAAAGCACTAACCACTACACCACGGAGGTCTGTTCATATACATGAAATGGTGTTCATATACATGAAATGAAAATCCAATGAAATATACCTTAAAGGCACTTCATTACAGACATTCTGCTTGATTGATACACCAGTAGATTTAGCACCAAAACTGCACCATATCCTATTTTAAATCTAGTAAGTAATGTTTATGGTGATTTAAGTATGCTTTTCCTCTTTGCAAACTTACAAAAGAGCCAGGATTTTTGAAGTATTCCTTGTGGTATAAACTTTCATACTTTTTTTGCTCTACAGGGGAAAGAGGTTTATAATACCTTTGGGGAACTAGCCAATTGGCAGCTGCTACACATGTATGGATTTTCAGAAGCACACCCAGAAAACATTTATGACACAGTAAGTGAACATTGTAATAGTTGTTGGTTAGACACCATCTTACATTCTAGTAAATCTTAGCCCCAAAACAGGTCACACCTACAACTAATTGCAGAAAATGTATCTCTGTGACATGGTGACATTTTGTGACAAAATGTTATTGTCCAAAAATCTGTGCCATTTTGAAAATTTTGTGACAAAATGAACAAAAATTTGTTTTAAAATTTGTCTGACATTTTGTGTTATGTTTGACCTCTTCATTCACACTCACTGGTAATTTGATGTTGCATTTTAGTGGTGGATTTTATTTTTCATGAAACAGACAAATGGTCCTATCTATGAGTATCACCGGTCAACTAGTAATGTGTGAATCTATGCCAATCAAATGTGATATAGGCAAAACTGATGTGACATTCTGTGCAAAAGGGTCAACTAGTCATGTGTGAATCTATGCCAATCAAGTGTGACAAGGGCAAAACTGATGTGACATTCTGTGCAAAAGGTGCCAAACATTATGTGACAAAATTTGAAATTTTGTCACGTTGCAATTTGAGACAAGCCATCAACCATCAATTCATTCTCTGTAATTGCATCATATTTTATTTTACATCTCTTTGAGGTCCTAAAAAAGGGGGAAAAGTCTTGATAAATCTACGAAGGAGAAATATATTTAGTGTGCATCACTCATTAATGAATGTACTATACAGTATGCTATTGTTTTTCTTTGGTGGAACATATCTTTAAGATTTGAAGGGTAGATTGTGTTTTTTTGGCATGTCATGGGGGTAGTACCCTATGTTCTAAATTTGGTTTGAATTTATTTGTTGATGAAATTAGATTGGTATCCAAAAGATGAAAAGTGCTTAAGGATGAAGAATTTGGAATTACATGAAGCAATATCTTTCCTTAGGAGAAATGGTCTGTCAATCATTCACAATTAATGCACACATCACCTCAGGCATAGCTATTTTTATCACCAGTTTGCAAACAAATTTCTCCCACTAAGAAACTTAACACGGATGAGTGATTTCAATCACAAAAGTGCCCTGATTACCCAGCACTAACTTTCTGTAATTTTATACACACAAATAATCTTGGGCTACTTGACTGTGGTGTGTATGGGAATGGCAGATAAACAATCATTGTTGGGAGTGGAAACACAATACACTGAACAGGAAGTCGAGTTGGTAATTGTCATACCTGACTTCCAAGGATTAATTTGGGTGCGGGTAGGCTCAAAGAGAAACTTTTTGACATGTACTCACTTTAAAAGTACTTTTGTAAACTAATTTCTTCAGTGATATAGATTATGTGCACCACGCACTGCATGAGGTCAACCATCAGTCAAGGAATAGTAAACAATGAACTCATTGTAAAACATGTTGTAGACTTACCCCCTCGTGTTGGCAAGGTGGGTCTCAATAATGATCATTGTGAAATTGAAAATCACTCGTTTTTATACAATTGTCATGTTTGTTACGCTTTTTTTAAAGATAATGTCCATGGTCTGATTGCCTTCCACACTGCCTAAGCATAAATTGTGCATACTAAGCGTGAAGTAAAAACTTACTTCCCAGATCCAAGAGCCCCCGAGCTCTTTTTTTGATAAGTAAACTGCAAGGTGAACATTAGCACATGATGTATAACCAGGTCAAACACACGTATAGGTGACAAGACCCTATAAAGATGTCCTCATGGGTCAATCAATGGTTCACAGCAGCTTAGGGATGGAATGGAAATAATCTTCTGCTATGGTGCTAAGAGAAGATGATGATGCACCCGGGTCTTGAATGACTGGACCCCTTTGTCTTGAATGATTTGGGTCCCTTTGTCTTGAATGACTGGACCCCTTTGTCTCGAATGATTTGGGTCCCTTTGTCTTAAATGACTGGACCCATTTGTGTTGAATGATTTGGGTCCCTTTGTCTTGATTGACTGGACCCCTTTGTCTTGAATGATTTGGGTTCCTTTGTCTTGAATGACTGGACCCCTTTGTCTCGAATGATTTGGGTCCCTTTGTCTTAAATGACTGGACCCATTTGTGTTGAATGATTTGGGTCCCTTTGTCTTGATTGACTGGACCCTTTTGTCTTGAATGATTTGGGTCCCTTTGTCTTAAATGACTGGACCCATTTGTGTTGAATGATTTGGGTCCCTTTGTCTTGAATGACTGGACCCCTTTGTCTTGAATGACTGGACCCCTTTGTCTTGAATGACTGGACCCCTTTGTCTTGAATGACTGGACCCCTTTGTCTTGAATGATTTGGGTTCCTTTGTCTTGAATGACTGGACCCCTTTGTCTCGAATGATTTGGGTCCCTTTGTCTTAAATGACTGGACCCATTTGTGTTGAATGATTTGGGTCCCTTTGTCTTGAATGACTGGACCCCTTTGTCTTGAATGACTGGACCCCTTTGTCTTGAATGACTGGACCCCTTTGTCTTGAATGACTGGACCCCTTTGTCTTAAATGACTCGGGTCCCTTTGTCTTGAATCTCTCCAAGAACGCAGTCTGGGAAACTGTTCCAAGCTTGGACTGCATTGTAGATGAAACTTCTGCCAGTTGAATAGGTTCTTAAGACAGGGTCAGTGAGTGCCTGAGTTGGTTCTTTGTCTTATTTGAAATAACTGAGGAAGCGTAGCATTCAGGTCTGGAGGGCACAAGCTTGTGTGCATGTTGTAAAGAACAGTTGTTGCGATAACTTGATGTCTATGATGAAGAGTGGGGATGTTCAGATTCAGTCTTGCCTCTTGTTCTTGTGCATGTGACGTCACTTGTACATACTCTATTAAGGAGATCATGATACATTTTTCAAACAAGGACATTTGTTAGATCTCATGGGAAGACCAGTGGTACCTTTTAATCTAAGAAAGGTATTTTCACAGGTTATTATCAAATTTTACACTGTTTAAAATGGCTTGTTATGGGGTTTTTGTTTTCAGTTACAATCATATTGTTGAACCCATATCTGTTTATCTCATTTTTCAGGTTGATGTACCAATGAAGTTTGTACTAGAGCAAGCAAAGATGCAGAAGATTTCTCAGATCGATATACTTGAGAAGAGATGGAAGTACTTGCAACAGCTTGATGTTGTTGCTGAAGAAGGCAGCTTTGTGATTGGTCAGGAAGGAATTTTGACTCTGGAAGAGTTATACACAACCCTTAAAGTATGTTTTGGAGGATTTAGTTGCCATAGCAACTGAAGTAATTCAAGTCACATAGTTACATATTCCTAACGAATACTTACAGGCATGAATATGGTTTTCAGGGTGATATGAAGGTTTTGTTATGTTGAGTAAGGCAGACAGAAAAGCTTTAGAATTTTTTTGATTTCTTTGGGGTTTTCACTGCAAATACATTGCAAGTCTTGTTTCTCGATGCAATTGAAAATGCTCTGCATTTGATGTAAATGTAGCCCACAATTTCACTAAGGCTCTTTGTATTGGAAATTTGTATCTGGTGTTTCTTCACAGAACAGTCTTTGAATTGAAATAAAGCTTATTTGATTTCTGCAAAATGGCTGAAGAAACTTTTAAGATTGAGAATATATTGAAATTTGTATTAAAGTATGTTGATGAACGTTTTTATCTAATATGATTCTTAAAATTCAATTCCCTGGGATTCAGCAATTGCAGACCTTAAGAATGTAATTTGCAATTGAATGGTAAATGAGGGTATAAATAAGTTTTAAAACACCTATGTCATAAGTTACTGCTCAAATGAATGGATTTACAGTGGAAATTGAAGAGCTGTGCCACTGATGACATACCAAATTCCATAATTTTTTTAAGTACTAATGCCTGAAAATGTATTTAAACCATTTTTGATGAAAGATTGCCTGTTTTCATGATTTTCAAAAGTTTTAGAAATATCGAGCTATCTGTCTCGTCTCTTAAGATTTTTGTCACTTTTTCCAGCTATATTTTGACTCCTGTTTACAGCGTGTAGCCTCTGTTGCTTAAGTGACTATAGAATTATATTGATCATTTCTCTTTCTGTCTGGTCAACTTGCAAATTTGTCAGTCGTATTTTCTTTCTTTGGAAGTGTTTCATCCTGAAATCATACCACCGAGAAATCACAAACTCACCTTTCCTTCTGTTCCAAAAGTGAGGAGAATGGTTATTGCCACTAGGAGTTATTGAGGGTAGTTGTAGAGTATATAATTTTATATATATATTTTTTTATTTGATCAGGTATTAATGATGGACTCGGAGATCTTTAGGGAGTTCAAGAGTAAGATTATATATATTTTTTATTTGATCAGGTATTAACGATGGACTCGGAAACCTTTAGGGAGTTCAAGAGTAAGGATGGCTGGGAAAGTGATGAGGATGACGAAGAATCAGATGCTCTTATGAATGGTAAACATACAGTACTTTATTACGCATGCCCAAAATGTAATTGTATGGTCTACCATGGTTGTGTAACAATGCTGGGAAAGGAAAAGGTTTTTGATTTTTGAGGAAAGAATATCCTACATTGACCTCAAAATTATTCAAAGAGTTAAATGCATATATTTTTTGTATAGAAAGTCAGATAACAAGTTCGATTTTGGACAAAAATAGGAAATTGTATTGCGAATGTTGATTTATATAACTAGCATTGCATCAGTTATCCTATATAACAAATGAAATTAATTTTTGTCAGCAAAACTTGTAGAACTGATCAGCTTTGTTAGTTCCTTTTTGCATTTTATGACTTGCAGCATAAGCATTACTTAACACAAAAGACAATAGCTGCATACATGGCGAAAAGTTTCTCTTTAAGCCTACCCGCACCCGACACCTGAGTTAATCCTGAAAACTCAGGTATGACAATTACCAACCCGACTTCCTGTTCAGTGTATTGTGTTTCCACTCCAAACAATGAATGTTTATCTTCCATTCCCATGCAAACCATAGCCAAATAGCCCAAAGCTATTTGTGTGTATAAGATAAAGCCAGAGCTGAATAATCGAGGCACTTTTGTGATTGAAATTACTCATACGTGTTAGGTTTCTTAGTGGGAGAAGTTTGTTTACAAACTGGTGATAAAAATAGCTGTGTATCCTAATGCCTGAGGTAATAATGTGCATTAACTGCGATTGATTGACGGACCATTTCTCCTAAGGTTAGATATTGCTCCATGTAAATTTTACTTTTAAGAAAGGGTTGGGCGAGGTAGAAGTTATTGAATGTAAAAATTGTATTCATACTTTGAAAGATAAGCATACATGCATTTGATAACAGTGAGGTATACATGTGTATATATGCAAGTTCTCCTTCTGCAGGGTTCTGTTGAAATTGACCACGAGCTTTTATGTATTTTAATAGCTGACTTCATTCTAGGAAATTAATACACATTTTTCCTTTGTTTGTGCAGAAAATTTACACAATATTCCATCGCGCTGGAAGGAGCTTCTTCAAAACGTTCTGAAGTTTTGTTTGAAACAGTACAAGAATTCTGTGGAAGAAGATAAAGATCTGTTAAAACAAGAGAACTTTAGTAAATTAACAAAAAGGCAACAGTATGCACTTCATGTGAGGATCGGTCAAAAGCAGCTGTTAATAAAAACTTCAGACCTGTTAAGAGGGCCAGAAGTGATCACCGGTCAACCGCATCCAGGACAGGGCGACCATTGTGTTTTATGTTGAGATGAAGTTCGTATTTACAAGTCATCTTTGAGGCTCATATGCTTGCCATGGCGATCATAACATTTCTCAGGCAGGATGTAAATCAGTATTTTGTTGTTGTTTTTTGTGAAAAAAGTATTTTCCATTTTCATATTCATAGATGTCAATTCTTTATTTTTATTACTGAAATTTGTCATCAATAAATGAAAATAGAAAAGTATCTCTCAACCAATTTATGACAAGATATCAGGAATGATAATGTTTGTGTGAGTACTAACAGGCCTAAATTGTGAATATCATTTCATTCAGAAAAGAAAAATATGTAATGCAAAATTCAATTGAAGGCATAACACTCAGATATAACATTTGCTGTGTAAAGTATAATAGTACATTTAAAGGTAACCAAAGAAGTGAAATGATGTCACTGCTTCATTACATTTCATTGGTGTATCCTAGCCAGGGTTGGAAAAATACAACAAAAGTCACTCGCCAATCACTTTTACAACTTAGCGAGTCAATTTGAGTACCACAGTGTATTATAATATTTCTACTCCCCACAACTTTTATTGGCCCGGCAAGTGGTGTTTTTCAACTCTGATCCCAACTGAAAAGATTAAAGGAATTTTAAACAAGATTGGTACATTCTCTTTTCAACATAAATCAAATGTACTTGCACAAGCTGTTGTGCTTCAAAGAAAGGATGAGTTAAGCCACATAGCCCACCAAATGATTGATATCGTGGTAAAAACTAAAAAGTGATTTATTAACTCGTAGTGATGATAAAGTTTTTGCAATGTGTAGTAAAACTTTTCTGTGTTCGTGATTTTATTGTTATTGTTTCAAAAATCCTTACGCTTCATAAAAATCCCTACAAAATAGCAAGGCAACAATGTTTGCCTGTTGCTGTTACTGTGGAGAAAATAACACCCACTGCCCACAAAAGCTTTGGGATACAAAGTTGTCCACCAGTTTGTAATGAGTGTGTCATTCAAGGGACAGAAAATTGCAAAACACACAAAAAGCAGGAGTGAGAGATACAAACTGGGCAAAATAAAAGGAACACAAGTGAGAGATAAAAACTGGGAGAAATAAGAGGAACATGAGTGAGAGATAAAAACTGGGCAAAATAAAAGGAACACAAGTGAGAGATAAAAACTGGGAAAAATAAAAGGAACATGAGTGAGAGATAAAAACTGGGCAAAATAAAAGGAACACAAGTGAGAGATAAAAACTGGGAAAATAAGAGAACATGAGTGAGAGATAAAAACTGGGCAAAATAAAAGGAACACAAGTGAGAGATAAAAACTGGGAAAAGTAAAAGGAACATGAGTGAGAGATAAAAACTGGGCAAAATAAAAGGAACACAAGTGAGAGATAAAAACTGGGAAAAATAAAAGGAACACGAGTGAGAGATAAAAACTGGGAAAAATAAAAGGAACACGAGTGAGAGATAAAAACTGGGAAAAATAAAAGGAACACGAGTGAGAGATAAAAACTGGGAAAAATAAAAGGAACACGACTGAAAGATAAAAACTGGGAAAATAAAAAAAACATAAGGGAGAGATAAAAACTGGGCAAAATAAAAGAAACCAACTACCTAAAAAAGAAGTGAAGTGTTTTAATTATGTTTTATAAATAATCTTCTTGATCCTGAGGGAGCCAGCCCCTCCCTTACAATTTTCCACAATAAAGGGAAAATAAATAATATTTTTAAGCCTTATCCTGTACATGTACCACTAGACAAAAAAATAATTTTTAACTGTTGGTCCCTGATTCAACCAAAAATTCTTTCTTTAATGATTTATGTTTAATGTTTGTTTTTCTTCCTTCATGCAATATTAAATGTTTCATGCAGTGAAGTTTTTGTCTTCTTTTATTCATTTTAATTGACCTTTTGATATTCATTGTGTTTTTATTTATTGTATTCTAGGTACCTAGACAGGGGGACGATCTATATAAATGATGTAATTTCTAACAATGAGAAATTCTGATATAATTGTACAACCTAGGTATTAAAAGTAATGCCAAAAAGAAAAATTGTCACAATTTTGCCAAATTTGTTTAAAGCAGTAATCTTGTAATGGTTGAATCAACCTTTAATGAAAAGCATTTTAATTAGTATGATTTTTAATAAGTAAGCATTACTAACATTGACACTCCCTAAAGTTTTGAGAAATAACAGTATAATTTTTGTGTGATATGTACACAGAGAATGTGTATTTTTCTCTTAAAATTTCAGAATCTTTCAATGAAAAAAAAAGTAGTCCAGTGGTTATTTGATTTTCGAGTGAATGTATTACAATGCATGTGAAAATATCTTGTTTGATCCTTTGTACACTTTGTAAATACTGTGTTAGCACAGTTAGAACATGGACCAAGTCTTTTTAGATGTCTTTGCAATAAAAACCCACAAAACTTACATACAAACTTATAATGAAAACTAATTAATTGAACGGCACACCTGCACTAGAGCTGCCTCCTGTGCCTGCAGCGGCTTGAATTGTTTGGAATTCTTTTTCTCCTGACGTGCATTATGATACCCCTATTGGGCAATTTAAAATCCCACTAGTTTCCTTCAACTTGACATTATTCTTTACTCCTTTTTTTTGTTTTCTTGACTTGCATTCTTGCAACTTCCTCGAGTGCTTTGCAACCTTTGGACAAGTTGCGATTAAATGTACATACATACATACATACATACATACATACATACATACATGAAGATAACTCCCTTTACTTTGGAGAAACTAAAAACTTTGTTTAAAATACTTCATGGATGTATCTTTATATACGCGAGTTTTAATTGCAAAGACAGCTAGAAGGACTTTCATGTAGAAATTAAGTAGTCAACCTAATAAAACATCCCAAATTCAAGTCCTAACTGATTGTGATAAATTTTTTCACTATTTTCAGAGGTTGTAATATATTTTAAAGCAATTTAGCTACCTTTAAATTCACTGTTGTGCTGAAATAGTGCTAGGTTTATTGGGTAAAAGAATTGAACCTGCACCAGTAAAGGGGAAGATTGTGTCCCCTGATTGCAACTTTGTGAGGAAGAAACTATAACATCTGCTTTACAAATCATTAGGTTCCAGATTGGATGCAACATGTTTAACCCTTACTCTACCACGCGGCGATATTATCACCGTTTTGGGTGCCTCGTCTTTGACCCCGCCTCCCAAGCACATTTTCAAAAAAAGTGCTGGTAGAGTAAGTGTCAATCAACCCACGACAAAGTGTGCCCACTCAAAATATATGCAGCATGGTCCCGGTGGGCAGCCCACTGAAGCAGAACAAGCCCGACTCCGCTGCTTGGAAGACAGAGGACCCTTCAATAATCAGCCTGTGCTTAACCCTTACTCTACCACATGACGATATTGCCATTTTGGGTGCCCTGTCTTTGATCCAGCTTCTCAAGCGTGTTTTTAAAAAAGTGCTGGTAAAGTAAGGGTTAAGGACCCTAAATGTGAATTTAAAATAAAAAAATTCTCCACTTCTTTGGTATATGGACAGTCAAGAGATTAATTATATTCTTTATTTGTAATCAGTTGTCTGCAGTTGTAATGGTCAGCTCTGTGAATTTCATTTCAGATGCCACAAGTGATGCATGAAATTGTTTTTACTCCATCACATTGTTAATAATTTGAAGTGACGTGTCAATATCTTTAAAATTATTCCAGTATTGATTGTTATTGTTAATAGTACTCCACCTAGCACAAAACCATGTTTACTCCACCTAGCAGTAAACCATGTTTACTCCACCTAGCACAAAACCATGTTTACTCCACCTAGCACAAAACCATGTTTACTCTACCTTGCAGTAAACCATGTTTACTCCACCTAGCAGTAAACCATGTTTACTCCACCTAGCAGTAAACCATGTTTACTCCACCTAAACAGTAAACCATGTTTACTCCACCTAGCAGTAAACCATGTTTACTCCACCTAGCAGTAAACCATGTTTACTCCACCTAGCAGTAAACCATGTTTACTCCACCTAGCAGTAAACCATGTTTACTCCACCTAGCAGTAAACCATGTTTACTCCACCTAGCAGTAAACCATGTTTACTCCACCTACCTAGCAGTAAACCATGTTTACTCCACCTAGCAGTAAACCATGTTTTACTCCACCTAGCAGTAAACCATGTTTTACTCCACCTAGCAGTAAACCATGTTTACTCCACCTAGCAGTAAACCATGTTTACTCCACCTAGCAGTAAACCATGTTTACTCCACCTAGCAGTAAACCATGTTTACTCCACCTAGCAGTAAACCATGTTTGGTGGAGTAAACCATGTTTACTCCACCTACAGTAGCAGTAAATCATGTTTACTCCACCTAGCAGTAAACCATTATCTTTACAGTGTGGATGTGGTGTTTTTTTTTATATTGTTTGTTTTGATGTTTCTCAAATATTGATAGTTACCAGTCTTCCTGTCTGTTTACAGTGTAGGAGTTTGTTTGTATGAATTGTTTAGCATGCACAGAGTGTTAATGTTAAAAGAACTTTGTTTAAAAAGTCATTTTCAAAGTACATCATAAACTTCTTTCTTACCATTTTAAAACAACCAAACATTCATTAGTTGTAAGCATATGAAGATATGAAAAGAGTTGATAAAATAAATAACAAGATCTTGTGTGTCATGCACAAGAACAAGCATAATTTCAAAGTTGTTTTCATTTTTCCATCGTTGTGAATTTGTGTATGTGAAAGGTTTGACCCTCTTACCAGTAGCTTTGTAAGCTTTTAAGATATACTCTTGTACATTGAAGAATGACATCATTTGTCAGGGCCAGGATAGGAATTTTTACACAATTTGATCATCGCTGTCTTGGTGCTGTTTATCCTCACCAACCCAACCACAATTGAGTACATTTACTTTACAATCAGACAAGTTTTTGGTCTTAGTAATGTAATGCAAGCTAAATGAAAAAGTGGTGAAAGACCATGAAGTATTTAAATGGACACAAGATGCACCATAAGTGTCTCCTAGGAATATATTTTTTGTTTAAGCCCCTGGCCTATGCCAGCTGCTCTTTTAGTTCTCATGGTCCCATCATTTAAAAGAACACTCTGCCAAGATGTAAGGGCATATTGTTCTGAGGTGCCTAATTTATCTAAAGACACTTTTCTTACACCTGATAACCAACCCTCCACAATTGCATTTACTTTGTGGTCGCCAACTTAAAAAAAATCTGGCGACCAATTTACCTCATTTCCAAAATTTTGATTGCCAAAATTGTAAAGTTACTCGCCAGTACGAAAACCTGTTTTAAATTTTAATTTTGAATATCAAACTACCCCCCCCCCCCCCCTCCCTTCTCCTCCCAATTGTTTTCCCGCATGAATAATTTAGCTTTAGACTTTAATGACAACTCTCTCCAAGTTGAAAAACAGTTATCAAAAGTAAATACTGCTCGACAGAGCAAAAAATTACGATCATTTTCCATCCGGTAAATGATCATAATTTTTCACACTGTACGAACATTTAGTGTACTTGGAAAATAAATATCAAAACTATCCAGGTATTTGTTTTGATTAAGTTGAACTCTTATCTTCATTCCTATGAAAAAGTTATCAAAATTTCCACTTTATTCTCACAAGTTTCTTTGGAACTTCCTCAACTTAATACTGTAATATCGTATATAAATTATTGTATCAGCATCATGGGGCTTGTTCTGCAGTTGTGGGGACGAAGTTACAGTATAAAAATTTGGATTCAGCCGACAAGTAATTTTGGGGCAGTAAAGAATAAAGGTATTTCATGCTACCAAAATATTTTCAGTACATTTCTCACTCAAAGAAACTTATATTTTGGTCGCAAAGTGTTATTTTTCTGCCGAATAAAATCATCATTTATCAATTTTTTGGTCGCCAAGATTTAAGTTTTCAATGCCATGGTGACAGGAGTTGTCGGGGAGTTGCTGATATTTTTTAGTTCAAATCAACTGTCATGATTTTTAATGAAGGCTTAATTCATTTTCAATAACATATTAGAATTTAAAGACTTCTGTAATTTCAAAAATCCCATAAATGCCCTCTTTTCAACCCAGCACTCTAATAATTGTTTGGTAACAGAAAACACAAGATCATTTATATATTTGTAACTGAGACTGTTTATTATTAATCTTTTACAGAAGCCTTAATTAATATCAAGCAAATGTTTGTGTGCAATAACTTGTTCATCGAGAATCTGAATAACTCTGGCAATACATTTTCAGTCTATTGCACCCAAGCTCACCAGTGTTTATAACTCACTTATAAAACAATCCTTTTAAAGTCAAAATTAATCCTCAGTCCCACATTACACGAATGACCTGGCCCATGCAGTAATCATATCCACTATACCTAGTTCTTCACAATAAGTTCCATTGTGTGCATATAGATGATTTGGAGTGTAATAACTGGTGCGTAAAATCACTGAACTATCTGTGGTGGGTTTTCTTAATTGCTTCAAGCAAATTTTAAAGTTTTTTCTGCCAAAATGGAGGTTCTTGCGGGTTAGAAGACTAAAAATTTGTAGCAAGGATTGGGCGTAATGATTACGACGCATCAACCAGGATAGTGATTGTTTCTAATCCACTTCTGTGACTTTGCTTACATCCACAATCTTTTTGGAACAGTCACACATACTGAAATTTTATCTGCTACAAGTGCTAACAAACTTTCTTTGAATTTCCTAAAGAAACTTTAAATGAGTGATTTCACTTCAAGTGACTATATTAGAACAACATAAAAATTAATTTTCATTCTACAAACACTCCTTTTATAATTATCTTGACCTCACCCCCTTTCCCACTCTCCCACCCCCTAACTCCCCATTCAATGTGTAGGAAACTTGTATTTTCCTGATTTAATCATTACTTTCTCATGTACATGTGTACTATATATTCTTGCAAAACACTCCTTTTCATGTTTTACCTATCTGTACCAAGAAACCACAAAGGACTTGTGGCTGAATCATTGATGCAATTATGTATTTCTTGGTGGCTTATGACATTCAAGGATTAAGAGCCAAACTTTGAGCCAGTGTAAGGCGAAATAGTGAGCCACAATGTTAAACGTATTAGTGAGCCACAATGTTAAACGTATTAGTGAGCCACAATGATATATGTATGAGCGAGCCACAATGATAAGTATATGGTAGAACCACAATGACCCACACCTGGGAGCCACTGGGTCCAACTTAAGAATTAAATAGTATGTAAAGGCTAGATTTTTGTTGGATAGTTTTACAGTCAGTCAGATCTAAGCTAACAACTAGACATGTAGTATTGAGTGTAATTAAGACATACTGTAAAAGCCAAACAGACTTAGAGCTAGACGCTACCAAAAGTTGTGAGTCAACATTTTCATTTTCAAATCCCAACTCAAACTCACACTGGTCACATTACAAATGTTTTACCCGTGTTGAGACAACTTTTGAACTTAGTTGTCATTTATTTCAACATTGAATATGGGAAATGAGGGGTTAAAATATAAATCGCAAATTGGTATTCCATCTTGATGTAAATTATATCCCAGAGGAAAATTACAGTTGAGACCAGTTGGGATTTCCAACTGGGAAGAAGTGGGACCAGTTCATCCAAGTTGGGATTTTCCAAAATTCCAGTCCAAAAAAAATTCCAAGTTGGAAAAATCCCAAATGGAATTTTCCCTCAGGATAAATAGTGTTGAGTAAAACAATTTAAATATGATGAGATCTGACCAATACGAGTAACAAAATTTGTACTTTGATCCACCATTCTGAAACAATCTGAGGTAAAATTACACACATGGATGTCTCTAAAGTAACTGACGATTTGTGAAAAAGAACTCACAAAATGGTAGATGACAGGATGTCACACAAAGAAATGGAAGGGAGACAAAGTGTCTAGTTTATAGCTCTGTTACATCTAAGTAGTCTCCATTTCATATAAGTTGTAGTGAAGGTCATTTTAGCCAATTCTTGGGTCAGAAACCAGCATTAATAGTGATTAAAAATTAGGCCCAGGTAAGGGGATGCAAAGTACTACAAATGTAAATGCAATGTGAAAATAGATCCTAACAAGAACTGTCAGAAGGACAGCATGCTTGACTATTTAAAGCTAGTATAGAGAATGGGCTTATTGAGGGAAGTATATACATAAATAGGGTAGCAGGGGCAGGTAATTTCAAATTACTTAAGCTTTGAAAGATGCACTTATATTTTCAAGTTAATTTTCACAACATTTTACTACAAGTTTTAAATATCAAAATTTCAAAGAGATATTTTAAGATAAAAAAAAAAAAGCTTAGGATTACCTCACCCATGCATTAATTTCAGAAAACATTTAAAAGCTAGCAGTCTTTATAACCATAACACTGCTTTTAGTTCTATCAATTGAACAACAAAGAAAAGAGAGGCCCTAACTTGCCGATGTCAATGAAAGAATGTCATTAAGCCCCTTTCCAACCTGTACCCTCCCCAACCCCTACACATTTTCAGAAGTACATGCTGGATTGTAATACAACTTCCAATTTAAGAAAATATGTGTGTCACGCAAAGTCAAGCAACATGAACAATGTACAATAACAATAAAGCAAAATGATGCGAAACAATATTGCTTAACGTATGACAAACTAGACATTGGAAATGATACAAATCCCCTTACTGCTAATAATGCATATTCCAGACTGTCCCACATTTCATCCCAACCTGTCCCAAATGTCATCCCACACCTATAGTCCATGCAATCACACCTAAAAACCAGATACTGTATGTCATTCTACCACTTGCATGACCCACATGCCATCACAAAAGAAATCTAGATGACACCCCACCACATGCCATTCCACCCTGCCCCACATGCCAACCCACCCTGTTCCACATGCCAACCCACCCTGTTCCACATGCCAACCCACCCTGCTCCACATGCCAACCCACCCTGTTCCACATGCCAACCAACCCTATCAAACATGCCAATGCATCCTGACCAACATCCCACCCCACCCTGCCCTACATACAATTCCACCCTGTCAATACACAATACAATACAATACAATCAACTTTATTAAGCACCAGAAACTGGGCAATTTCAGCTCGCAAGATACAATCATGATACATAAAATGAAATGAGTAAAAAGCTGAAAACATTTAAAAGATAAAAAAGTAAATATACCACAATGATGAAAATAATAAAATAGAAAATTGCATATAAAATATTGCACATGGACTATCTGGAGTGGTTGGCATTATGAAAGGAAATGGCTTTTGGCACAAAGGAATTTCTAAAACGATTTGTGGCGATAGCTGGAAGCCTCATTCTACCACTCCTGGCAATCAACCTATTCATAAATTCATTGTGTAATGGATGGTTGATGTCCATGAGGAGGGACTTAAGTTTTGATCGAGACTGGAGTGGTAGAATGAGTCTATATTTGGTAAATTGCTTTCATTGAAAAGTCGACTCGCTCTTCTGATGACAGAATTGATTCTATAGGTGTCATGCTTGGAGGCACAACCACCCCAGCAAGCGATGCAATAGCTAAAAACAGATGTAAAAAGCGGAACGATAAAAAAAGTTGTAAAATGTTACTGTCGACGTGGAAAGATTTCAGTTTTCTGAGGCAATATAGGCGAGAATTGAGTTTTGACATTATGGCATCTGTATTGTCTGACCAAGTGAGTTTATTGTTGATTACTACACCTAAATACTTGTAAGATTGCACGTTCAACCTCAGAGTCAGCAATTGTAATTGGGTCAGGAGGATTACAATGCTGTCTAAAATCAATAACCATCTCTTTTGTTTTGCTGACATTCAGGATAAGGAAGTTTTGGTCACAATAGCTTACAAAATTGCTGATTTCACTTGGTAATGTGAGTCATCGTCATTTGTGACAAGCCCAATCAGAGCTGTATCGTCCAGCAAATTTGACGATAGAACATGGCTTCGGTCACTGCCTGGCAATCATAGGTGTACAAGCTAAAAAGAAAAGGTGCTAGTACAGTGCCTTGTGGTGCTCCTGTATTTGAGATGACAGTGTCCGAGGTATGTGGATTCAACCTTACATACTGCGGACGAGAAGTAAGATAGTTCAGTATCCAGTAAATAATTGACATGGGAACATCCATGGTTTGGAGTTTAGATGCCAACAAGTGAGGCTGAATTGTATTGAAATCCCACCCTCATCCTAATTCTTGCACATTCCACTTACTGTTTATATTTTCCAAACCTCTTATTTAAATTCTTTAGAAGCAAGGAAACTTTTATTTGCTTAAAACTTTATTCATGGCAAGAAAAACATTTTGATTCCTATTCATGTCAGGAATATCAATATCATAACAAAACTAGAAATGTGAAAGTCTTGCCTGCCATATATTTTTGATCTCAGGTCAAACATTTTGCAGCAAAGTCTATCTTTATGCAAATAACCTTATTAATATGCACACTATACCTCACTATTAAGTGTTAACAATGCTCTTGACATAAACTTTATAATCATTTGTTTAAGCAAAATTACCACACCCACTTCAATTTAAGAGATACCACAGATACAAACATTTTCATTGCTATGCAAATAAGCTAATTAGTATGCACACACAACTCCCAATCATGCTCAACTCAACAGTACCAATGTCCTCTACCACTGAACTAAGTTATTATCTCAGGTTAATCATTTTTGTACAATAGTCTATTGTTATGCAAATAACCTAATTAATATGCACATCTCACCATTTGAGTGTAGACAATGCTCTTCATAAATATATAATCATTTGTGTAAACAAAATCCCCACACCCACTTTATTCTAGGAGATATTATAAATACAAATATTTTGATTGTTATGCAAATAAGCTGATTAGTAGGTACACACAACCTCCCAATCATGCTCAACTGAACAGTACCACTGCCACCTACAACTCTACCAAGTTATTATTTTAGGTTAAATATTTTCAATGAAAGTCTATTGTTATGTAAATAATCCAATGAATATGTACACTTCACCTCACCATTAAGTGTAGACAATGCTCTTCACATATATGATCATTTGTGCAAACAAAATCCCCACATCCACTTTAATTTAAGACATATCATGATACAAATATTTTCATTGTTATGCAAATAAGCTAATTGGTATGCACACACATCCCCTAATCATGCTTACTTGAACAGTACCCTTATGCCAAATAAATTTAACCTGACAAATATTTTCATTGTTATGCAAATAAGCCAACTAGTATGCACACAACCCTCCAATCATGCTCATTTGATCAGTACCCATGTCCTCTACCCCTGTGCTAAGTCATATGGATGTACAGCATTTCATAACTTATATTATGAAAACTTTAAGTGGACAACAACAGGGGTAGTAGAATAGCTCTACTATTTTTCAAATAGTCAAGCTAAAAAGTAGGTTTACAAGTCATCTTTCTTGCCTGAAAGCACTATTTTCTTTCCTGTTTTACAAAGGCGAAATTGCCACAATATAGTATTATACAGCCACAATGAAATATTACAGTACATTTTTACCTTGGCATAACTTAACAAAACTTGATATTACAATTGTGTAGATTTTAAACTGATAATAAAACTTTTTAAATTATCTTTTTTGTCTTTTTTATATTGTTTTGTAACAATACTACTATAATTTACAATACTGTCCTTAGCATAGCAGCACACACAATGAAAAGTTGTATACTTGTTTTGCACCTTAATACCTCCTGGAATTTAGTTTGTTCCATCCATGCAAATTACCACCACTACAACCTTAAAAAGAAATTCATGTTACCAAGAAGCTTATTAAATTTCTGAGTTTAAATGGTACATCAAAGTTCCAAAATTGTAAAGCCTTTATTATTATAAATATATTATGTTGAAGATCTATATATAGTTCTATTAATTTTGTTCCTCAAATTCAAGAATTAATTTAGGAATTAATTTCCCAGTTATAATGTTAAATGAGGCATGGCCAAATAAAAAAATTACATAAGGGCCATTCTCTGGCTGGTCACACACATAGCATAAGAGAGAATAGCTCCATGGACCTCTGGGGTCTCCCAGAAATCCACTGAGGCCATTTTTGGTTGGTCACACACATAACAACATCTATAAAGTACTGTAGTCAACATTTCTCCACTTTGGATGAAAAAATCTTGGGTTTTTTTCTCATAATTTTCAACTCAAAGCATCTATTGCCCTTAAAATTATTAGAGGCAACATAAAAGGAATACAGATGGAAGTCCAACATTAATGTTGAAATGAAACTTACTGTGTTGCAGAAAGCAATCTTACATGTACATAAAAGCTTCAAAAGATGCATAGTCTGATTCAAAGCATTTGGATCAATTTCATTACCAATATGATCTTATAGAAAATTAATTGCATTGCTCATTAAAATTTTACTTAATTGGATTATTATCAAATATAAGTTTGCCTGGAAACACAAGGCAGAGCATTATAATATTAACGAAAGATTGAAACTGGACTGCATGAAATTCATTTTCAATATTGCTACAAAACAGCACTTTTTGTTTATGGAAAACTATTTACAAAAAATTGCTTCAATGGCAAGAATTTGACAAACATACTATAGCCTCTTTCCATTATTTCTTCTAATTACAAGCATGCTGCAACAGTAAAAGTAAGGTGGGTGTAGAAGGAAGGGATCATTAGAAGGAAGGGATCATTAGAAGGAAGGGATCATTAGAAGGAAGGATCATTAGAAGGAAGGATCATTAGAAGAAAGGGATTATTAGAAAGAAGGGATCATTCAAAGGAAGGGATCATTAGAAGGAAGGGATCATTAGAAGGAATCATTAGAAGAAAGGGATCATTAGAAGGAAGGATCATTCAAAGGAAGGGATCATTAGAAGGAAGGGATCATTAGAAGGAAGGATCATTAAAAGGAAGGGATCATTAAAAGGAAGGGATCATTAGAAGGAAGGGATCATTAGAAGAAAGGGATTATTAGAAGAAAGGATCATTAAAAGGAAGGGATCATTAGAAGGAAGGGATCATTAGAAGGAAGGGATCATTAGAAGGAAGGGATCATTAGAAGGAAGGGATCATTAGAAGGAAGGGATCATTAGAAGGAAGGGATCAATAGAAGGAAGGGATCATTCAGAACGATGACAATTTGCATTGCATTAAAAATACTCTTATTGTAAAGCAAAATTATTGTTTTGTGGTAAATGTCAGAAATCATGTGCATTTAAGGAAACTGTTTGTTTTGTTTTTAGACGAGAGTGATCCAGAAAGTGCGAAGATTTGTTCCTAAAAGTAAAAGCTTCTTTTTTCTATTTATATTAAAAGGAAAAAACAGATGCCCTTTCACCTTATTCTAGCCAATTTGGCTTGCACTAGTTGCTGCAACATTGCTCTGTGCTTAAGTTCAAAATCCATGTATCTACTATATCATGCATGAAAAGATTGAAACCACATTGCTTAAAATGGTCATGCTTTACTCTTATAAAATGTGTGAGTGGTATTTTCATTTATTCACTTTAGTTATTTTAGGGAAGACATTCTAGTTATTCAAATAAGTCATATCTGAGCTTCACTCATTTTGAATGCTGATCAATTATTTGCCACACTGCTAATTTGGGAATTAAAACCAGGATGTGGTATAAACATGTCCTTGACATGACTTTCAGCTTGTTGAATTATATTTCTAAACATCTTCACACATATTACATGTAAGTAGCTACATAGTTTGACTGTTTTGGAATACTGATTGTAATCAGTAAAGTACTGTAGTCTATATCGGAAGTGTTCCAAATAATCATGTCATCAATTCAAATGTTGTAGTTATTCAATTGCACTGCAATGTAGGTCGTCAAGTTCCTACTTCTCTGTTGTTATCTGTGTTTCAGCTGCTGTTCGATGAGGATTGTCCATTTGTAGCTTGTAGTCGTGCTGTGTTTGTTTCATTTTGAAAGACATATGTGATTCTTTCCTGCCCTTCCACCAGCAGTGAATCCTGGATAACAAAAACAATGATAGGAAACAGATGATAAAAAGAATTAGAAGGAAACACACAGAATTAATACACTGAATATACTGTGTTAATTGTGAAACATTCATTTTAGATATCTTAAGAGGAGCTGGCAGCCAAAAAAAGGGGAGGGGGGCGTATTTTTTATTGAGTCTCAAGAATATTTGAATATACTTTTCATGTACTTTTCATGATGGTACTGAAAACCTTTGATACGAATGTTCAAATTATAAATATTAATTATAAATACTTAAGTAATTGTTCAATGACATGAGGATCAAAATTAGACTTGTGTTATTTCAAACTTCCCTTGACGTCCTCACTTCTTGACCGAGAGATGCTTCAAAATCTTTGAAAAAAATGACATTACTGAAGAAAAGTTTCAACAATCAAGTTATATTCCTAGCATATGAACAAATCCACACCTTGAAAAATACTTCAAGCTTTTTGTTACCGCTCCTGTAGCTCAAGTTACTGTATAACAGAATCAGTCCAAAAATCATCTTTGCACACATGTACATTCCATGCACTATTGAATTACATCTCTACACCCTCCAGTGGACTAATAGACTGAGGAAGTGCTACAACTTCATGCAGCAAAGCACCAATCAGTGGCTTCAGATTCGGGGAGGCCAAGGCCCTACCACTTTTCTGAAATTCCACTTTAGTTTTGGCCCCCACTTTTTGGGGAAAACTCAATTTACTTTCAATAAAATGACAGCAAAAATATTAACATAACATAAACTGAAATGAGTTTTGGCCCCTCTCAAATGTTTTCGGGCGCCGCTGCCAACATTATGTAGCCTTGAAGATAATAATCTTCATTGGTCTTATAAAACTTAACACATATAAACCAGAAAAAACCTAGTAGAATTCATAGATTCCATTGGTCCATATAGCTTTTTTGTGATCCAAGTAGCATTTTTATGGTGTGCGTACATTAGCTTCTGCTGGCCCCAATAGCAACTTTTAGTAACAAGTCACAACAATTGCTTCTTTGTTTATGAAGATAAACTTGTACAGTGAAAATCATCTGACAATCTGTGACATCAATCATTTTGTATTTGACAAAACAGACTGTAACGACTTCCTTATCAAAACACTAATCTTTAAGTCTCTTTTCTTCAGCTTGACTAAACTAACTTGGGGATTTCTTTATATACTACAAACCTACAATAGCTTGAATAGCATTGGCCAACCACTTGCTATAAAGAATGTTGCTGTTTCCACAATTATTTTATTATTTTACAGAATTTATATAGCGCCTTTTCCAATATAAAATTGCTCTAAGGCGCTTTACAATAAAAAAATATACAAGTCAAGAAAAAAATACAATAAAATAATTGTTAAAAATACAGATATAGAAAGGTTTATAAAAGTTAAAACTGTTTAAAATAGTAAATAGGCAATATATGTACACAAATTCAAATTAATTGTAAAAAGCTAAAATGGACTTTATCAATATATATATATATATATAAAATACACAATCCTGATGATCTAATAAAAGGCAGCTCTAAAAATGTAAGTTTTCACATGTTTTCTGAATTCATTAATATTTATTGCACGCTTGGCTTCATCTGGTAAATCATTTTACAAGCAAGTTTGTGTATCTAAAATAGGTTTTTTTCTTAATAGGAATGAAAAATCATTCACCTCAAAATCTTTGCTCAGTGGTCCCTTCAAATGCTTCCATTTAAGGAGTTCACCCATTGACACATTTTTCTGAGAACAAAATAGAATTAAGATTAATTGTTTGATGCAATGAAGCATTTTAAGCAATTTGAACTATGATATAAAAAAAAAGTAACTTAGGACACTCTAGCTGAAATACTCTTGACCTAAAACTGCCCAAGATATCATGAAAGTGTTTTTAAAACAGTAACACTGGGCTTGACTATCCAGCTTATCTTCTCCATCAAAATATGAAACAATTTTCACTTAAGTCGTTTATTAACCCTTACTCTACCACGCGGCGATATTATTACGTCGTTTTGGGTGCCCCATCTTTGGCCCCGCCTCCCGAGCGCATTTTCAAAAAAGTGCTGAGAGAGTAAGGGCTAATCAACCTGCGACAAATGTGCCAACTCGATAATATAGGCAGCATGGTCCCGGTGGGCAGCCCAGCCCGGAAGCGGAACGGGCCCGACTCTGCTGCCTGGAAGACAGAGGACCCTTCAATAATCATGCCTTGATTAACCCTTACTCTACCACCATAAGATTTTTTAACGATTTCTTCACCATTTCGTTTCTATTGATGTCCTCGTTCATATAAGATTGACCATTGCACTAATACTGATATGAGTGTTGAGTCTTCTAGACATTTTGTCCAGGTAGAACATAGATCTCTAAATCATTCAAACTAAGCAGAAATAGCACATATGGTGTGTATTTAAAAATATCAAAATTCTTGTAATAAAATCAGCAAAAATTCTGCTTCAACTAGCAGGAGAATTCAGAATCTCACATTGAACAAAGTGATACGTCCTGAATTGCATACTTTCAACCATATTGTAATTAATTGCTCCGAAGATTTCAAGCAATTTGTAAATTATTCTTTCAAGCAATAGTGATGGAATTAAAAGATTTTATTGTTTACACACTTATATGGTAGAAATAGCTATATAAAGAAAACATAATTCATGGCACTGTACATTGGAAAAGTTAGTCAAATACTGTAGTGAAATGTATCCACTAAGTACCTCTTGATCCGACCTCTTGCTGGACTGTCTTCCCAGCTGAGAAGGACGCTCCTGTCCAGTTCCTTCCTCATGACTTGATTCTGATTTGAATTTGACCATCCCCAGTGCAGTTACAATCAAGCTTATCGTGCGTCATGCAAACAGCATCCTCTTTCAGAGTGAATAAATCCTGGAACAAGATGGAAAAATGCATTCCCATTAATCAGGATATAACATAGACAGAATACATTGGGAGGGGGAGTGGGGTGGGGTGGGGAAGGGGAGGGGGAGATGGAGAATATATTTAGGGGGAGAATGAAATCCATTTTGCTTCTATCTTAATGAAATTAAACTTTTCAATGTAAGCTACTCAAAATCAACTTGTGTATACTTGTTTTGTTCAATAGGTACTGTATGTGCATAAATAAATACACTTTTGTTGTATTTATGAACAGAAATAACTCAAACAAATTTACTTAAAATATTTGAACATTACTAAAGGCAAAACAAAGTTGCACAAATGACCAAAAAACCCAATAAGGTCAAATACCATTTTGCATAATGCCACATTTAATGACCTTACCTTCAATTCCTCCAGGGAGAACTTGACCTCTGATTGGTTAAAGCTGTCCACCACAGCTCCACTCAGGCCTTGCTTGCTGATCTGTCTCTGGTAGATTTTCTCTTCAATAGTGCCCTGTATGCAAAATACATGTTGTGATTCAAATTACACATATTCACATGTTGCTTTTGCAAATGCTAAAGATATCACTTCATGCACTTTACACAGTTGATCAATTTATTTTGTTTGTTTGTTTGTTGAGGGCTTATAATGGCACCACAACAACGAGGGTCAAATTGTGCCTGAGAGGGTAGATCATTCTAGAGGTAGGAAGGAAAGAAAACATGGGGAGAATGAGAGAAATACAAGAACTATAAGTCAGAAAGCTTGAATCGAGAGAGGAGGTGCATAGGTGAAAAATAAGCAGAGAGGGGGAGGGTTATTTTGTACATGAATATATGGAACATTGGTATCTGTACTGATTCACAAACAAGTCCTGATTACAAAACTCAGATAACTTGATCAACAGTTGAAGGGGTATTGAAAATATAACAAAATAATCAATAAGCTGGATAACTATTATCAGATAAAAGACAAGATTTATCAGCTGTCTCAATGCAAAAGTCTTTGTAAAATAGTTTGATGTCTTATATCTTCCAAACCTTCTCAAAGAGGAAACCACTGAAAGGATTAGTTCAGGGGTCAAGCAAGTCTTTCTCATATGAAAGAGGACTTCAAAAGAAACAAAATGGTGAAGAAAGCATTCAAAAATCTTATTCCGTTAAGGAGATATCTAAGTTTAATATCATTTGTGTAGAAACGACTGAAATCAGACTAGTTGTGATGTCATAGCCTCAGATTCCTCAGTCTTTATGTATTCTATCATATTTAGTCCTGCAATTTTGTGGCTTAAAAACCATGGGATATGTCAAAAAAGTAGTAAAACTGAATCTAGGAAGGGTATTTATAATATACCACCTGAAGAAAGTTTGAGGAAAAATTATTTAAATACTGAAAAAAATTAAACAAACTTTCTTTAAAATACATTAACAATTGTTAAGAATTTGAGGATGAAGATGCCAACTTTCCAAAGTAGACTTCCTACACCAGTCACTTTTATACATATAAGACAAGAGCTTTAAACTTGAATATCTCCTTTACGGATGAGAAGTCTTTCACATTGTGGACAAATTTTATGTTCTGATAAATTTGCTCATATATTGTAAGAATTATATTACGATTTACATTTATATTTTTAGAGCGAAAATACCTCTAAACTCCCTCACTTAACATTCCACCAAGGCCTGAACAAGAGGGAAGGCGGGCCGGGATGCATGGAAGGTAAGTATAACTCTCGTAAATATTCCAGCTACAGTAAGCGGGATAAATTTACTTCAAGTTATATCTTACCTTCCATGCTATAAATATGCAATCAAATTGCAACCAAGCATCGGAAGGAAGGGCGTTCAGGTCGAAGCCCGTACAAAAGGCCGGTCCTAATACTCACACTAGTTTTATCCTACTTAAAGGATTAGTTTCCTTATCCTCTTGAGGAAAAACCTTTGAATAGGAATTACTAAACAATAGTAAAAAACTCCTAGTTATGCTGAAGGAGCAGGGAAGCACCTGTTAGAAATAACCGAGGCAAAACGCTGCATAAACATGGCTTAGTCGCCCAAAGAACATGTTAACAAAGCAAAATGTTAACAAATAAACAGAAGCAACTGTAAACAATGCCCAATACGTCAAGGCGAAAACTTACAAGGTTTTCCAGAGGACCAGGGCGGCTTTGTTAAACACGAGGGAAAGAAACCATTACTAAAATAACACAAATTAGAATGTGCCTGAACGGCCAAAATTCGTTAGTAAAATGAAACTAATTAAATGAAACTAATTAAATAAAACATGCCAGAATAACGGCAAAAATTCGTTAATAAAATTAAACGAATTAAAACATGCCTGTTTAACGGCAAAAATTCGTTAGTAAACAATCAAGAGGTTAATAAATTCACAAATAAATTGTAACTGACGAGAAAACGGCGTGAATAAAAGACAAAGGTATTCACCTTATGAAAGGGACGGTCCTTTTCTTGAAAGAACGGCCCTTGCAACACCGCCTTGATAATCTGGCATGTCCTTCAGATATGCGAAGACAAACTTAGCTGATGTTTTCCATACAGCAGTGCAAAGTATCTTCTTAAGGGGCACTAAAAAAGCACAATTGATGTAGCTATGCTTCATGCTTAATGTGCCTAATAACCGGTATTGTTCCATGATTTATTGTAGGTGATTGCCTCGACAATCCAACATGAAATCGTGTTGCATGAAAAGGCGCAATGCGGATTTTGTAAGGACACAAATAAAGCTTTAATGTTATTCCGTAACGGTTGCATACATTTAAAGTGGTACTTGAGACATCGGATGGAGCGCCAGGCCCGATTCTCTGATGTGCCAGAAAACGTAGGGAGCGACGGAAGGAATATTAGTTCCGGTAAAAACTCCAAAGTCTGATTCTTAGCTAGGAAAGCCGGGTCGGGTACGAGCCGTACACCCCTGGATTTGAAACAAATATGGCCTTCTTTGGGAGAAAGCGTATAAATGGCACCTCTACGTCTGGCAGAGTCCGCGGAGAGTAGAAAAACCGTTTTGATCATCACTTCTTTGAGCGGACACGCAGACAGTGGCTCGAACGGAACCTGTGCTAGTGTCTCAAGAACCACTTGCATGTCCCATGGAGGATTAAGGTTCTGAACTGAAGGTCTTTGTAAGAACATTCCTTTCACTAATCTTTCCAGTGGCCACGCGTCAGTGACGGTCCACCCATCTGGAAAGCCCCAGCGGATAGCTACTATAGCTGTCCGAAAACCCTTGACTGTATTGATGGATTTGTGCAGATTAAACTGAAACAATAAGTAATCCGCGACATCACCAAGAGACGCCGAATGTAAAGAAACTGATCTAATCTGACACCAGTCTCAGAACATTCCAAGTGTGGCAGAATACATCCCCAAAGTGGAGGGTCTCCGACTTTGGGATGCCACTTGGGCAGCTTCTTACAAAAAGCCCTGTGACACCAATGATTCGCAGATAGAAGCTTTGCTTTTGGATTGTGATACAGTTTGCCAGAGCCCGGAATCAAGAATCCCTGTTTACAATATAATTAAACTCCAATGCGTCCAAAATTTTGCAGCAAAAAACGTAACCAAATCTCATCAATCCACTCCATCCCTTGGTTTGCTGAAGGAATTGCACTAATTACCAGTCCGTTACTGGTTATCAGTCCGTTACTGGTTACCAGTCCGTTACTGGTTACCAGTCCGTTACTGGTTACCAGTCCATTACTGGTTACCAGTCCATTACAGAATTAAATTCAAAGTCCTTGTGCTCGTTTATAAGTCACTTAATAATTTGGCTCCTATTTGTTTAACTTGAAATGTTTCATTTAATTAATACCAACTACTTCTTGCATTCTCAAAGTAAGATCTTTCTCAAAGTCCCCAGAACCAAAACAATATTTGGTGATCGCTCCCTGAGTGTTGTTGGCCCTAGGCTGTGGAATGCCCTCCCTTTATCTACTCAATTTGCCCCTTCTCTCAACAATTTTTAAAAAACAAGTCAAGACCCACCTTTTTAAAGAAGCCTTCGATACACCCAGTAATTTTTATTAACATTATTGTTTCCTTGTTCGTTTTTTTTTATATTTTTTTCATTGCCTTGTTTGTTAGGCGCATTTGAATAGTACTTTAATTAGAAAATGCACCATATAGATTCCATATATTACATTATTATTATTATCATTAAGACTTAAATCGTCTCTGACCAGAAGCTTGTACAGGAAACCTGCAATTAGGTTGAGCAGCTGAGGGATCCACAGTTGGCCAGGCCAATTGGGAGCTACCAGAAGTAACATGTGACACTGATCGCACGTCACCTTGTCTAGTACTTTTAGTACTATCACAAACCGCAAAAAAGCATAGCCTACGAAGTAGGTCCACTTGATCGTGAATGCGTCAACTCTCCAGACTTTTGGAGAGTGGGGCTCTCTCGTTCTAGCTACCCATTTTGTACGGGCAGATGGAAATCACTCTAGACTTAATGTAACTTTAATGGAGATAGTCCTGCGAGTCGAACTGAATATTTCCAGGGCCCGTGGCCACCTAATCTTTCCTCAGATGACTGGAAAAATTTGAAGAAAAGTGCCAAACAGCTTAAAAACCCGCACGGTTGGAGCTGTAAGAAAAAAAATGTTAGAAAATGGGTGAAAATTCTAAAGAATTTTTCAACCAGTTTCGCGATATTGTGACAGCAATGCGCTGAAAAGAAGTGAAGGAGTTAGAGGTATTATGGAAGTCAGGGCTGGGTTGGTAACTACGTTTTTAGTTCAGTTAGAAGTGCGTTAGAATCAGGTCATTGGACCAGATTGCATATTTATAGCATGGAAGATAAGATATAAGTTGAAGTAGTAAATACTTAAACTTACAGCTGTGATAAGTCTATAAATATGCACTTGTTTTCTTTGCCCATCTCTCCAGACTCTAGCCATTGCCTGCCATTAAAAGAAGAAAAAGAAAATCTGTAAAAAGATATCAGAAAACTACACTACATTACACTACACTATCAGATATAATGAAAAAAAATATTGTGTACATTACTGAAATATGTATATTGATTTCAAATTTCTTTTTCAAAATTTTAAATTAACATAAAATGGAATTTGATTTGATTTCTGCTTGTATTTCATTTCCATTTTTTTTTTGTTTGAGACTTTCTAAGTGGGATCTAGATTTTGGTCTTCTTTCTTCAATTTTTTTAGGCAAAATAAAATTTCTCACACTCAATCTAATTTGATCTGAAACATACAAAAAATAAGTTGGGTTTTGAGCTAAATTTTTAGAAACTTAATTTCCATACAAACAATTTACTCAGAAAATGACAGATAACAAACGTAGAATTCAGCATTCCCTTACAAATATCCCAGATCTGGATTATATCAAACTTATATTTGGCGTTAATGTATGTGGGATGATAAAGTTTGATATGGCCAGATATAAACTTGAATAAATGCTCATTTGATATATAAATAAAGTTAATATCAAGGTAAATCAAGTTATACAGTATAAAGTTATATCTACTCAATTTCTTTTTTGCCTGATCTGGGATCAATATCAAATCCAGATCTGAATTAGACATAAATCTCAGATCTGACCCAAATGTGGATTATATTTGGGATTTAAATCTGTGCTTTTCCTTTTTTGTGAGGGATTTGTTAATAAATTAAGTCAGTAACCAGAAGTATTTTCCAGTCCATAGGTAAAAGTTTGAATATATCATCCTCTTTGAAAACTTTTCCCTCCATATGTTTTGTATTTCTCATGATCATACAACAATTATACAGTTACATTACACAGAGCATTCAATCCTCTTTAACAAATAACTCAATTCTCTTTATCTGGAACCACGATTGTAAAACAGATGAACAAACAAAATAATAACTTAAATATCAAAATTTAAAATCAGGGAAAGAATCACTTCATCAAGCAATCAGAATCAAACATGAAATTAAATCAACTTATTCCAAATATCCATGTCACAAACTCCTGGGTCATATTAGATCAATTAATGAGCTTTGTATCTTTAAGAAGCATTTGAAGAAATATCTTTTCTCCCAACAATAATGCACCATTTTATTACTTCTTTTGTTTGTTTTTTTAAGCGCTTTGGTTTGTTTATAATAAAAGTGCTATATAAGTAACTGTAGTAATGATGATAATTAGAATTTTAGCCCTCTGTTGGGTGCATTCTCTGCCCAGTCCATTCCCTATCCCCAATAAACAGTATCTACCTCAGAAATCCTAGGCCCACCAAGTTTTATACCCACGAAATCTCTTTCTCACTTTTGACCTGTATTGTCATTTGAATACTAAACACTTCATGATCTACCTTCTGATTGATTCTTCCATGGCCATATCATTGTTTTCAGTTTTAATCAGTCTATTTTCATTGTTGAGTTCCATTCAGGCAAGATTCACATTCTATCATGTTCCTTTCATGCAAGAAACCATTCCTTTCATGCAAGAAACCATTCCTTTCATGCAAGAAACCAATCGTTTTGATTCTCTTTGATATCAGAAACCACTTGATTTGATTTTCTTGGAGTCCATAGAATGCATTGTTTGGATTTAATAATAATAATATATCACCAGTGTCAATATCTATTAGGATTTCCTAGTGTCAAACAAATGTCACACCCTAACCTAAATGTCACACCCTAACCTAAATGTCACACCCTAACCTAAATGTCACACCCTAACATGAATGTCACACCCTAACATGAATGTCACACCCTAACATAAATGTCACACCCTAACATAAATGTCACACCCTAACATGAATATCACACCCTAACATAAATGTCACACCCTAACATAAATGTCACACCCTAGCATCCTGTAATAATCTAAAATCCATTGCCAAAATATTCAACAACCCCAACAGGCTTTGTAAAACATTATAAGCTATTAATTTGAATGCAACAAACCTGCAGGTCATTGGCCGGATTCCAATCAATGTCATACAAGACCAGCCTTGAAGCACCAATCAGATTCAAACCCACACCTCCAGCTTTGGAACTTAGCAGAAAGACAGCTGGTGAGAGACAGAAAAGAAATGTTTACAAAAGATGCTTTTGAATCTTAAAAAAAGAAATGCGTTAATGACAAGAATTGAAATGTACAGAACCATCAGAAAAACAAAGAATTTTAATTAAACATTTTGTTTTAAATATCACATACAGTTCTTAAAAGGAAATATTAATTTGTGTGACATTGATTGGAATCCAGCCAAAGACCTGCAGATTTATAAACTTACAATCTAAATGTAATCATACACTGTGTTGAAGAAACCATTCCTACAATAATGTGTACCTACAAGTAATTTTATTGGAAGTAAAATAAGAAGCAATGACACAAAATTAAGAGCAATTCAATCTAGAACTGACATTTTATCCCAAGTAATTATGGAAAATTTATGCATAATGAATGGATATGTGAGAATGAGAGTATATAAATTATATAGCACAGAGTGAGAGTGTCTTCAAATTATGACACAAAGAACCACATTGATATGCATCAAACATTACAATGCATCAAACATTACAATGCATCAAACATTACAATGCATCAAACATTACAATGCATCAAACATTACATTGCATCAAACAATACAATGCATCAAACATTACAATGCATGAAATATTACTATGCATCAAACATTACAATGCATCAAACATTACAATGCATCAAAGCATCAAACATTACAATGCATGATTTTCAAAGAATGTCACATAACACAAAAACAATTTCATCACACAAAATTTCATGATAACAAAAGAAAATTTCTTACAAAATATATTTTCAAAAAATATAAAAAATATTTAAAAATATCCCTATTTTGATATGCCAAGGGACCATGCTTATCAGTGTGTGAAACATGCAATTAAGGCTCACATTACTAGTCTTAAATACAAAGTTGTCCAGTAAGAGCATATTAGTACAAATATAACTCCTTACTTGAGACGAGAATATCACATATAATTTTCTCATTTTGAAGTAAAAAGTCAGGGTGGAAAAATAGTTTATTACAATAACAATAATAACAAGACCGAATGCTTAATTCCAACAGGATTCTTGAGGTCGGACATCCGGGAATCTTGTGGTGCACAGCAACGTAACAATGCTTTTTTGACGATCTTCAGTCAAAGTTGGTTACAATTGCAGTTAATGGGAGAAAAACATATTTTTTGTCATTTTTCAACAAATACTAGACATAATTTATTTTTCTTTAAATATGTTGTGTATTAGATAATAGCTTCCAACAAATGTAAGTCCCATTAATTTTCGCTGAACGGTTGAGAAGACACAAGTATTCATAAAAAATATCCCATTGACTGTAATGATAAAGTTTCCCCTCAAACTTAGCAAAATTATACTGAGCTCGTACACAATTACATCGACTCCAACTGGAGAATATATCAATTAGTCTCTAACACCTTTTCTCCCCTTTCCATTTCCCCATCTCTCTCTCCCATTTCCTTGCTCTTTCCTCCTCCTTGTCTTTCTGGACCATATGCTCTGCTATATTTTCCACCCCTGTTAAAAGTAATGAACTCATACCAGTTTAACTGTATACTTCAGTAATAAACATTTATGCAGAGAATTTTCCAACTGATTGGGAAAAAGCTCTTATTTGATCCCCATAATACCACTCTTCCCTCCTCTTGCTAGTGGGCAATACTTAATCCTCTCTGATGAGGATGAACACTTACTGTAACTGGAATACTTTGAGTTGAAATACTCCACAATTTCTTGTCTCTTGGACGTTGGTGTGCTGCCATCTAGCCTGCAGCACTTGTATGATGCAGCATCACATAATCTTTGTAACACGTCAAGTGTCTGAAAAGAAGAATTCATCAAATGAATAAACTGTTATGCTACTTATTCTCAGATCTGCCATAATAATATACTCTACATCAGCAATTCTTAATAGGCGGCCCGTGGGCCAAATCTGGCCCACCAGACAATCCAATCTGGCCCGCGAACAATAGTAGCGGGAAAAATGAGATCGGTAAAAATCCCAAAATACTTGTTTATTTTGGGGTTTTCCTAGGCAGATCAGCGCACTATAACATTGCAGCTTATCAAGCAAAATGTTATCTTTAGTTCTGCTATAAAATGGGTAGACTCGCAGCTTGTCAAAGTCAAAAGAAGGTTACAGAGAACCGCAGACATCTGGCGTACATCCTTCTCATCACGCGTGCTCTCAGCTTGTTTGTATTCAGGGATTGTTTTGACGGTTTTGTTTGTCATGTGATGCTGGTTTTGCCACGCATTGGCCCGAGACCTGAGGCTGTTGTGAAATGATGGCCCTTGGAAAAAATAAGGACCTGAGTTCTACATGAACAATATCAATAATCATAAAAATCATACAGATAATAACTTCTGAAGAAAATGGGGTCAAAGATTGATACAGTGAATCGATTCAAATAAAACATATTTAGATGGCAGAATATGAAATACATAGAAAACATTTCTTAAGATGTGCCTTAAATGCTTTGATGTTATTTAAATTTTAAATATCTTTTATCATTCTAAACTTTTGCACTGATAAAACTATGTACATATCTGTAATGATTCCAAGTTGTACATTTTTGTTAATTTAATTGTTTTATTATTTTTTAATTATTATTATCATTTTATATATATATATATATATATTTTTTCTTCACAACATTCTAACAATAATAAGGCACATAAATACAGCAAAAATACAAAGAGTTGTGGAACTTCTTAACATCAAGATAATAAGGCTTAATTACATTATACCCCTTTATAATTGCTTCTTTTTGCAGATAATATTATATTTTGTATCATATAAGTACATACAAACCAAATTTACAAGCAATACATACTTGAGTGTAGTTGGACACTACAACAATCCTCTCCGGAACAGCTTGGTGATTGCTTCTTTTTGCAGATAAAATTTATTTACTAGCTTTACTGTTTCAGAGGGGTGGCCCGCCCTACCCCTGGGGGTCCGCCCTGCCCCTCATGAGAAAAAAAATAATGGTAAGCAATTGTCCTGTTTGGCTGGTGAATGATCCTTATCAGACAGAATAGTTTCATACTGAGGTATGGTCATAGCTCAAATCCCAGAGCTCCTTCACCATGGGATTGAGCCTTAAGGGAGCCCCTGGACTCCACGGCAAAAAGACGTAGCGTTTCGCGCACGCCATAATGTGCCCCTCAACAAGTCTAGCACCCTGCCCCTTTTTAAATCAATTTAGGGGTCTGCATTATATTTTGTATTACATAAGTACATACAAACCAAAATTACAAGCAATACATACTTGAGTGTAGTTGGACACTACAACGATCCTCTCTGGAACTGCTAGGTGATGGAGAACTTTCAACAGTCCTGCTAAGACGTGAAGTTTCCCTGAGCTGAGGGAGGCCACACTATTTACATCATAGCCCTCTGGATACACTCTGTATAAACCTGAAAATATAGACTCCTGAAAAGGAAAAATACAAGACCTTATAAAGACCCAAAGAAAAAAATTTCCTCCAAAAAAATATTTTTAGCTGGTGATCTCTTTTTGCAATAAAATGTTTAGCAGTGTATTTCATAAACCTCTAGACATGAAAGGCTCAACAGAAGGATTGTCTCCGATTTTGTTAATCCATTCAGTCAGTGTTATTCCACTGGTTCTACTACATAAGTATCAAAATGTGATTTAATGTAGGTTTCAAAATCTTATTATCTTATCCAATCTTGTCCTAATTTATTGCAACTACAGGTACAACGATACCAATTAAAGCATAAAATTTAACAGAAAAAATCAAACATCTTTAAAATAACATTGCTTTATCTTTTCATTTTATGTGTCCTTGATTTTGACTTTGTTAAATTTTGTTAATAATGTTAGTAACTGATGTGTGCAATTCCTGAAACACCATAGTATAGGGTTCCTAAAATATAGATAAGATAAAAATCTTACTCATTTCAACTTACCACGTCAAGCAAGAGAGTCTCTTAAAATCATTCATTTTAACCAATACTTACTTACATCAACAACGAGAGTCGCTTAAAATCATTCACTTTGAACCAATTACTAACAAAAAGCAATATTCTACATTTATTTATATCATGCATGCATGCCATTAAGTTTCGTAAAATGTAAGGTATGTTTGGCACTTACTATATTGAGTTATTTCTCTTATCCTTTTTAACACCTTGATCCTCATCTTATTTTATACATGTTGTTGATATTTTATACATATTGATATTTTATACATGTTGTTGATATTTTATACATGTTGTTGATATTTTATACATGTTGTTGATATTTTATACATGTTGTTGATATTTTATACATGTTGTTGATAATTTTTTATACATGTTGTTGATATCTTATATTTGATATATTTTTGATATTTGATTTATTTTTGTGACAAGGCCAAGATGAAATGAATCAAAACAATACCTCTTCATCTTTCCAATCTACCACTTCAATCTCATCCTCCTCTGCCTTCTTACTCCCTTCAAACAAAAGACATGGTTCATTGCACAGCTTCTTTAAAGCACTGATACAAACAAGGTGAGGGGAGTTGACTCCGCCTAGAACAGCTCCACGTGTCAGGCACTTACGAATCGATCTAGAGCTGAGCAGGAGACGGTACAGAGACCGCTGAAGTTGAGTGGGTCGACAGAATACAACACTTTCAACTGTTGGGGGAAAATAATTTTAAAATTTTATGCCCACTGCAAGTACTGAAATGCCTTTTAATATGCGATAAACATTAATGTAGTGCTCATTAGTAGTGCCTAAAAGCAAGCAAAATCAAATGAACAGGAACATTCAAATACAATTAAAAACTGTTGAAATAATGGAGTTATAAAAGATGAAAATTTGAACTAGCTGGCCAAAAAATGAACGTGAGTCTCAAGAATTATTCGAACACATTTTTTGTTCACTTGATGGTACTGAAAACCTTTGATATTTGTTTTTATATTATATCGTAATTATTTCTCATGGATACTTAAGTAATTGTTCAACATCATGAATATCAAACATTAGACCTGTGTTATATCAAAATTCCCTTGATTTTCCCTTGAAGACGCCCTCCCTCACTTTTCATCCTACATCTTTTTTAAATGTTAAAATGCAGCTTATTAAAAACAATACAACAGATTTCTATGAAACTCATTTCTATACCCAGGTGACCTTCTGCTGGGAATTGAAGCTATGATCGACATGTATCTGGTTTCAGGATACTCCAGTATCTTGTATGATTAGCATCACAGAAGCAAGTAAGTCTCATACAAGCAGTGTTTAACCACTAGATTTTGTAATCAATAGGTTAAGACTGCAACCTGTCCTTGCTACTGTAGCACATCAGGCTAATGACCTTGAATAAAGTGTCATTCAGAACTCTAGGAATCTTTACAAAGTGACCTTGTTCCACACAAGCTTCAGATCAGAGGAAAAGTGAAACTAAGAACAATTGTGTAATCTGAACAAGGGAGGACAGAAAACCAGGAAATGAAGACAAGATCCTAAATTGTTAAAAGCTTTCCTCATTTCCTCCTTTAGGTATGTGAACTTGATGCCTTCTTTTTAAAACAATAGAATATTAATAGAAACAACGGTGCAGCCATTATCCTAAGGAAACAAAAAGCATTAACCGGTCTATGGACAGCTATAATGATTTTGTGTTAATTACATATAAATGAAAACCATTTAATTCTGGGTAAAACAAGTTTTCAAATTATGAAAATAGTGACAGATCTATTTCAAAAAACAACCAGTCAAAGTTTTGAGTATATTTTGAAATATATGCAAACTTCTGGTAATGTATTAGAAAATGATGAAAACTTTTGTAGATCTTTAAAATTCTCAACTTTTAGTCAATGAAACCTCTTAGCATGAACCTTCCTGTGAAATTGGACATGAAAGTATGCACATTGAAAACTGTGAGTTACACAATAAAGAAAGAGATAATTGCCTTCAACACGTGTCCACAAGATTTTGCTACAAGATCTTGTCGCAAAATTGTTTTCGATATCAAAACTGTACTTGTTTAATCTACTAAATTAATAAAACAGTTGTAAAAGTTGTCTACTAGTATTCTGAAGAAAACATCCAAAATAATGAAATTTTTCCTTTAAAAAACAGAAAATGAGCCATAAATGCTACATGTCATTCAAATAAATTAAAACCTATCCACACATCAAAACACAAGCATATGATACAATGTCCTCTGTCCTTCTTTAGGCGTTTGCTTGTGACTTTACTCGAGAATGCTCGCGCAGTTAAGCATAAACACTTGCACGAAAGAGTGTACAAATTTCACTCGAGCATGCATGAAGTATGATACCTAAATACTATTCCATCTCTGAAGCCATGAACAACCAACTAGCAAAGTAAGTGTGGTAAAAGCTCGTTTGCTCAAAAATTTGACTTTATAAACTGTAATGAATACTTCTCAGACTAACTGTTTTGTTATCTTGTGAACTTTGGTTTTGAAATTGTAAGGTGTATAAATTTCAAATAGAAGTAAATGGTGTCTGTTCCGTAAAAGCAGTTTAGTACACATAGAAATGCATAGCGAATCGTTCTCAATGAAATCTATTGTCAATATTGGCTTTTATCCTCCAAATAAATCTTGAAATTTAAAAACAATATGTTTATACTAGAAACTTGCAGAGATGTCTACCCACTCACAATTAAACCTGATTGTTCAAACAACAGTAAACTGTCAATTTGTAACATTTTGACCAGATTTTATTGCTCTTTTTCAAAAGGTTTTAAATTTTGCCTACACAATACCTTCAATCAGATCCTATGGTGATAGCATTTGAGAAAGTTCAATATTTTGTCATTCACAGATCAATAATATTTCTTAAGCAAAACACATTTACAGATATGAATTTTTGCAAATTCTAAAGGTATTTTAGACAAAATGCACAAAAGGAGTCTCAAAGCAAAAATACACTTGTGATCTTGTAGAACATTGCAGTCTGCAAATACTGATAATTCAATAAACTGTTGTGACATACAACTACTGTGACATGCAACTACTGTGACATGGAACTACTGTGACATACTACTACTGTGACATGCAACTATTGTGACATACAACTACTGTGACATACAACTACTGTGACATGCAACTATTGTGACATACTACTACTGTGACATGCAACTATTGTGACATACAACTACTGTGACATACAACTACTGTGACATGCAACTATTGTGACATGCAACTACTGTGACATACAACTACTGTGACATGCAACTATTGTGACATACAACTACTGTGACATGCAACTATTGTGACATACAACTACTGTGACATACAACTACTGTGACATGCAACTACTGTGACATACAACTAATGTGACATACAACTAGTGTGACATACAACTACTGTAACATACAACTACTGTGACATGCAACTACTGTGACATGCAACTACTGTGACATGCAACTACTGTAACATGCAACTACTGTGACATGCAACTACTGTGACATGCAACTATTGTGATATACAACTACTGTGACGTACAACAACTAATGTAATGTGCCTACTGTGAAATACAACTACTGTGACATGCAACTACTGTGACATGCAACTAATGTGACATACAACTACTGTGACATACAACTACTGTGACATACAACTACTGTAACATACAACTACTGTGACATGCAACTACTGTGACATGCAACTACTTTGAAATACAACTACAGTGACATGCAACTACTGTGACATGCAACTACTGTGACATACAACTACTGTGATATACAACTACTGTGACATACAACAACTAATGTACTGTGAAATACAACTACTGTGATATGTTTTTTAAACAATTTGCAATTTATATCTGATACATATCATTTTAATTTAAACAATTACTTTACTTACCTTTGGGTGGTAAGTACTTATTGTTTATCTCCTGAGTTCTTCTTAACACAAAGAGGCTTGTAATTCTTGCAAGCTATGGGTGAAATAGAACTAAGTGAACTATTTAGATCAACAACAATGATTAATTACAGGAAACATTCTTTATTTATTTCTTACATCTGTGCTGTAGAACCAAATAAAAACCTAAATCCTCAAGATAAGAAAATAATCTTTTCAACTGTTGTTGTAATTTTACAGGCTCTTTATGAAAAGATTTTGAATTTTGTGAAAAAAAGTGAAGACAATATCTTCTTACTTTAAATAACCTTTCCTGGCACACCATGCAAATGTTAACAATTCTACTGTCTGTATTAAAGACCAGTTATCGTGTTAATGTGCAGATAGAAATATACAATACAACAGAACGTTTTTGATTGTTCTAAATATTTGAACACATACTGACAAGCCAATCATTAAAGTCGTGGAAGTGACATATATAGCAATATGTAGCACAATTACTGACGGCGTGTCAGGAAATTTTCTTGAGACAAAATTTCTTCTTTAGGTACAAAAGGTGTGGCTTAACTATCTTTGATGTCACATGTTTTTAGTTTCAGGTGGTTTCAAATATATAAGCTAAATCTATCCAGGCCATTAGGCTTATTCCTGGTTTCCATGGCGCAAACGGATGGGAGAACAAGACTCCCCCTGGATAGGATGCCAGTCCATCACAGATTAACTCCCCAGCAGTGCTGGTACTCATTTTACAGCTGAATGGACTGAAGCAAGTAGAGTAAAGTGTCAAGGACACAATGCAGCACTCACGACAGGAATCGAACTTGGTACCTCTCGAATATGAGCATGACTTCTAAACCACTGAGCCACAGAACATCTTCAGGATTCAAATGTACTCAAGGTAAAGGTCTTCTTCACTCTAAATTGAATAACGTTCTCACACAACTCAATAGAACCTTTCTGAAAGAATCATTCCAGAATGGATCACATGTTCTCACACAACTCGATAGAACCTTTTCGAAAAGAAACAACTAGTACCTCCTCCGCACGAGTCTTTCAATGACCTTTTCCTCCTCCGTAGCATCTGGTTGCCGTGATCTAAGTATCGGTTCCTCATATACTCTATGGAAACTGCTGCTGGATCCTGAATGCAAGATGAAATGTGATGAAAGAAAGAGAGACAAACTAAATCTATACCTCAGAGAGAGAAATATTATAAAATAAATAAATCTGTACGTATAAGTAACCCAAAACAGTTATTTGAGTTTCATCCTTCTGTTTTTCATATCGCCCATAAACACACCCTAAAAAAAAAAATTTAAAAACAGTTATTCTTGTGTATTCATTCATTGCATGTCAAATGGAAAAACCCATAATTGTTACAGAAGACATCAGATATATTTGAGCAGAATAACTACAAGGAAAACAGATCCTTTCAAGTATTGTTAGCTTCTAGTACACATACTTATAGAAAGTGCTAAAAGCAGTAAATTCCTGATTGAAAAATAGTATTTTTAAACATAAACATGCCCTTGAGTACAGATATTATTCTTTAAAGACTTAAAAAGGAACTTTGTTTACATCCCTCACAATAGATGGTAATTATTTTACATAATCATACAAAAATAGATTGAGCTTACCTAAAACTGAAGGGTTTGCAAATTCTGCCAAGGAATAGAATTCTTGCAAATCATTCTGTAAGAAGTAAATAACTTCCTGTGAATACACCTGTTTTTATCAGTTTTAATTGACAGAAATGAATTTTTAGGTGAACATTTATTAGAATATAACATAATTATACTAAACATAACCACAACCAGGTTTAAATTTCTCACAGAATGCCAGAATATGTCGTTGATACTAATTATGAGTTAAAAAAATCATATGGTAATGACAACAATTATCTCAACAACATGATTCTATATTTCTTTCTTAAAATTTAACTTACAACTAAATTGCTGGCTTGAACACAACAGATAATGATTAGGATGCAAGATATCAGTGAAACTAGTCAGCAGAGTGATTATTTGTAAAAAGATATTTTAATTTCACTTAGTCCTCCATGTGGATTAATGAATCATTTCATAGTGAAACAATTGAATTCTAAAAGTATCCATTTGTTTGTTTGTTTGATGAGGGCTTAACGGCACCACAACAACGAGGGTCAAATTGTGCCTGAAAGGTCAGATCATTCTAGAGGTAGGAAGGAAAAAACAGGGAGAGAATGAGAGAAATTCAAGAACAAAAAGTCAGAAAGCTGCGATCGAGAGGGGGGTGCATCCGTAATTAATTACTAGGTTTATTCCACTAAACTCAGATAATCAATATCAATATTATCTTTTGCAAAAAGCAAAAGACACATCATTCTTGGATGACACCCTTTTGCAGTACTCACCATGAACTAATTTCTATAAAACCATCAATATTTTTAAATATTGAGCAATTTTTCTTTGATAAAGTAACCAATATAAAGTAACACAAAGTTGGTGATACATATTACCAATTTTACAAGTATAAGAAAGATATACTTTATCAAAAGGTTATGAGAAAAAGATGGAAATTTGCACATTAGAGAAATCTGAATTCCAGTAATTCCAAACTTTCAAAGATTTTTATTCATTTTAAAGATTAATAACCAAATATATCATCACTACTAAAAATTACATTTCATTTCCACAGTATGAATATTAAAAAGTTCATGCATTTTCAAAAACCAAAATTTTAATGACATGCAAATAACGTTCTTGGCAAATTCCTCACAATTCAAAACTCACATATCTTCAAAATATAAACAGGACTTTTGTAGACCCAACAGCAGCATTTATTGATCTTGTTAATCCTCTTACCTGGATAGGGGTTCCAGTCAGTAAAATTCTCCTTTTTATAGAGAGGCCAGACAAAAGCTGGAAAAACAACCAAAAAACACACACTTTAATTAAAATTAAAATGGTCACTAAGCAACTCCAATAGAATCAGCTATTGAACAGTCGAGAAGCAACCTGATAAATAGGGTAAAAAATGACAATGAATTTAAAAAGGCAGCAGTGAAAATAAACTTTTAAATATTCATATATTACCAATAGTCAAAATTTGAACAATCTAAAGTGGAATTGCAATATTCCATATGCTTTAGTGCATGTTTGAATGATGTCACATGACAATTTTATCTATTGTTAGTATATTTTGACACCCTATTTATCAAGTTACTGCCGAACTGCTAAATATGTCAAGAAAGTATGAAAATCAATACCTCATATTTGAGAAAATATTACTTGTCACTTTGATATTTCTCAGTTAATAAATTTTCTTAGTTTTCACAAGAATTTCTCTAAAGGAATGTTACTTTGAATCAAGCACCTATGTTTAAGTAATTATTTTAAATTTGTATTCAAAGTTAACAAAATATGAAAACTCTGGTCGTATAGCAATCACCTGTTATAATAAATGGCGGCAGAGCACTCTAATTGCATTCATGATACCAAAAGTCTATTTAAGGAACATTCTAACATTTTCAATACATATTTTTCGCATTTAAAAAAGAAAATATTAAGTGCTGAGCAGATCAAATATACGTTGGGTCCATGACATGGTGCTTTTGTTATGTCAAATGTTTCAATGCTTTGGAAAGAGAAAGAAAGAAATATGTGCATCCAATGCAAATTCGCAAAATATTCAAGGTTGTTGCTCAAATGTACAAATGGCAAACAGTTCCATCCATTTGCAATGTAGTGTTTCAAAGTGATTGATAAGGCTTGTCAGCATGATAATTGCAAAACTAGTTTGGAAAGTTTACATTATATGAAACTCTACTTAAAAGGGGTAAATGGCACAATTAAATTTAATTGTGTACAAAAATGTGTAAATGCTCAACAGATTGGCTTAGAAAGAGTTAGTAGTGCTTAGTGAAGAAGTAATCAGTTGTAAAGGAGAAGAAAATGTAATATTCTTAATTCATTTCCAGGATCCTTTATTGCTGTCTTGATATAATGTCCAGCACTGGATGCTTCCGGGACGTTAAACCTTGCTATGCTATTTGCAGATTTTCATTATTTTTTTGTTAATATTGAGAGGAAAGTTGTTGATACACAAATAAAGGAGAGGTTTGACAAGATACATGTTTATGTTTTCAAGCCTCTTGGGGAAGTTACTATATTCTTATTTTCCACCAAATCTCCGCTATACTCATCATTCTCTTGTTATAATTTGCATACAAGAAAGCTTGGAACTTAAATAATATCCATCAGACAGTGATAACATATAGTTATTAACTCAAAGATGACTGAGTCAAACATTAAATTGAGTCTTACCATCGTGGTTTTGATAGTGTTATTCTTGAGCCTGTGCGCCTCATCACACACCATCAAATCAAATTTGATCTTTCTGATGTCATCTGCATAGCGTAGCAGCATGTCATAACTCACCACCATCACAGGATAGATCGGAGAATTAATAAATTCCTGTGCAAAAATCCATTTTCAAAATCATTTTAAAACCATAAACCATACTAAAAATTTCTAATGTCTAAACAAGAGAGAAAAAACCATGAAAACTATTTTTATGTGCTAAAATTAACATTTGCTAAACATTAACATTGGTAAAGTTTGTGCTGGGAATTTAACACTTCATCAAACGCCAAGAGTTTTTAGCTGGCTGTCAATTTTTTAGTTGATTTAAGTCAAGCTTTCCACTGATTTTACAAGAAATACACTATTGTATCTAAGAGGAGAATAAGAAAAAGTGTCTCATTAAATTTCCATTACTTGAGGACAACATCAGGGGATTTAATGTTCACAATTTCTTTATCAAGTATTTACGAAACAGAAATAAAAACACTCTTTAAGAAAATACTTAAACATATTATATATCTTGTTGTTTGCATTAATCATAATTTTTAATTTTTGAAAACAATTGAATATTTTACTTGAATTAAAAGGACACTGTATAACTTGACATACCTTATGTTCAACAGAAATTGAAAGTTGATATGGTCAAGTCCTACAGAATTTTTATACATTTCTTGCATTGATGATACTCTAGCCTTGAAAATTATTCAAGATTTACATATTTACAGGTAATCACAGGTCATTAACATACACACTTATATTCGGATATTGTAAACGTATCTTGAGGATGTTATTTTGAAATGCATACTTCACTAAAGAAGATAAAGTTGGATTAAACAATCCTTTCTGTTATACTTTTCAAAGGAAGTAGAACTAGAATATTTTCCCTGAAACTTGCAATCTAAATTGTAACCAAGAATATTTGCTCTCATACTTGTCACCAGTTCTGTCCTTCTCATACATAATTCTGTCCATCTCATACATAATTCATGTTTTAGTGTTTCTGCTTCTAAATGTTTCTTTTTGTCAATGTGTTGATGAGTTAAAAATGATAATAATAATAGTAATAATAACAATAATAATAATAAATAAAAAAATAATAAAAATGAATTATAATAATAATAATAATAATGATAATAATGTTAATAATAATAATAAAAAATAATAATAATAATATTGAAAATAATAATAATAATAATAATAATAATAATAATAATAATAATAATAATAAAAATAATAATAATAATTATAATAATAATAATAAATCAAAATAATGATACTAATAATAATTATAATAATAATAATAATAATAATAATAATAATAATAATAATAATAATAATAATAATAATAATAATAATAATAATAATAATAATAATAATAATAATAATAATAATAATAATAATAATAATAATAATACAAAAAATAATAATAATAATAATAATAATGAAATGAAAAATAATAAAACTACAAACTACTACTAATATAATACTAATAATAATAATAATAATGAAAAGAAAAACAATAATATTACTACTACTAATACTACTAATAATAATAATAAAATACTAATAATAATGATAATAATAATAAGTCAAGCCCAAGAAATAATTCAATAACAAAGTATATAACATCATGAATCACATGATCCGAGGAAAGGGCCTCCAAAAGTAGCTGTTAGATGGTAGGACAGAAGGAGAAAAAGAGGCAGATCAAGAAGAACATGGTATAGAGAGATCAAGAGATGGAGTGGGGTTAACTACAGTGTTTTATTAAGGGCAGCTGAAGATAGTACTAGAGGACCATGACAGCCAGAGCCTCAACAGGACATGGCACCGGATAGGTATACGTATGTAACATCATACACATTTACTGGAAGATTCCAATCACTTATTTCAAGGTGTAAACCACCAAACACTGCAAGTATAACTTGCAAGTAAGTATAACTTGCAAGTATATCTTACTTTTAATAACCTATAAATCTCTTCAGACTTGTACCTGCTGTAGATATTTGAGTGATCTCAAACAGTATCAAGCATCATCATGTAACATACAGTCAAGCAGATCTTCTTCACACTCCAAAATAGAGACTTCAATCTCTTGACCATCGCCTATGTAACACAATGTATTTTGATGGAATTCATTGCCAGTAGATAATAGACATTAGGCTTGCTTCAAATGTCAATATAGTTAAGTGGAGACCTAAGATTCTTTTTGTTTACAAGAGCACTTTTTTAAACTACAGCGACGCTAAACATATTGGCGCTATATAAGTAATTTTGAACATTGAACATGAAACAAAAAGTGGGATCATATAAAAAAAGTGGAGTGACATGAAACATACCTGAATTCTACTATCAGTACCCACAGCAAATACATTCATCCTTTCCTTCCCAAGCCACATCTTAAATTCTTTGCACCAGTTCTACAAAAACAAAATGAATAAATTATTATTTGATAATAATAATTTAGTAACAGTCCATTTCAAGGAGGGTTTATGTAGGAATTGAAAATGTCAAATGCTGTAATACTAAGTTATTAAACCTAACTACTGCCACACATCACAGCCACACAGTTCTCAATCAAAATTTCTTAGAGACAAGCACCAATATCGCCCTCCCTCCTGTCGTCTGGATACTGTTGATCAAATGGTTCAAATAAATGTTCAGGTTTTTTCTTCTTTCCATCATAATCTAGAACGTTGTTTTTGTCTTCCCATCAGGGGTTCGATTGTTCTCTCAGAGTCATGTGACACTGCAGGCGAGTGGCATGTCTCATTAACTTGTCATTCCATTGTTTTTGTTTGTTTGTTTGATGAGGGCTTAACGGCACCACAACAACAAGGGTCAAATTGTGCCTGAGAGGTTAGATCATTCTAGAGGTAGGAAGAAAAGAAAACAGTGGGAGATTGAGAGAAATACGAGAACTAAAACTCAGAAAGCTGGGATTGAGAGAGGTGCATGGGTGAAGGAAAAAGAAAAAAGTAGAGAGAGGGGGGGGGAGGAAGAGGAGGACTAAATATGGTTGTAGAGGGAAGCATGATGAAGGAAGGAGATAATTTTATCTGGAGGGGTTTTCTGGAAGAGCTCGGCAATTGTTGTTGTAGCACAACATATATCGATCCTACATAATTACAGAAAATCTAGAATGTGTAATTATGCGTCTCCAAACTTGTTGGAAGATCTTGAATATAAAACTGCTAACCAATAGTGCTCAGTTCAAACATATAGCATATTTCTACACAAGCATGACTTATGGCCATGTCCTGAGGCTCAAAGCTGCAGTCACTACATGGCGCACAAATGTATTAGATCTAATGCTAACTGCATTGTTTACATCAACCTGTTTAAATTATCAATTGTAAATGAAAGAAGTTTCTGTACTGTGGGTCCTCGCCTCTGGAAGAATTTGCCAAAGCATGTTTCAGTGGTGGCTCTTTGAATGATTTTAATAACTGATTTTTATAACTGTTTACAAACATTTTTTATATTTTAATCTTGTACTATTTTTGTCAATTTAGGTTTATCTTTATCTTTACTCTGATTTTAGATTCCTTGTTACTTTAATGATTCCTTATTCTATTTTAATGTACATTGTTTTAGAAAATTTAAAATTAATTTGAAAAGCATCAGATAAAACCCCTTGAAACCCCTGTACAAATGGATACTCTTCCTCTACATTTAAGCTACAAATTGGGGTGAGAGCAATATCATAAATACCCTGAGGTGGTCCAGGTCTTAACAAAAACAAACTCCAGCAATGGAAAATCCCAACATAGTGTTTGTTGAATATATTTCATTACAACTTCAGTTCCAAGAATTTCATTCTTTTCATCTGTTTCATCTTTTACATCTCATAACATTATGTTTGATTTTCCAAGTTCCGCAATGTCCAATTATACACAATTATGAAGCTTATTCATGGAGTTTATACAAAACTTTCTAACCAACATACTTTCACAAGGCTGCCAGGAGTGACCACCAAAATCCTCCTCAATAGCGGCTTTCCTCCATATGGGCCTTGCTTGAACAGGGTCCTGTAAAAAACATAATTGCAAAACTCAGAAGATTTGTGGGCCAATGCTCATGTTCCACGGATGGTTATCTACCCAAACATGTTGAGTGGACAGCTGCCTTTCCTCTTGCAATCAGAGTAGTGAATCATATTTTACTTGCTATTGAGAGTGTGAATTGTCTTGGGGGGTATGTGTTATTCTACCACTAAGGACTGGAAGCACAGATCACCTGATAAATCGACGACGACGAGTGAAAACACAATTACAATAACAGGGTCGTCGCCTGCGTAATCGGTTATGATAGTAACAATGCTATCACGAAACGCCTAATACGACCCGGACGAGAACACAGGTACAACGTACGGACAGACATAACATCGACAACCAAGTCAATGTCCACGGCCTTTGATAACCACTTGTGGTACACTGGCGTGTCTACCCAACCTAGGCATGAACCCAGGGTCGACCTCGTGGTCTGTAGACAACAGTAGGTACCTGATAAATGAGGGCTAAAGAGAATTTGTATTGGGCTAAGCCTTCAGCTCCTTTTGACCACTTAACATACCCTGATGACATCATAGAATCTTATAGCATAACTGTTTATCACTTGGGCCAATTAAACCCTGTAAAGTGTAAAAACTGTTAAGAATAAAATGCTTGAACAAATGATTTCAAGTCAATTCAGTCATTCAAGTTCTTAAACAAAATTATAAAGACATAAGATTCCAAATTGTAGCATTTTCACAAGACCAATTAGGCAATATAAGTCACAACAATAAATTACTATCTGACAAGTTGAAAATACTTGTTTCATGGTTTTGGAGAGTTCAAGATTTAAGTCACTTGTGTCAGAGAGGTTGCAACTAAGATCTAATCACAATGTAGATGCAAAGGGAATGAGAAAATGTAAAATGTGGAATGCAGCAGAAATTTAGTAAAAGTTTGATAAAATTAAAACTCACCATATCAAAGATATACACTGCAAAGTCTTTCCAAGCCCCATTTCATCACTGAAAGAAAGGTCATACATTCATGAGAAAACTACTCTCAAAAATAAATCTGAACTTGGTCAATCCCCAAACTCTGAAAAGTCATTCCTTTCTACTGTACGTATTCACAGCCACTCAGATTTATGAATATATGAGTTTAAACGTGCCATTTGCTGATGATGATTTCATGCTTAAAGCATGAATCATTGAACTTCATATTCATTGGCTTTTTAAAGTTATCATTGATTGAAAAAAGGACAAGTTTTACAGACAAAAAGAACACAACAAAACTGAAAAATTTACCCAATGAATTTTCCCCATGCAATGTAGGTAATTATTCTTGCAACAAAGTGATTTCTGACTAGGTGATGTAAAATTTTCTTCCACACATCTTTCAAATAATATCTAATCGCAAAACCTGCCACAATAGTCAGGAGCACAGCACATACAGACATATTCCTAGGTTGGTTTGTTGATGTTTAACAACACTGCGACATTTATAGTTTAATGTGCCAAGAGGGTCTTAAAAATCTAAGGTGCAAGAGTTTAGGACAAAGAGGAATGGGAGAGGGAAAGGGGAAAGGAAGGAGAGAAAAAAAAAAAAATAATAAAGGAGCAAATAAAGGTAACAAAAAGGAAGGAAGGATAGGATGGTAGGATAGAAAAGGGGGAAGTGTGGGTAAGGATTAGATCAGGTGGAATAAGTTTCTATTGCAAAGGAAGGTGATGTTGGAGGAGGGATTGTTCTTGAAAAGATTAGAAATGGATGTGGAGGAGGAGAGGAGTGATCTGGAGTTCAGGTATAAGGGACATCTTTAGAGGATATGCCTCATCGAGAAATAGGTGTTGCAAGTAGGGCAGAGAGGTGTTGGAGAGACTGAAAGGAAGTGGGAGTGGGTGAGGAAAGGAGTGACCAAGGCAGATGCGGGTGAAAACAATGTCCTCTCTTTGATTGCAACTGTGCAGGGAGGGTTGGTCCCAACTTTGGGATTAATAATGTGAAGTTTGCTACTGGTCTCAAGATTTTAGGAGTCTTGCCAGGGTCTTCTTTAGGTAGCTGGAAATGGTGAAGCAAAAGTCAGAGTGTGGAATAAGGTTAGGTGAACTGTGGTTTAACAGAGCGTTGTTGGCAGCTCTGTCAACCTTCTTGTTGTCAGGGATGCTAACATGGCTGGGATCCAGAAAAAGATCATTTTCTTCCTTGAAGAGAGAGCGTGAAGTTTTTTTAGGATTTATAAGATTGGTGGATTAGACCAGAGCATTTTGAGGATGCCAGTGAGAATGGATTTTGAGTCAGAGAAGATGACGAAGGAAGGACGGAAGGAGAGTTTTGCAAACTTTAAAGCTAGGAGAATAGCCTTTGCTTCAGCAGTGTAGATGGAGGCTCCATCAGGTAACCTTGAAGAAAGGGTAAAGCTAGAACAGGGGGCGGTGGCTGCAGAGGAGCCTTCCCGTGTGGAGCAGTCGGTGAGGAGGAAGCAATAGTCATGGAAATGTCTACTGAGTTGGCAGTATTTGGAGTGAAAGAAGGCTGGGTTGTGAAGAGCTTTCGTGTAGGAGGAATGGCCAAGAAAAACTTGGTGAGGGATAACCCATGTAGGACTGGGAGGAATAGTGTGCCTGGCTATCAAGAAAATGTTGATGGTGGCTTTCAGAAATTAGAATGCATCCTAATACCGAAAGGAGAGGGGATGCATTTGTTGAGATTGAAGAGGTTGGTGAAGGAAGGAATGCAGGTGGAATGTAAACATGGGTTCTGTGGGTCAGAGAGGATGCAAAGAGTGAAGGAGAGACTGGCCCTGGTGCACCTGAGGTCAAGAGAGAGTTCATTGGCCTCTACATGGTGATGGGGGTGGTTTGAGTGGCGCCAAGGCAGAGCCTTTAGGGCAGTGGTTTCGATAGCCTCGATAAGCCTCAAGTAAAGTTTGCAAACAGAACTGTAGATGAAGTTGCAGTAGATCAACTTAGATCTGAGAAGGGAGCGATAGAAGGTGAGCAAGGTGAGACAATTGGCTCCCCAGTTAGTGCTGGGAAGAACCTTGAGAAGATTGAGGGTTTTGTAACAATTGGTTTTGAGACTGTTGATGTGAGGGAGATAGTGAGAGTTTAGAATCAAAAGTGATTCCAAGGAAACGAGAACTATCTTTACTGGGAATGATGGAATCTTTGAGACGGAGATTGGGAAAAAGGAAGAAAGAGTTGCTGTTGTTGAAATGAATGAGAACAGTTTTGTCTTTTGAGAAATTGAAGCTGTTGCTGTCACTCCAGTGAGCTAAGTTGTCCAGGCATTTTTGAAGATTATTTTGGAGAGTTTGGTAGCATGGTGAGGATTAGAAAATGGCAAAATCGTTGATAAATTCAAGACCAGTGTAATTACGGCAAATGCACTACTGCTATTGGTGTGTATATATATATATATCTATATATATATATATATATATATATATATATCTATATATATATATATTTATTACTTGACAACACCACCACCCAGATTGATATGCAAATAATTGACTACACATACCCACATGGAGTCATGATTACGAGTAATGTAAACTTAGCTAGGCTAACATAGGCGTTTACCCTACACTCAATGGAAAGGATAGGCTAAATGTATGACCATGATGGATTCATGATTTAGGTGAAATTCATGATCTATGATCTGGATGAATCATTATGTAAACTAATTGAAAATATGAGTGACATCCCAGAAAATAGATTACGGAATTAGGCCTAGACTCAAAAATATTCAATACAAAATTCAGAATCATGCATGGCATGAAAAACCCCCGCATAGGCCTATTGCTAAGTTTGAACTCCAAATTGAAATGAAATCCATCTTAGGTCTAAGCTAGGCTCTAATGTGAGCATTAAACTTTCCCAAAATTAAACCTTTTCAGCTAGAAATTACCATTTAAAGTACAACATACATCCACTCCTGTGAAATTACACTATTGGCCCACACTGGACTCCTCGGAAACGATGAAAAAACATAACAATTTTGGGTGAAATGCACACTTTGGGATCTGCTTTTAAACCCCCTCAACGATTTCGCAAGAAACTGTTTTTGATATCAAAATGTGGGGCATCTTATAATCTTTCAAGAATAAACCTCACTTAAATTTCAAAACCTGCCAAAACAGTCAGGAGCACGGCAAGTTTTAAGCTATTTTAATTTTTCTAAAAATCAATGTACTCTCTTGATGGCCAAATTACCCACCAAAACAGAATCAAAAATTATATTGAAGTTGTTATTTTTCCAAGATTAACACAATAACAAACACAGGGCTTCTTCAAAAAAAACCTGCTTGGAACAAATTTGCTTTTACAGACCTCAGAAGTTGAGACACCTTTTCCAAAACAAAATCACAACTCGTCAAAAATAACCGGGTGGGCGGGGCTTGTCTCAAAGAGAATGATGCCAAATGCCTAATTAACTCCAGTTTGGGGATTGACTGAACAGGTAAGAATTAATCAAATAAAACATCAATAGACATGGATTTATATCCAAACATGCATTATGACCACTTGAGTCATCTGTAACCAGTTAGTTGGTGAAATCCATCCGAGCCATTATTCATAAGGCCAGTGCTTATGCCTGGTTTCCATGGCGCAAGCGGATGAGAGCATATGACTCCCCATGGACGGGACAAGACGTTAACTCCCCAGCCTGAGTGGAGCTGAGGCAAGCTGCATAAAGTGCCTTGCCAAAGGACACAACACAGCTGTTTGGCTGGGAATCAAAACTAGGACTTCTCGTTCCAACCGAGGCATTCCCAACCACAGCTGATACAGTACTTAACTTGTTAGTTTTTAAAGCCCCTTAACTTTCAGCCATTTGCACAAACTGGCATTCCAAGAACTTTGAATGTAAGGACACGGACCCAAAAAAGAGGACACAATCTAAAGTGTTAATTCACCCAAGAATATAAGTTTTCTCGTATGAACTAAATAAGCCAGTAGATATTAAGAGACCCATTCCCATTTAGGGGCAATTGGGATAATAACATTTTCAGAAGGTACCCCCTCCCACCTTTGGTGACATCCCTGATTGTATGCGTTTTACAACAAAGTGATCATGAATCTACAAAACAAACAACAAAAGCCTTAACCACAACATACCCATCCATCCTAAAGAAATAATAAACTAGCAACTTCTGGAAAACAATACATATATTCTTAATAACAAATTTAACTTACGCTAAAATGGCTCCATTTCCAGAACCATCATTAAGCCCCAATATACACTTGTAAAGGAAGATCACACCTTCTCTTTGATGAGGTCGAAGGTCACAAGCAAGGTGTGGGTCACAACAACATCCACAAGAGCCAATTTATGTTGGTTGTTGTGCCATTGGTGGGACTGTGATGGTCGTGGAAGGATCAACGCATCTGGTCTTGTTGGGTCATGCAAAGGCTTTGGAGTCACTGATGAGGTCAGCCTACTGGGAAGTGCCTTTAAAAGATCATCATATATGATATTATCAATATAAAAAAATACAATATATCATAATAATCATATATAATATATCAACATATAATATATCATGACGAATAACTCAGGCTATAAATTTCCAGTCCATTTCTTTCATTATTGGTGTGCAAACGATGCACCTAGGCAAATACTACCAACCCCATGATTTGATCATCCTTCAAAATCCAATTAATTTCTGATTACTTAGATTCAATGATGGGCGTGGTGGTATTAGTTACTTGCGTAGGGCTGGAGTCTTAAAATAGCACTTGCAGAAATCCACGATTCTGCGGGTATGAAGACCAATATTTATTCGTAATGTCATACATAATATATCAAAGTATTTACCAATATGGTGAAATACATATATATATATATATCTATATATATATATATATATATATATATATATATATATATATATATATATATATATATATATATATATATATATATATATATATATATATATATATATATATATATATATATATATATATATATATATATATATATATATATATATATATATATATATATATATATATATATATATATATATATATATATATATATATATATACATATATATATATATACATATATATATATATAAGCAATGCATCAAAAATGATACAAACCATTCCATATTTTACTAAGTTTTTGCATTGATATACCCTAAAATGTTATAAGCTGATTCCTATCCAATTCCCTAAGCAATTTTCCACTTTAACTTTGAAACACATCAAAAAAAAAGATATTTATTTGTTCTTTATCTATTTATCAATTAATGCAATATCACAAAAGAAACTGTATCTCTGTTTTTCATTAGTTAGCATTTTTAAACTGCAATACGCTTTAGTCAAAACAAGCTGCAAATATAAAGCCTAAAACTTTCTCCAAATCAAAAATCAGATTTAAGAAGAGATGACCTAAAGACCTGTAGATACACTAACATTGGTTTTACTCCTCATGGGTGTTGAGAATGGTCTTGCTGCTTCAGACACAGAGCTGCCACAAGCTGAAGATGAATTCCCTCCTCCAAGGAAACACTTCCCAGAATGAAAGTCATCTGCAGGCAGGGTGCTCATCACCTGCAGAACGAAAAAAAACAATTTGCATTCTTTAATCCTCTTTATGTTAAAAGTTAAATCTTACTCAGACCATGAAAGCCCACCAAGCCGGTGCTTATCCCCAGTTTTCTTGTCCTACGTGGATGAGAGCAGATGATTTCCACTGGAGGGGATACCAGTTCATCTCAGGTTAACTCCCCAGCAATGCTGGTACTCATTTTACAGCTGAGTGAACTGGGGCATGTAGAATTAAATGTGTTGCTCAAGGACACAATGCAGTGCTTACGACAACAGGAGTCAAATCCTATACCTTTTGCATGTGAGCAATTGCACCTTAGAATCCTCTATAGGTAAGGGTTAAAAAATCATTCTCTCTTGTTTGTTTGTTTGATGAGGGCTTAATGGCACCATGACAGTGAGGGTCAAATTGTGCCTGTGAAGTTAGATTTATTTCAAATCCATTGCAAAATGCCAGACGGAAAAATATGAATTTATAATCAATTTGGGTGAAATTAAGTGCAAGTGTACTGGCAAAAATTTGCAAACAAATTAACAGACGTATTATCCAGCATTATCATTCAAAACAAAAATTAGGCATAGAATGATTTCTTCTAATATGAATATGAAATTATACTTCACAGAAGAAATTGACATGATAAAAAAAAATCAAATTCTGTCACACTTGAGAGACCATTTGGAGAACTATAATATAATAGTTTTAAAAGTTGTTACCAGCCTCAAAAGTTTCCAACATATCTTGAAAAGTTGAAACTCAATGAATTTGGAAGATTACAAGATTACTGTATATGATAGAACAACTGTGTATTTTGTTGAAAACATAAAACAGCACAATAGTTAGTGTACTTATCAATCAAATATTTAATTCATTATTTTGTAAATGGCTGACTGTAAGTTCAGTTCTAAACTATCACTTATACGGTTGTACCCTTCTTAGACATTGTGGTGGAAATATTCAACTGCAATATCTCAACTTAAGATAGTTAAGGTCTGATATTCAATATTCACATTCTTCGTGCTTAATCATTGTAGACACTACAAATATATATTCTGGAAGGAAATAAGCTGTTTTTCAAAAAACAATTATGGAAGTTTCTGGCTTGGTGTTGGTGTACAGACAGAATAAAGCATTGAGACACTTTGGTACACAACCCACAATCATGGACACAACTGTTGGAACAATTTAGTGTCGCAAAGAGCTGAATGTTAGTGTTGAGATTCTTGATTTTTTCCTTCCTCCATTTTTAACTCTCCACCCCTATCCAATGTTGGATTTAGTGTGCTTTAGCCTAATTTGAGGAAGTACACACATTAGCAATGGATAGCATTTAATCAGGCAGATGAGGTGTTAAAATAAAAACGTAGGGTAGGAGACACTGGGGCCGTCAAGGAAATTATGAAAATGACTTAAGAATATAAAAAATTATTCGAACGAAAAACCACTAAAAAAAGCATCACTATTTATGGTGGTTAAATGTTAAATACTAAATAGCAAAAGATGTTCATATCAGCAGTGCACATTTTCACGAAGTGTTCCAAAGAATTTTGTCCATGATTGTAGTTTTAAGTGAAGCCATTAACTGTGTTCACATCATGTTACCTCTATTTCCTTCCCTCCTATTAAGAGTGACTGCCCTTCAGATAAGTCCTTCAATTCAGACGCTTTGTAGCTGGATGTTTTTCCAATTCTGAGAAAAAGAAAAATTAGAATATCATTTAATCTTAATTAAATAGTGCCTAAATGTAATAAACACAGGTTATGAAGATCTCTTAAATTTAGAGGATAGAGGGTTAAAACATAGTCTGCAGATATTCCTCAATCAGTACAGGTTAGTGTCAAACTTGCATTCAAAAAGTACTAGATTTAATTCTTGACATGTGTCAAACATTGTTCTTGAGCAAGATGCCATTAAGCACAGGCTAATTATTGAAGGGTCCTGTCTTCCGAGCAGCAAAGTCGGGTTCGTTCTGCTTCAGTGACCCGATGGGTCGCCCACCGGGACCATGTTGCATATATTTTCGAGTTGGTACACATGTCCAGGTTGATTAAGACAGGTCAAAGACGGGGTACCCAAAATGGTGATATCGCCACATGGTAGAGTATTAAGGGTTAATATTTCACTTGCTTCACTCTACCAAGCTGTAATGAGCATCAGTTAGCCTACAATGCACTGATGTTCCATCCAAGTAGAATGTTTGACTCTCATTTGCTCGCACCTAATAAGGCTCAGAAAGGGATTTAACTTTTTCTTAAACTTATGGATAAGCAACCAAATATTGGTCACTAGCTACTACTCAGTACATTAGTTGTTCTGCTCCTAAAGTTTCAAATAGTCAGACCCAACCTGATGAATAAGCAGATCGGGTCAGACTTTTCCTCTTTATTTTCTTTACTCTTAAAACCACTGGTAATTAGGATCAAATTTGCCTTATCAATAGCTCCATTGTATTCGTTCTCCTGTTGGTCCTGAGTTGTTGTGGAAGTTGGTGTTGAGTATCATTTTAGCAATGAATGAAGTCCTTATTGTGTGGTTGAGTGGTTATTTTAATTAAGATAAGTAGTCTCATTATTTGCTACAGTAAATTTGTGGTTATGATTTGCTGGAACAAATTTTAAAGGAGAAGGACAACTTATGAGAATATGAACATGAAGGAATACATCCAAAAGCATCAAGGTCACTACAAGAGATATGAATACTGCTGGTAATTCCTTATAGGCATACGGATAGGTAGCAACAACATGAGCTCAAATGGTTTCAAGCCATGTAAAAAACAGAAAGACCAATCAAAATTGGTTAAAAATTTGTCCATTTTACAGCATTTTTAATCTTAGATGCCTAATTAGCATAAATTTTGCAGTATGGGTATTATCATACATGTACCTTGACCCACAGGCGTAGGAAGTGGGGAACAGAGGGAAAAGTGGTAGACCACCCAAAAGATGGGCAGACTGTATTAAGGAGGACATGCAATCTCCAGACCTAGAGGTAGACCACCCAAAAGATGGGCAGACTGTATTAAGGAGGACATGCAATCTCCAGAACTAGAGGTAGACCGCCCAAAAGATGAGCAGACTGTATTAAGGAGGGGACATGCAATCTCCAGACCTAGAGGTAGACCACCCAAAAGATGGGCAGACTGTATTAAGGAGGACATGCAATCTCTAGACCTAGAGGTAGACAACCCAAAAGAAGGGCAGACTATATTAAGGAGGACATGCAATCTCCAGACCTAGTAGAAGACCACCCAAAAGATAGGCAGACTGTATTACGGAGGACATGCAATCTCCAGACATAGAGGTAGACCACCCAAAAGATGAGCAGACTGTATTAAGGAGGGGACATGCAATCTCCAGACCTAGAGGTAGAACACCCAAAAGATGGGCAGACTGTATTAAGGAGGACATGCAATCTCCAGACCTAGAGGTAGACCACCCAAAAGATGAGCAGACTGTATTAAAGAGGACATGCAATCTCCAGACCTAGAGGTAGACCACCCAAAAGATGGGCAGACTGTATTAAGGAGGACATGCAATCTCCAGACCTAGAGGTAGACCACCCAAAAGATGGGCAGACTGTATTAAGGAGGACATGCAATCTTCAGACCTAGAGGTAGACCACCCAAAAGATGGGCAGACTGTATTAAGGAGGACATGCAATCTCCAGACCTAGAGGTAGACCACCCAAAAGATGGGCAGACTGTATTAAGGAGGACATGCAATCTCCAGACCTAGAGGTAGACCACCCAAAAGATGGGCAGACTGTATTAAGGAGGACATGCAATCTCCAGACCTAGAGGTAGACCACCCAAAAGATTGGCAGACTGTATTAAGGAGGACATGCAATCTCCAGACCTAGGGGTAGACCACCCAAAAGATGGGCAGACTGTATTAAGGAGGACATGCAATCTCCAGACCTAGAGGTAGACCACCCAAAAGATGGACAGACTGCATTAAGGAGGACATGCAATCCCCAGACCTAGAGGTAGACCACCCAAAAGATGGGCAGACTATATTAAGGAGGACATGCAATCTCCAGACCTAGAGGTAGACCACCCAAAAGATGGGCAGACTGTATTAAGGAGGACATGCAATCTCCAGACCTAGAGGTAGACCACCCAAAAGATGGGCAGACTGTATTAAGGAGGACATGCAATCTCCAGACCTAGAGGTAGACCACCCAAAAGATGGACAGACTGCATTAAGGAGGACATGCAATCCCCAGACCTAGAGGTAGACCACCCAAAAGATGGGCAGACTATATTAAGGAGGACATGCAATCTCCAGACCTAGAGGTAGACCACCCAAAAGATGGACAGACTGTATTAAGGAGGACATGCAATCTCCAGACCTAGAGGTAGACCACCCAAAAGATGGGCAGACTGTATTAAGGAGGACATGCAATCTCTAGACCTAGAGGTAGACCACCCAAAAGATGGGCAGACTGTATTAAGGAGGACATGCAATCTCCAGACCTAGAGGTAGACCACCCAAAAGATGGACAGATTGCATTAAGGAGGACATGCAATCTCTAGACCTAGAGGTAGAACACCCAAAAGATGGGCACACTGTATCAAGGAGGACATGCAATCTCCAGACCTAGTAGAAGACCACCCAAAAGATAGGCAGACTGTATTACGGAGGACATGCAATCTCCAGCCCTAGAGGTAGACCACCCAAAAGATGGGCAGACTGTATTAAGGAGGACATGCAATCTCCAGACCTAGAGGTAGACCACCCAAAAGATGGGCAGACTGTATTAAGGAGGGGACATGCGATCTCCAGCCCTAGAGGTAGACCACCCAAAAGATGGGCAGACTGTATTAAGGAGGACATGCAATCTCCAGACCTAGAGGTAGACCACCCAAAAGATGGACAGACTGCATTAAGGAGGACATGCAATCCCCAGACCTAGAGGTAGACCACCCAAAAGATGGGCAGACTGTATCAAGGAGGACATGCAATCTCTAGAACTAGAGGTAGACCACCCAAAAGATGGGCAGACTGTATCAAGGAGGACATACAATCTCCAGACCTAGAGGTAGACCACCCAAAAGATGGGCAGACTGTATCAAGGAGGACATGCAATCTCCAGACCTAGAGGTAGACCACCCAAAAGATGGGCAGACTGTATCAAGGAGGACATGCAATCTCCAGAACTAGAGGTAGACCACCCAAAAGATGGGCAGACTGTATTAAGGAGGACATGCAATCTCCAGACCTAGAGGTAGACCACCCAAAAGATGGGCAGACTGTATTAAGGAGGACATGCAATCCCCAGACCTAGAGGTAGACCACCCAAAAGATGGGCAGACTGTATTAAGGAGGGGACATGCAATCTCCAGACCTAGAGGTAGACCACCCAAAAGATGGGCAGACTGTATCAAGGAGGACATGCAATCTCCAGACCTAGAGGTAGACCACCCAAAAGATGGGCAGACTGTATCAAGGAGGACATGCAATCTCCAGAACTAGAGGTAGACCACCCAAAAGATGGGCAGACTGTATTAAGGAGGACATGCAATCTCCAGACCTAGAGGTAGACCACCCAAAAGATGGGCAGACTGTATTAAGGAGGACATGCAATCTCCAGACCTAGAGGTAGACCACCCAAAAGATGGGCAGACTGTATTAAGGAGGGGACATGCGATCTCCAGACCTAGAGGTAGACCACCCAAAAGATGGACAGACTGCATTAAGGAGGACATGCAATCCCCAGACATAGAGGTAGACCACCCAAAAGATGGGCAGACTGTATTAAGGAGGACATGCAATCCCCAGACCTAGAGGTAGACCACCCAAAAGATGGGCAGACTGTATTAAGGAGGGGACATGCAATCTCCAGACCTAGAGGTAGACCACCCAAAAGATGAGCAGACTGTATTAAGGAGGGGACATGCAATCTCCAGACCCAGAGGTAGACCACCCAAAAGATGGGCAGACTGTATTAAGGAGGGGACATGCGATCTCCAGACCTAGAGGTAGACCACCCAAAAGATGGGCAGACTGTATTAAGGAGGACATGCAATCTCCAGACCTAGAGGTAGACCACCCAAAAGATGGGCAGACTGTATTAAGGAGGACATGCAATTTCCAGAACTAGAGGTAGACCACCCAAAAGATGGGCAGACTGTATTAAGGAGGACATGCAATCTCTAGACCTAGAGGTAGACCACCCAAAAGATGAGCAGACTGTATTAAGGAGGGGACATGCAATCTCCAGACCTAGAGGTAGACCACCCAAAAGATGAGCAGACTGTATTAAGGAGGGGACATGCAATCTCCAGACCTAGAGGTAGACCACCCAAAAGATGGGCAGACTGTATTAAGGAGGACATGCAATCTCTAGACCTAGAGGTAGACCACCCAAAAGATGGGCAGACTGTATTAAGGAGGACATGCAATCTCCAGACCTTGAGGTAGACCGCCCAAAAGATGGGCAGACTGTATTAAGGAGGGGACATGCAATCTCCAGACCTAGAGGTAGACCACCCAAAAGATGGGCAGACTGTATCAAGGAGGACATGCAATCTCCAGACCTAGAGGTAGACCACCCAAAAGATAGGCAGACTGTATTAAGGAGGACATGCAATCTTCAGACCTAGAGGTAGACCACCCAAAAGATGAGCAGACTGTATTAAGGAGGGGACATGCAATCTCCAGACCTAGAGGTAGACCACCCAAAAGATGGGCAGACTGTATTAAGGAGGACATGCAATCTCCAGACCTAGAGGTAGACCACCCAAAAGATAGGCAGACTGTATTAAGGAGGACATGCAATCTTCAGACCTAGAGGTAGACCACCCAAAAGATGAGCAGACTGTATTAAGGAGGGGACATGCAATCTCCAGACCTAGAGGTAGACCACCCAAAAGATGGACAGACTGCATTAAGGAGGACATGCAATCTCTAGACCTAGAGGTAGACCACCCAAAAGATGAGCAGACTGTATTAAGGAGGGACATGCAATCTCCAGACCTAGAGGTAGACCACCCAAAAGATGAGCAGACTGTATTAAGGAGGACATGCAATCTCCAGACCTAGAGGTAGACCACCCAAAAGATGGGCAGACTGTATTAAGGAGGACATGCAATCTCCAGACCTAGAGGTAGACCACCCAAAAGATGGACAGACTGCATTAAGGAGGACATGCAATCTCTAGACCTAGAGGTAGACCACCCAAAAGATGAGCAGACTGTATTAAGGAGGGGACATGCAATCTCCAGACCTAGAGGTAGACCACCCAAAAGATGAGCAGACTGTATTAAGGAGGGGACATGCAATCTCCAGACCTAGAGGTAGACCACCCAAAAGATGAGCAGACTGTATTAAGGAGGGGACATGCAATCTCCAGACCTAGAGGTAGACCACCCAAAAGATGGGCAGACTGTATTAAGGAGGACATGCAATCTCTAGACCTAGAGGTAGACCACCCAAAAGATGGGCAGACTGTATTAAGGAGGACATGCAATCTCCAGACCTTGAGGTAGACAACCCAAAAGATGGGCAGACTGTATTAAGGAGGACATGCAATCTCCAGACCTAGAGGTAGACCACCCAAAAGATAGGCAGACTGTATTAAGGAGGACATGCAATCTTCAGACCTAGAGGTAGACCACCCAAAAGATGAGCAGACTGTATTAAGGAGGGGACATGCAATCTCCAGACCCAGAGGTAGACCACCCAAAAGATGGGCAGACTGTATTAAGGAGGGGACATGCGATCTCCAGACCTAGAGGTAGACCACCCAAAAGATGGGCAGACTGTATTAAGGAGGACATGCAATCTCCAGACCTAGAGGTAGACCACCCAAAAGATGAGCAGACTGTATTAAGGAGGGGACATGCAATCTCCAGACCTAGAGGTAGACCACCCAAAAGATGGGCAGACTGTATTAAGGAGGACATGCAATCTCATACTCCCAATGACAGCAGAAAGGCTGACCCAAGACAGGAAAAACTAACTATGGAGCAGCCAAACGACATGGACCTGAAGGAACTAGCGTGGAAGGCGTAAAAGTAAGTAAGTAAAAACTCAATTTGCTAATGTGACCATTTAAATACTATTCTGCTCAGAATGTAATACTTTTTCATCTGGGTAAAAAAATCTGTCTATATACATTTAATACACAGTACATGAAGTTTTTTCATACAGGAAGCAGAAAAATACTATAAAGATCCATGTAGTCAGTGGTTAATAACATCATTATGATTCTCTTACACTTTCTTTGTTCTCATCTGATATCATCTTAAAAGCAACAAAACATGGAAATCATTCAAAATGAATCTTGAAATTTCAGTGAATCAACTTACTCCTTTCCCTCTGTATCCAGCAAGGAGACAGACCTTCCTTTAATGATGAGTATTGCTGGAGAAATCAAAAGTGAAATCTTGAAATATGGTGACAAACATTTTAGATATACAGTATGTCGCTTTGGGACAATAAAAGTGGTTAGGAATTAAAACAAGTTTGAATATTATTGCTACTGTAAATTGTATGTGATTTGAATGAATATCTGCTGCTATATTCAAACAACCTGTTATAAGGCAGTACTACTGTACATTTTAATGTCTAAGATACTACACAATCACTTCACTAATATTATGTGCTATTCCAAGACAGGGATGTAGCCAAAAGTGTGTGTGTGGGGAAAGGGGTGGGAGATGAGGGGGAGGAGCACCTTTGTGAAAGATTATTGGCATCGGACCAAATGACATTATCTAATCATATGCTTATGGAACTCAACTCTACTGAGGAGAGGGGGGAAGGGGTGGGGGGAGGAAGGGGGGGAGCTGAACTCTCTTTGCCCAAAGAACTTTTCACCCAAATTGTTAGGGTTGACTTTTTTTACTGGTTTTTTAAAGGATTGTAAAATAGGGAATTCTTTCGGAAAATGTAACAAATTTTTTCAGAAAATTGACTGATTCTTCAAAAAATTAACCAAATTTCTTAGATAATTGGCAAAAGAAAAGTTCAGAAGCTCATACGTCAGTACATGCCATAATTAAACTGCTACAATTATTCATTACGCCACTCAAAAAATGATTTCAGAATTTCAGGAGTGGAGTAACTGCCCCTGGTTACATCCCTGATCCAAGATAATACCTTCCTGCTACTGTATAAGCTACTCACTGACCTTCCAACCGCTTCAAGAAATGTTCAGTACAGTGTTAATGCAGATACACTGTAACAGCTATGGCTGCCATGATATGTCAATTACTGCAATATCGTGATATTGCTTGTTTCATGGTATACAAAAATCCCTGACCAACATATCATCACTTATAGTGATAATCAGAATATAGATATCGCAATATGTTGATATATCGTGATATTTTTGTCCATGATAATCTATATGAGTTACCCATATCGTGATATTAGAAAAGCAAAGAGGTGATATCTATACACCAATCAATACATACCATCACCCTCCCAAACCTTGCGTTTCTTTCTTGAGCGCTTACACCTGTAATAAAAATCAATCATAATTACACACTCTGCTGCAGTTTTAATATTTTCACAAATGTCATATTTTCAATGGAACAAAAATGTGGGATTACGCTATCAGAAAAATTATTTTTGAGTGAATTATGTGACATCACATCAAACTCATTAAGCTTTTCTTTGTGTAAAAATTGTGATGGTTGTATGATCAGCTGAATGTTACTGTAAATTAAACTAGAGCTGTCTGAATGACAACATGCTCAACTATTCGAAGCTGCAGGAGGAGTACGCTACTTGAAGGAAGTAAGCAATTACTTATCCCGTAACTTCCAGTGAGAGAAATTTTGATAACAAGTTAAGCTTTAGGGAAGTCCACTTACAGTATCTTATTCTTTGTTTTCATTTTTGGTGTGTACAGTATATGTGGGTATGGGGGTGTGTGTGTGAGGTGTGATGCTTTGCTTGTAAACACAATATCTCATTTACTCACTTTTAGATAATGCTTATGTATCAAATGATGACATACATCTAATAGGCATTGCAATTACTGTATGAAATGTCAATAGTTTGATGAATTTCACCTGAAAGTCATCTATCTCCCTCGTCCAACGCCATCCATTCGTTCCTCCCAGATAACATCCTTTCCTCCCTCCCCGATGCCAACCATCCATCCCTCCCTTCGCAATGCCATCCATCCCTTACCAATGCCATCCACCCCTTTCTCCTTCCCCAATGCATTCACCCATCCCTCACCGATGCCATCCATCCCTCCCTCCCTCCCTGATGCTATCCATCCCTACCCCTAATGCCATCCATCCCTACCTCCCAGATGCCATCCATCCCTCCTTCCCCAATGCCATTTATCCGTCCCTCCTGATGTCATCATCCCTTCCTGATGCCATCCATCCCTCCCTCCCTCTCTGATATCATCCATCCCTCCCTCCTTGAGGCCATCCATCCCCTCATCCCTGATGTCATCCATCCCTCCCTCCCTGATGCCGTCCATCCCTCCCTCCCTCCCCAAGGCCATCCATCCATCCCTCCCCAATGCCATCCATCCCTCCCCAATGTCATTCATCCATTCATTCCAGAAACCATTCATCCTTCCACTACCCGAAGCTCTCCATCCATCCTCCCCATTGCCATCCATCCCTCCCTATCCGATGACATTTATCCATCCTCCTCCCCCTCTGATGCCATCTATCTCTCCCTCCCTGATGATATCTATTTATCACTCCCTGATGCCATCCATCCCTCCCTCCCTCCCTCCCTCCCTGATATTATCCATCCCTCCTCCCTCTTGCCATCCATCCCTTCCTGCCTCCTCCTCCCATCCTCATCCATCCTCCCCCGCTCACAGTGCCATCATCCTCCACTGTTGATGCCATCTATCCCCTCCTCCCTAATGCCATCCATTCCTCTCATCCCGATGCCATTTATCCATTCATTCCAGAAGCCATTCATCCCTCCACTCCCTGAGGCTCTCCATCCATCCCTACCTGACGCCATTCATCCATCATCCTCCCGCTCTGATGCGATCTATCTCTCCCCCTCTGATGCCATCTATCACTCCCTCCCGGATGTCATCCCTCCCTCCCTGATGTCATCCATCCATCCCTCCCTACTGCCATCCAATCCCTCCATCCCTAATGCCATCCAATCCCTCCCTCCCTGATGCCATCCATCCATCCCTCCCTCTCTGTCATCCATCCCTCCCTCCCTAATGCCATCCATCCCTCCCTGCCTCCCTGATGCCATCCATCCCCCCTCCCTCCCAAATGCCATCAGTCCTTCCCCAATGACATCCATCCCTCTCCAATGCCATCCATCCATCCCTCCACGATGCCACCCTTCCCTCCCTCCCCAATGCCATCCATCCTTCCCCAAAGCCATCCATCCCTTCCGCCCTGATGCTATCCTTAACACCCTCCCGATGCCATCATCCTCCCCTATTGATGCCATCTATCCCCTCCTCCCTAATGTCATCCATCCCTCCCCTCCCCGATGCCCCGATCCATTTCTTCCATCCATCCTCCCCCCAGCCATCCATCCTCCCATCCATTTATCCCTCCCTAATGCCATTCATCCATCATCCTTCCCCTCCCCTCTGCTCTCCCTCCCAGGTGCCATCTATTCCTCCCTCCCTGCCAACCATCTCTCCCCAATGCCATACTTCCCATATGTACAGTAACTACCATCTTACATGTCATTCTTTAAGATCCTTATATTTAAGTTCTAAATTTAAAGTGCCATTTCTAATAGTGCAATGAACACTTCTGAAATTAGTCAAAGAAGCACATCACATTGTTGAATGAATGCAAAAAATACCTGATTAAATAACTGGCCAACTGTAGTACATTGGTAGAAGTTACTTGTTTACTTAAAAGAATGAAAAGAGTAATCAATAATCTATGTCCCTTTTCAAATGTAAATTGCATACTATGTTTGTTTGTTTGTGCTCATACATAATAAAAGTCAGTTCATATAAATATAACAACTATATGCAAATTTGCAGTCAACTTAAATAAACAATATATCAGATATTTTATAACTTTTCAGTTCCTTTCAAGCCTAATCATTTGTTATTTTGGTTACTATCTATGACACTGCAAATTTTAATTCAGACATTATGCACATTCTATATATTTATTTTACTTTTAAATAATGTACATTTTTAAATGACCTGAAGCTTTTTAGAACCTTGCTTCCCCAAAATCTTTAACCAACACCGAGGTGGACAAAGACACCAACGCATGTGCCAACACCAAGGTGAGTAGAAGAGTCGAGCTAATAAAAACTTTCAATGAATTAGAACAAAGTAAGTGAGATCTGCACACATATATGATCCTTCACATTCACAAACTACATTTTGTTTTAAATGTTACCCCCAACACCAGCTTACTGTACAGTAAAGATCTATGCTTCTATATTGCTTCAAACAGTATTAATATCTGTGTTGATTAAAAGGTACAGTAGGATACTTATAACAACTTTGCTCAGCCTCATATAATACATGTATGTCCAAACAAATGTAAATCAAACAGCAAAAAAGATGGACTTCTGAATCTGAATTGATTAAGTCGGCAAAAATCCTTCAAGAGGACATGAACGCAACCGAGCGTAAAAAGTATGAGTAAAAAAAAAAACTAGTTAGCAATACAAGTGTTAGTAAGTTAAGCTTTGAAACAATTGAGACTTGGTGCATGTACTACAATGTCTGACGGTAAAGCATTCCAAACCTTTAGTGTGTAAGGGAAGAAAGAGTGTTTATATACATTCTTTTTAGCATAGGGAACCTGGAAATTAAGGTCATAATTATTTCTTGTATTAGTTCTGACGGCGGGAATAAGTTTATCTTTATTGATGCCGACAAGATTGTTATTGATTTTATATAGCATATGTAGCCGGGTGTTGTATCTTCTTGTTTTTAGCAAGGGCCAATCTAATTTATGAAGCATGTTTTTTACACTAGATTCATAAGAGTAGTCTGCCATACAGAACCTGGTTGCTCTTCTTAGAATAGATTCAAGTTTACCCACATCGCACTGGTGATGAGGGTCCCAGACTGCTGATGCGTACTCAAGTACTGGCCTGACTAGGCTTTGTAACACTGGTGAAATTACTTGGTGAAATTAATAGTAATCAAAAATCACTATCCCTCACCACATCACATTGTAGTAATGGCTAACATCATCTTCACTGGAATCCACAACTGGAGAGGCTTTGGGATTTCCTAAAATGCATTTATCCTGAGAAGTCTTGTTCATGTGTAGTGTAGGTGACTTGAAAGCCCTTCTTACAGCAACCTTCTTTGGCCTTGCATCCAATTCTCCTGCCATTTTATCACATACATCTTTACTGGAGAATCTTCTTTGTGATGATCAGCAGCCTCTATCAATTCAGCCATCATACATACATCCATATCATCAAACCCATCATTGCACATTAAATGATCATTGAATCCATCAAAGGTATTTTCTTTTTCACATTTCATAACACAAACTCCTTTGCTTTTTTCTGCATGGCCCCATTTCTTATCAAGGGTAGACTCATTTAATGCTTCTTTTTCTTCAGATTCATGATTTATTGGTGTTTTGCTTTTCAAAAAACTGTTCTTGTTCTGACTTACAATGTTTTGTTTCTCACTGAGAGTCTTATTTATTGCACAACCTGAGTTGAAGTTCTTTCCGGTTATTAAAGAGATTCTGTTTGTTGATGTATTTGCGGTGAACTTTGTTTGAAACCCTGAACTTCTATCAGAAGTGCTTGTGGCAAAAGGTGGCACAAAACGTGGCCGCTTTGGTAGTTTGCCAAGCTGTGATGGAGCTGCAGATCGCCTCATGGTTGCTCTAATGTATGACTGGATAAGTGTCCATGAATTAGTCTGGAGTAAGGAGAAAAAAAAAAGATGCTGTATGTAAATCAAACCAAAAAATGATTTACCATATTGAATGAAAGGCACAAAAACAAATGATACAGACTACTGTACATCAATGCTTAGGGGTCAACAAAAGTATATTGGCACTATAACCAATAATTATAAAGGGTTGTAAACGAGTCAATTTAAAAAAATATAATGACATAAAATATATGATATTTACTCAAAACCATCTCTTTGACATTGCTGGCATTAGGAACAACTTACAAAATTCTTGGTCTCGATGTTAGTTGCTGATAATGTGAATGGTGTTATCATTTGAGAATAAAGAATGCTTGTTGGTATTGACAGTGTGACTTACACACCATTATCCATACCAAACCTTACAAATATCATTTACATATTTTATACTCCGTAAAGTCTTTAAATAAAATTTAGAATTGACCAACTTTGAACTAAGATTAAGTCATCAAGTCTCTACCAGTTTGAGCTAAATGGTCATCTGATCTTCTATTACAACCAATTTACCTTTTACAACTAGCAAAAAAAGACAACTATCAAACCTAGATTTCTTATTTACCACTGTGATTTACAGGTGAAGAAAAAAAAGAGTCAACAATCATATTTAAAACAATCAAAACTTAACTCTATTCTTTAAATCCTAGTGATGAACTTGTTCTTAAAGAAGCTGTTATTGATTCAATGACACTAGCATAGCATAGCTAATGTCATTGGTTTGACCACGCTTGAGTTGAGAAGAGTATGTGGCGATATGATTCAGGTTTTTAAATTCCTGACTGGTAGTGATGCTTTGACTTCCTGTAATTTCTTGCATGTTTCAGCTAATCCTCATGTGACATGTGGTAACAGTTTGAAGTTGACCAAAAGTTATCACGGATAGATATTCAGTATTTTAGCTTTTCAAGGAGTTGTTAATGAGTGGAATGGTTGGGTAGTTAGCTCCAATTCTGTTCACAATTTCAAAGTCAATATTGATAGGTTCTTTACCAACTCTGGGTGTCTTAAAAAAAAAAAAAATATTGTGGTGGTGATAGTGTTTAATAACAATAAGGCCGTTACACACTGAACGCGACACGGTGAGCGATTTTTTACACAAAATTGAATAAATCAAAGGAAAAGGAACATTTTGAACTGTTGTTTCTGGAGAAGCATCGTCATCGCATGGCTATTCAGATGATAACTGAAAATTGATTGAAAGGGCCTTTCTACGCCCATTAAACTAGCAAAATTCGCATTGCGACAGAAAATCGTGCCGCACTAAAGCATATTTCTCCACAGTTTGAACAAAAAAGCATTTCTAACAAATTTTCCAGTAACATCGGAAAGCCTCAATTGTAAACTTCATCGTATCGTGTGTAAGTAAAAAGTCAAAGCATCTTATAATATTTGTTTCCTGTATGATTATTTAAAAAATCGTATGTTACGGCCTGATGTAGTTTGGGCTTTTATGGGGCGACTAACCCTTCTTAGCCTGTAATCTTGTTATGTTATAGCCTATGTTAAGTTCCATTAACATTAGTACAATAAGTAACAATTAAGCCACTATTACATTTACAAGACTTTATTTTACTCTTGTTTTGGTTGTAATTTAATGTAGGCTAACGTTGGGCCTAAGTTTTGGGAAGAGTTATAAAATAAGTTTCTAAGGTTAACTTCTTTCTCTCCTTTTCCATTGCATATGGTAACAAGGCCAGAAACTTATGTCATTTGTCATATTAAAAATTTAAATGTACTTTACTTTTCTTTTTTGTCACTATTTTTAATATATTGCATAATGATCATGAAAAGAAATAAAAATTGTCTGGGAATTTCGTGTAACTGGTACTTGGAGTAGGCCTAAAAATGAAATTTACCTAGACTACGGTCTACAGACTACAGTAATTGAAAATATTGCCTTTTCTTTAGTAAACTTAGCACCGTATGTAATTTTTCCCTTACCTTTATTGTCTATCTAAAATGACAAAATATGAAGCTTATTATTAATGTAAAACTATGACTATGAGCTCTGGAACTTTGAAGGCAGACCTGCTTCGTTCAACTTTTTGACGTTATCGCACAGTACTTCCGGGTACGGTCGGTCGTTTGGTTACATACAAAAACAAATTTCCCCCGCGATTGATGATAAATTTGAGGGCACTCTATCTGCACATAGTCACGTATTTCATTATTATACATATTTTATATTCAAAATGAGACACTGATTGATGCACATCCCCCCCTCCCCGCTCTCTCCTCCTCCTCCCCTAACCCTTCCCTCCGCATTTAGTCTCTTTTTGCTAAAAGTTCCCATTCGAAATCAATTTAAATTATGGTTGATGTCTACATAAGTCTAGACGTAGGCGGCGGAATCGGGAAACATCAATATCATTAATGAAGATTAGGAAAAGTAGCGTACGGAATCCTGAGGAACACCACTTTGTAACCTTCTTCCATGGAGATATTTTACCATTAACAACAACTCTTTGTGATTTGTCAATAAACTAAGAATTTATCCAACTGGCACACTTTCCCTCCAAACCAAGCGTTCTTGTTTTCAACATGAGCCTGCCTAACAAAACCTTATCAAATGCTTTTTGAAGTCTAAAAAGATAACATCCACATTATGGCCAGAATCAACTAGTTTAGTAACATCATCAAGAAATTCCAATAAATTAGAAACACAAGACCTCTTAGGTTAGAACCCATGCTGGTACAAATTCAACAAACCATTGACCAGTAAATGATCTAGTACAACATTCTTAACAATGGACTCCATGACCCTGCACACAACACTAGCAAGACTCACTGGTCAATAGTTACAGGGCAAACTGTGGTCACCTTTTTTTTTTTAAATAGGAGTGACATTTGCAATTCTCCAATCACTAGGAACAACACAAATATCAAAGCACTTTGAAAATATAATACTCAGGGGAATAGAAAGAACATCAAAACACTTACGTAAAAACAGCAAGATGTATACCATTTGGACAGGGTACTAGGTGTGAATTTGGGCAATCTGGTTTAATTTGTAGGCCTGTTTCGAGCTACATTTATTCTCACCAAGAAAATGATGGCCTCCTGACTATCTAAGAACCCCTAATAGTTTTCACATTATTTTGGACATCAAATATTGGCCTATTCCGACAAGTTCACGACCAATTCCTGGCTAATCATGATTCACAAATCGAAATGCTTCCAAATTCAATCTTCCAATTTAAGCAGATTTTGGTGTAATTTTCTTTTATTTGACCGAATTTTTGACCAAAATACCTTGATTTTTTAACGCTGCTGTATGTCTTTAAAAAAAAAGAGAAAACGGATCTACTAATTTTCGAGTAGTAACGGGTCACTATACAGGTAGTGGCCAATCAGAAGCCAGCATTCCAGTCATGTAACTAATTTCTCATGAATATTCATAGACACCAATGCTGGCTTCTGATTGGCCACTACCTGTATAGCGACTGAGCTTTTTCCTCTGGGTCATCGGATTGGTCGGGGTCTGTAGAGTGACCTCTGAGATTTGTATTCATTTGCATATACTTGATACTAACTTCTGATTGGTCGGGGTCTGTATAGCGGCCCCTGAGATTTTCCAGCCAATCACTACCTGTATCCTGTATAGCGACCCCTGAGATTTTTCCCTCTGAGTCATCGGATTGCGTCACAAAATATTCTCGACGACGACGCTTCTGATTGGCCACTACCTGTATAGCGGCCCCTGAGATTTTCCCTCTTGGTCATCGGATTGCGTCACAAGATATTCTCGACGACGGTGCATCTGATTGGTCGGGGTCTGTATAGTGGCCCTGAGATTTTCCCTCTTGGTCATCGGATTGCGTCACAAGATATTATTGATTGTTCCGCAGAGTCCTTTTAACGAAGTGTATAGCTTTTCTGACTGGGTGCGTCAGGTGGGGGGTATCATGGTACTCATTGTCGCCCATTTCAAAACAATACACCCTGATAGTCTGTTGATTAGATTTGTCAAAGAGTTTAAACTGTACAAATAATATAGATAAATCGCGATTATCGATAATATTGGGAAAATATCGTCACAATTTACCAAGTCACGTTATTCGAGAAACAGGAAACTTGTCATGTTTGAGACCATGTTTTTAAAAATAGGTAAGATTTGAGCGGCGATATTTCTTAAACGGTGTGATTTAAGCGGCGATATTTTTTAAACGTGTACGATTTGAGAACGAAATTTTATTTTTACATCCCATTGACTTTGCACAGGGAGCAAAATTTGAACGACAATATTTTGAAATTTCCCAGTGGAGGAAGGGGGGAGGGGGGTCGACCCTATAAAGCTATTCTTTGAAAATATGACAGTTGGAAAGTGTCTATAAGATCCTGTACCCCCTCCCAGATTCAAACATCTTCCGCCGCCTCTGAATCTAGCGCTAGAGTGTGAGAAGAATAACGTCTTTGTATAAGTGTTGCGCAAAAAGTATCAAACCTCATTATACACAACATTACAAAAGTTAGTCAGAATTTTTGTCGGAAATTCTTGGATCCACGCTTGATAGTATATTATCAGGGTCTTTAACCTCAGCAAGGTACCACCACATATCTTGCACTCAGCAAAAGTGATCCCAGTTTGTATTCAAAATCAGACACTGATTGATTGGAATATTTTTTGGTGTTAAACCACATGATCTTTTTCATCAGTTATTGTTTTTGAATGTATCTATATACATAGCATATATAGCATAATATAGCATAATATAGCATATATAGCATAATATAGCATATATATATAATATATATATATATATATACATATATATGTTTATATATAGCATATCAATATAGCATATCAATATAGCATATATAGCATATCAATATAGCATGTTTATATAGCATATCAATATAGCATATGTAGCATATATATATAGCATATCGAGGCCTTTTAAACTGGGAGACCGTTCCTTCCACCCCCCCCCACCCCCACTCAGCAAAGTGTTCCCCGGTTGAGCGCCTTGGCCTCCTTGGCACCTTGGGATCAGCGGGGTGCGCGTAAGGTTCCCTCCCCCATTCCCTCCACACTTAGTCTCGTTTTGCTAAAAGTTCCCATTCTAAATGAATTAAAATTATGGTTGATATCTACATAAATCTAGACATAGGCGGCGGAATCGGGGGCAGGTACCTACTCTAGTACGAATATTCATGCCCAAATCACGTTGTGACCTTATCCTCATAGGCCTACTCTAACTAATAATAGGCTTAAGTTAAGGTTACAATTAGAGCTGGAATTTCCATATCACGTAGTGACCTAGCCTAGGCGTAGTACTGATGCCCGGTTCTACTAATTTGTGCCCGGGTGTGCCCGAGAGAAATGAAATGTGCTCGGTGCCACCTCCAATTCCCCCGGCAAGGTGAGTCGAAAGTGGGGCATTGGAAAATAAAATGTGACTCACATGTGCATCATTTCACTTAAAATGTCAGTCATCAATGTGACTGTGGGGTGAGTCAAAAAATGACAAAATGTTTTTTTTATTATCAGACTGTAGGTTAAAGAACCCCCTTTAAATTTCTTGTTAGAAAAATGTCTCGATACATGTGCAAAATTGGTTTCTAACAGTCCAAAGTGATATTATGTGCCCATTCTCCATGGGATAAATCTTTCTAAAATGTAATGTTGACAAAAATTTGAATTGGTTAAGAAAATGTTTTCTTCCTGTTTAGACTTAGTAACCCGTTAGCATTTTGAAATTTGTGATTGATTTTGGCTTTGACCCGAAATGCCTCAACCATCCTTTAAATTTGTCCCCGCACTTAACACTGTTTTGCCCTGGGAAAAAATCCCTTCTCGATGACATCGCTAGACCTTCTTTCAGTGGCAAAAGCATGATGATCTATACCTTCTTAGAAAAAGTTCTGAATAATGAGCTAACATTTTCCAAATGACCATAAGACTTTTGATCAGCAAAATAACAAAACTGAAATTGTCTGAAAACTGAAGTATTGAAATCATTAGACTTAGCCATTTTTCTGAATTACTCCTCCAAATTTCCAGTTACGGGTGAGTGGTGGGGGCGGGAGTGTCCCATTTGATATATTTTGTTGTCCATTTTTGTACCCCCGCGATATTTGCCCTTAAACAGTTCAAAAGTCCATGCGACATACTATTTTAATCAGTGGCGCAGCCAGCATTCAAAACGTGAGGGTGGCACAGGGGGTCCCAATACGAATTTTAAATTTATCCCACTTCTGGGGGCAATTTTGTTTTTGAAAAGCAAAATATATGTGTATAGATGTATATATATATATATATATATATATATATATATATATATATATATATATATATATATATATATATATATATATATATATATATATATATATATATATATAAACAAATATTATCCCAATTTTGAAAATTTCCTAAGAAAAGTGGAGGGGGAGGGAGTTACACCCCCCGTGGCTATGCCACTGATTTTTATTTCATTATTTTCCCTTTACATTAACGTGCAACGTGTGTGAAATGTCCCCCTTTATATCAACGTACAACGTGTGTGAAATGTCCCCCTTTTTCTGATGATCCTTTTTACCATAAGATGATTTTTTTTTATTTAAGGTTTATGAACTATTGGTAACGGGATAAGCTAATAAAATATGCAAATTCTTCTTCTATTTACAGTGTTCAGATTTTGACCCAAAATATTCTATTGTTGATCAAAAATCTTCAATTTTGGACCAAACGCTTTTCAAATTGCACCAAAGCTTTTCAATTTTGGACAACAGCTCTTCAATATTTGCCCAACTTTAATTTTGGAACAACAATTTTCAATTTTGGACCAAAACTCAGGTGCCTAAGGAAAGGTGACCTCTCTGGGGCAAGAACCCTGAAAAAATTATGGTTGCAAGCTTTATATTGTTTTGATAAATCAACTTGCGGCTAATAGACAAATTTCCTTCATTTTGTGGGCAATTTTCGGAAAAACTAGGACAATCACTATCTGACTATTGACAATAATCATTTCTAATGATTTAAGCAAATTTTTCTTTACTTTAATTATATTTTTCAATGTAAAAATTTCCCATTTTTACCTCCCAAACGGACAGCCGGAAGAAAGCATACAACCGGAAAGTAAAAACCTTTCAGGGGATAGTTTTTTCTTTCTTTTCCCACCACGCATCCTATACCTCTTCCCCTTCTCTAGGAGGAAAACAGGTAGGCAGTAGGAAGTTTTTTTTTTTTCTTTTCAGTCAGTCAGTAGGTAGGTAGGTAAAAACGGTTGTTGGGGCCCAACATTGTCTTTAAGAGAAATTGAAAATAGAGAGTATGCGCACGAACTGACGAAACGAGTCAAATTTCCCAAATTAAGATGAACATTGTTAGTTTCTTTATTGAAAAGATCTGATATATCTTTTAAAAAAAGGAAAGTTTTTAAAAGATTAAGGGCACGTTCCTTCTCTAAAACTGAAAAGGGGCACTTTGTTTTCTCTGGGCACATTTCTTATTTGACAGTTTGAAAAGGGGTACTTTTAAAACTTCTGAGAAAAGTAGGGACACGTGCCCTCGGTTCTGCCGCCTATGGTTAGTAGGTCTTCTGAATATCTTCCTTCATACAGTTTGTTTCTTGGATTCAGAAATTGTGGATCAAGAAAAAAAAGACTATAAACGAAAAAAATTATTACCGTTCACTTTGCAATCAGACAGATAATGATTATATAGTGATACATAACTGCTGAAAGAAGTTTGCATAGTCTGAGTTCTAGGCTATATCAGAAACTTGTGACGACAACCCTAGGGCCCATTTAGTGCTGTCATCAGGCAGCATGGGTTTGAAAGTTTATCCGTTCGGTATCGATCCACCAGGAAAACATTCTAAACAATAAGGGGCTCTCATTAAGCAGTGCAGGAACTAAGGAGGGGGTATGTGTATGGTCACATGTTTCACACATATGACACACGACAGGCTCAGCATGGCACACATCCTATTTTTTGGCCTGATGTGTGCATGAGAAAACTTCAATCTTTGGCATGTGTAGGAATTTCGTTGATTATACACAACGAACCACTGGCGTTGCCATAGATTTTGACTTTGGGAATCGGGGACAGCAGGAACAACACTAAAATTGGAAAGATTTTTTGTTTTTGATACCCCCTAAATGGCTTAAAACAGTAAAAGTTCAAAAATTTAATTACTAAATAGAAGAAAATTTCACAGTTAAAATCTATTTAGATAAACATCTGGGTTACAATGTCTAAACGCCGGGAAGAGAAGAAATTACTCCTGAAAACTGAGAACATCAGGAAAATTGTTGGATTCATGGCCAAGCCCCCGGATGCTCTGAAGATATCTTGTTTTTGATGCACCAAAATGGCTTAAAATTACTTGATGGTTCAAAAACTCAATTGATAACGTAAAATTTGACTAAGCCTGTATACCATTTAGGTTACCATTTCTTACAGTGAAAATTCAATGTAAATTTAAACTATCCTTCACATATAATCAACTATTTAGGTCCAAAAATTATTACATCACATACACAACAAACACGTCCTTTCACTTTAAAACCTGAACTCCTCTCTCTACCTCACTAAACTTCAACACCATTCCCATCTTTCTATCACTTTGTTTAAAAGTGTTGGAAACGGGAAAAGTGAATGAAAGTACCTGATTGGATAAACACTTTTAGTACGCAAAATATCGCGGGAACGGGCCAAGAGAATGATTTATCATTTAACTTTGCAAGGGACGCTGATTCATACAATAATGAGCAATTATAAAACAGTGGTTAACACAATCTGACAATGCATCTATTTGATTACTTGAAATTTAAAATTAAAAAGGCCGAGGAGAAATCACATATTCCAAAGCTTCAACGGAAGAGTGAGATTTGGGTAAATTGAAGCCTTTAAAGGGGCGTAGAGGCATATCATTGGAAGTTTTGGATTATTTGAGTTCACTTTCCTAACAATAGTTTGCCGCGGTAATTTTCGTACCTTAAATTTCACAAGAAATTAAGAATCTCATTCAATGAAACTTTTCCCCCTCTTGAAATAATCGTCCCGTCTACACTTAATTGTATAAGCAGAAAAAATATATTTTTGAAGGGTCCAATGACAATTCACCACGGTCTAACGGTCCCCCAAAAATTGTTTGGTATTTATGCAATGAAATCCTAAAATATGGTCTAAAATTTAATTGAAAGTTTATTAAAGAGATGTATTGAAATATTGATTACAATTTAAGTAGTCTTTTATTACAGTATTAGCCAATAATGTATCGCGAATGATAGAAAGAAAAAAACAGAGAAAATGATTTAATCGCATAAGTCCGTAAAATTGTTAATGCAGATTTTTGTTTGGGGACATCGCTTTTAGTTCGACGCCAGTGCAACAAACGACTACCCACATAGCAAGCCACTGATGGACAGTGGCGAACTAACAGGGATGCAGGGCGCAAAGGGAAAATCGCCCCACCCCGAATATTTTAAAGAATTTTCACTGATGGACGGCCAATTGATGGCAAAAATAACGTGAACACCAACGACTGGCATTTTCACGCTTCTCAATGGTGTTCAGATATTCAGGCAGCAGGGCAGGCGGTGACTGTCCGGCCGTCAGAACCACTACAGAAAGTTCTCTCATTCGATTGACGGTGAGCGCTATAACTCACAATTAGGGCCGTAAATACCGGGAGGGAGGGAGGGGGAAGGTATGTGCGAAATGTGGTTACAAGCGGGAAAATGGCACTGGTATAAATTAAGTTTCAATTAAACGTTGCTGCTAAATTTCTCCTGCAATTTTTGGTAAATATTGCTCAATTTTATCAAAATTTCCAATAATTTGACTAATTTTCTCTTCAATATTACTGTCAATTTTTTTTTTTTTTATTTCCAACGTGGAAGAAATCATATATCCGGGAAAGAGAAATCCTCTCTGGTGGAAGGTTCCCGGTAAGTTTTTGGAAAATGTCCTTAATATTCGGGCAATTTTCTTTGATTTGCCGTTTAACTTTGGAAAAATTCGTTAAATTTTCAGAAAATGTTGCCAAATTCTACCAAAATTTATAATAATATTAACAATCTGACAATATTTTCTTAAAGGATTAGTTCAGTGGCGGTGGCGTAGCAAGGAACATCTGCTCCTCGGTGCATCCATTCTAAAGGCCTCCAAGGAGAGTCCACATTCACTCCAACCCCACCATGCATGGTTGTGGCTGGGCGTGAGCAATATTTTTAATATATTTGAAACCCATATGCACCCGGAGATGACACTTTCAGGCTTTCCTGGCTGAGAATAGAAATCAGTTTAGATTCCTACTTTGGTGCATGGGTATGCATCCCTTCCGATCAAGTTTTGACTCTCCGATGGTCTCGCCAAAAAATTGAAAGAGCCAAATTCGTTGTCAATATCAAGAATAGAGAGAGGGCTTAACGCGATTCCATTCAAATTTTCTTCGGTTAATAGTTTATATTAACCATTGAATCTATCTTTTTTGGTGGGCCCGACTATCTTCCTTGATATCAGGACGGGCCCATCTATCTTCTTTTTTTTAATGATTTTTTTTATTTTATTCTTTTTTAGCATAGCAAGGTTTAACGTCCCGAAAGCATCCAGTGCTAGACATTAAATCAAGACGGCCACGGCCTATGATGACCAGTTGTGATCCACCGGAATACGAAACCGGGCCCGTGCGGGTGCCAAAGCACTAGCCACAACACCACGGAGGTCTGTTTTCGTGCCAATCATCTTATAGTTTTCAGTAGGTCTGAATAATGATTGAAGGACCCATCATTATAACAAGAGACAGAAAGGAAGACCCAATAAATTACTTTTTAAAGAATGAACTTTAATAGCTCCTCAACAGCTTTAGGGAATAAGATATTGAATTAGTTTCTTCAACATTTTGTCTTCCATCTAAGATAGACGTTCTTGACCCCTGAAATAATTGAAGTTTGACCCCCCTTCCTCCAACAATAATTTTCGAGTAGCCCCCTGCTGCTGGACTACCAGATTTCCCAAATCAAATTTTCTTCTAAATAACCTTTAATTTTTCCAATCAAAGGTTTGAGGAATCGACGCTCTAGCACTGACATGATTGATGACAAGTATAGTGTGAGGGAAAACTTTGGATGAGGGTCGGTCCAGGAAAATCATGCAAACACTATTTCAATTCTTTCAGGCAGTTGCAATTAGTCCAAGGCGAATTTTCTGAAAACCGCTTTTCATTTGAATTTTTCGCCCCATTACTTGGTACAATGCCACGCCCAGTGTGGCCGCCACATTTTCCCAAATGTTTACGTCAATAAACTGTCAGAAGATACATTGCGCAATATACCCAGCAATCAAAATATCGAAGGGCTAGCTTTGCGGAGCTGCTAGTGCTAGTTAACAAGATTTTTTAACAAAAAGGCCCTTTTGAAACATATGAGACGAGACAATGAAACTTCTACATAGACATCTCGAAAAGATGGCTCAGGGTATGCATTCTTACTTGTTACAATTTCCTTTTTATTTCAATAAGTGAATGTTCAGTCCTGATATTAGTGATAGGCTACGTTTAACTGTGTTAGTGGTAACGTGACATTAACCAGTTACGCGAAAGACCGGTAAAACGACGAGATGGAGTAAGTGCATATTCCTGTACAATTTGAATCAATACCTCCTGTCAATAATGGATACTCAATCCCAGCCGCATTCCTGTTAAGAAAATACTCATATTTATCACACCATTGGTCGGAACTTCAGTATGATAAATTATCAAATCAATCATAGCCTAGGCCTATTTGAAGTTATTATTAACGTTAGGCCACACTCGAAACACCAGCCATAGGGGTCACTAACGTTAGGTCCCTTATTTCTGCGGGAAATTAATTCCTATAAAAATGCCCCAGCCTACCCATGGTTATAACTCCCGATACTCGATAGTCATGAAATAAATTCCTTTGACACCTGATTTTTGATTTGAAAAAAAAAAAAATACTACCCACCTGCTGTATGCTGAAATTCCCAACTTTTTTGGAGCAACTTTTGTACCATCTGTTGCCCTTAACGATCCGTAAATGGTGTGGGCTTGAAAAACCTGTTGTTTGACTTGTTGCGCAAAATTTGTTAAACGGTCGTTTAACTGTTTATTGCAATAAAAACTTGTTTAGAAATAACAAATCAGTATTAACAAATGACTGATTGTCATTTCTAAACATTTTGGGTCAATCGACAGTTAAAACGACCATTTAATGGATTTCGTAAACAAGTCAAACGACAGGTTTTTTTTCAAGCCATTTGCAGAGGATCATTAACAACAACAGATGTCAAAAGTTGCTCCAAAAACACTGGTAATTTCAGCATACAGGAGTTGGGTAGTGATTATTTTTATCACAAATCAGGTGTTGAAGGAATGTATCTTATGACTATTGGGAGTAATAACCATGTATAGGCCGGGGTATTTTTGTAGGAATGAATTTCCGGTGAAAATAATGGGTACTTTATAAGGAGCCTAACGTTCATGACCCTTATTGTCGGTGTTTCGAGTGTGGCCTATAGGCCTAGTTGTAGGCCTAAATACTCACAGATTCTCTTCTGTCAGCTCACAGCTTGTGTTTTAAAGGCTGAAATTATCATGAAGTCTAGTTGGTTAAATCTGGATGCACTCTCTGGGGCTCGTTTTTCCAATATCTAGTATTAGGTCTAAGTAGGTATTGACTTGGATGTCACTACTAAAGATGCTAAGCTATTCCAATTGTCACCAATGAACATTTCCTGATATTAAGTTATTGGCAGATTTTGAAAATCTTGTACTTATGTCCCCTGGTCGATGGATCATCTTTGAGTTGTATGAAATCTGACACTTCTGAGTCATACTTTCCAGTTAAAATTTTGAATAACTTGATTATGTCAAAAATCTAGATCTTTCATGATTGATTTCCAGGGTTCTGGAAATTGTGCTTCTGGCATAGGGACATTTACTTTTCTGTTGTTCAGTTTACTAGATAAGATAAGGACTGTCCTAGTAACTTATGATTTAAGCCTAAGTGTTTATAATTGGTCTTCATTTAAAGCCAAGTTGGTATGATCCCAGAGGAGTCCGAAGACATGTGGCATGCATACAATCTGATTGCTGTGGGTGACAGTCTACGCTCAACAACTGTCCGCAAAGTTACCATGGAATCGTCAACAGGAAGTAGCACCAGTAACAGAGTTCGTACAACACTCACAATATCAGTGGAGGATTTAGACTTTGACGTTCAAGCTTGTGTCCTCAGAGTAAAGGACGAAATATACAGGAAAATCAGTTTGTCAAGGTAAACTAGGCAATCACTGTGTCTTGTGTGCTTGTTGGTTGATCTGGATGGATACAGTACCTCTATTTTGTGACTTCAACATTTATATATTTTTCTAGTTAATAATGTCAACTTCAAATTCCTGGAAATGATATATTTTTTTTAATGATGGAAATGGTTAGACCATAGATCACATTCCTTGATATACTTTTCAGAAATCTCTTATTAATTTATAAAGTAAGCTATAAAAGCTTAGCAGATATTATTTGAGGTTTTCATTCTTAACATACAAAATTTTCAGATAGAGTATTAATATTTTTATAGCTAATTACAAGTTTTTCAGCAGTTATAGCATCAGCTTTGCAAGCTAGAGGCACTGGGTTTGATTCCTCGTGGTCATCATTCACCAGTGCTTTACAATTTGGTATAAGAAATGGCTGTGGACACTCTTTATAATGTTAGCTCTTGAGAAAAGGATGTAAAGTACTTAATCTACCTACCTACCTACAAGTTTTTTGCTATTCAGACAAATGAACCCTTGTTTTAAAATGTTATGTTTTGTAGAATTGCGAATGTCTATCCTCATTCAGTTTGTACAATTTTTCTCTTTTGCGCCTGCAATGTGATCTCAATTTTCTTCAATTTCAGATGGGGGCATATCATACACTGGATCTTGAACTAAATCGAAAATTTACACTCGCTAAGAAAGTGTGGGATGTAGTGGCCCTTGACAGAATTGGTAAACATATGCTTGAACTTCTTACAACAATCTGTTATTTTTAAGTATTGGATGGTATATACTGTACATGTAAATGAACAGGACCATGTGATGATGGTATGGGTCAATTTTTAAATGTTTGCTTTCTGCTGTATAACTGAAAATGATAAACTGATTCAAAATTCTGCAGGGCACAGCTTCATCCCAACATGGCTTTGGTACCATGCCACCGATCTTAATTGGCCTTGTACTTTTTGCGTATATATTGCCACAAATTGTATCATTTCGATCACATATAAAACCTCCGACCCTTAATGCCCTTTAATCTCTTGTTCCATTGAAATTAAGGGTTATACTACACCTACCTTTTTTCTTACCTGATTGGAAATCTGTTTAGTACAAATTTAGATCACAATAGTCACATATATATTATTTTTTTTAACCATGTGTGTTGCTCTTGTGTGATTTTTAGAATTATCTTGAATCAGGTATTATTATGGAATGATTTACTGATGTCATTTCTTTTGAGAAATAATTTTACATTTATATTAGTATTCATGTGTTGGAACATTTCTTTGAAGTAATAATTTCTTTATGATACACGTTGGTTTTATAAATTACATCCCTACATGGTTTCAAAGAATCTCTAGAAACAAAAATTTAAAACCATTTTTAGGCTTGAATATTAAAAAAAGTGAGAAGTATTCTACTAATGTCAGCATCAGCATTGGCATCTGGTTTAAGTTTTTGGATGAGTTTCATTTTGGGCTTGTAACTTTTAAATGCTAAAGTGGTATTATTATGAAACCTAATACATTTGTAGAAATCATAGAGCTTGTGGGTGAATGTATGTTTAGGAACATCCATGCATGTTAATAAGTTGATTATCATAAGAAAGGAAATGATTAATTTTATGTATTTAAGCTTTGAATAGTTGAGCATGCTGTCCTTCCAACAGTTCTAGATATATTATATGTTAAGATAATGTATTAAATCCGTTGTATTAAACGGATGTGCATCATTTTGTGCATTATAGACTTGGCATGCGATCCCACCCAGAAAGCTGATGTGGGGGCTGTGCTGATGCATGAAGGTCTTGCACATGTGTGTCTGGTTACTCCAAGCATGACGCTGGTCCGAGCCAAACTTGAACAGAATATACCCAGGAAACGTAAAGGACTCTGTGGTCAGCATGACAAGGGACTCCTCAAGTTTTATGAATCCATTCTGCAAGCAATTCTAAGACACATCAATTTTGAAAGTAAGAACATGAAACCACCATATACCTGTAGTTTTAATGTATTATTCCTTATTTTTAGTTCAATTTGACTGTATTTTATTTCTGTAATTTTGTTGTTTATATTTTATAATTTATTCAATCATATGTAGGTTTATAACAGCAATTAACTAAAGAAGCTACACATTCATTGAGGTTCTCAGTTATTAACAAAAAAGATTATATGAATGGAGATATTTAGGGCTACATAAGGACTTTACAAAAATGTAATCCCTTTGCCTGCAAACAGCTCTCATTAAGTCGTTGCATGAAATAAAACATTAGCATTATTATGAACATATATTTTTTTTACATTGCATATGCAAAACAAAATTACCATATCAGGGGATTAAAAACAAGGGTTAGCAAAAACTTACTTCTCTAATCAGAATATCTCATACATTTCGCTAAAGAGTGGTATTTCAATAACAAGTACTGTATGATAATCAAATAATTTTTGCCTGATTTGAATACTCAAATATTGAAGGAATTACTTATGTCATTCCAATTCACCTCCTAAACTTATGCACTATCAATTATCAGGATATTATTATAGAATATCTTGATTTCAGATTGAAACTGGATTTGATATGAATGTACTCTATGCCCTATAAAGCATTTGTTTCTTATCTTCACAGTTGTGAAATGTGTCATTGTTGCGAGTCCAGGATTTGTAAAGGTAAGACATAGATTGCTCTCTTCAAAATTTCATTTCCCTTGTTCTCACTTGATCCCAGTGGTCAAAATGGTATAAAATGATCATTAGATATGTACAACTTCTGCCATAGGCTCTTTTGAATTTACAAAACTATAGTTTGTGAATTATGAAAATACAGGAAATTGACGCTATTTGCAAAGCTGACATGTTTATCATTGTTTGAAATAAGATTGTTCTACCCTATCAAAACCTTCTTGTGCAGTCTATTCTTGTATTTTTTCTCTCAGGATCAGTTCCATGAATATATTTTTCAACAAGCTCAGAAAGCTGACTACAAAGTACTCCTGGAAAACAAATCAAAATTCATACTTGTGCACTCTTCTTCAGGGCATAAACATGTTTTGAATGGTAAGTATTGTGCAACTGTATTTTTTAATTTATAGGATTAGTTCAGTGGTCAAGCAATGTTACACTACAGAAGACTTCAAAAGAAACAAAATGGTGAAGAAACTACTTTAATATCTTATTCCGTTAAAGAGATATTTAAGTTTTTTTTTTTTTATCTGTGTAGAAATGACTGGTATATTAAGTCTACTGTGCCCTCATCCTCACATTCTTAACAATTGTTAGTGTATGTTAAAGAACATTTATTTAACTGTTTTACTAACTGAATCGAGTAGTAAATTATAATTACCCTTTACTAGATTGAGTTTTACTACATTTTGGACATATCCAGTGGTTTTTAAGCCTCAAAATCACACGACAAAATATGATAGAATACATCAAAAGGAATCTGAGGCTCTGTCACAACTAGTCTTGATTTCAGTCATTCCTATACAAATGATACCAAACTTAAACTTATATCTCCTTAATGCAATAAGATTTTTGAATGCTTTCTTTACAATTTGTTTCTATCGAAGTCCTCTTTCATATAGGATGGACTATGCTTGACCCCTGCAATAATCTTTTTAAGCTACATTTAAGTTTTATTCTTGGATGTGTAGTATACAGCAAGTTAACTCTATGTTATATGACCAGCCAGTATTACATGATCATGAATGCCAAATGGTTGTCAATAATAGTGGTGAGAATTGATGGAACTCTTTATTATAGTTCTATTATTAAAGGATACATAAACCCACAGAATTCTCTTCTCTATTATGATGTAAACATATATTCTAAACCCGAAACCCACCTTTGGAGACTTAAAAAGTGTTCCGTGATATTTTTGTTTAATTAATAAAAATATTAATCACTTGATATATGAATTGTATGGGGGTGGTCATTTTGAACAGCGGCCCTCAATTAAAGTGACTTCACGTGATCTTATGGAATCAGTTTTGTTCCCACGGCTGCATGTGTAAACACATCCAGGCCTAGGCACCTATACCGCACCACAGAACATTCGTGCAAGAGTTGATTTGTGAAAGTTAAGAAAAGATTTTATAAGTAGCAAGTAAGTTTAAGAAATTATGTCAGAATGTCAAGCATATGGCAGTACAAATTGTTGTTTTGGATTTTGTTCTTCAGTCAGTAGTTATTATCCTCCTCGGTAACATTAGGCCTACACTGATGAAAACTATTAAGCTAAGCCTATGGTAGAAAACTAGCCTAACATAGGCCTACAATGAGAGTTCCAACGAACTGGTTCCAAAATAGAGGCAAGAAAACAATTCTATTATCCTCATGTAAAGAAAACTATAATCTTCCAAAATAAGCAAATAATCTTTCAAATCAAAATTTAATTGCGCTTCTAAAGCACGTGAAAACCGTGAAATCATTCGCACTAAATCCTAATCGTCGTTGTTCAGTGTTGTCTTTTCATGAAAGTACTATTGTCACTGCCAATACAAATGATTGTATTATTTATTATTTTGTAACACAACATTTATTCTTTTTTACGATAAAGCTTTACATTTTGGACAGAATTATATCATATTAGGGTAAAACACATTTTGGACAGAATTATATTATATTATGGTAAAACACATTTTGGACAAAATAATATTATATTATGGTAAAACACATTTTGGACAGAATTTTATTATATCATGGTAAAACACATTTTGGACAAAATAATATTATATTATCTTAAAACACATTTTGGACAGAATAATATTATATTATGGTAAAACATAATAAATTTAAAGGCGCTTATTATTTCATTATGGAAATATAAACCATATAAATATATCATGGCAACAAGATATCAGAACTGAATCTAAATTGTAAATTCCGTACATAAAAATCAGCAGTTTTAAAATATATCGAACAATATGGCGACCTCCATAGGGCCTCAAACTTTGAATAGAATCTGGAAACTGGTTGATGTTTGTGCAGTCTGGAATTTTTTTTTTGGAATCTTCTTACATTTTGACCCAAATAGAGCCCAAATCATTCTGTGGCTTTGTGTCCCTTTAATTACAGGTTATCTTTCTTTCATTAAAGGAAGCACAATACTTGTTTTCAAAATCTTTGATTCTTTTCATTTCCATTTCATATACATTAAGGCTGGAATTTTATTGCATAATGTGTTGGTACTATGGAAATGATTGAGCTAGTTTAATTTGTCTAGATCCTATTCACCTTTGTTTTTGTCCTGAGATACTTCATCAATTAACATACTGCCATTGTTTTTTATGAGGCCATAATCCAAAAGACAAGTTATTTTCCATTAAAACATGTAAATTCAGCTGGAGGCAGCTGAAGTCAAAACCAGATCTATTTTCACCCTGATTTTACAGCAAATCATTAAATGATTAAACACCCTCATTAATTTAGTAGACATCATTTTTTTAAGTTATAAATGGAAATGATTAATGACTTGTATTTTCGCATCCCTTCTTCACCTCTAAGATGTAAGACATGTACCCTGTGGTGTGTATTTATAATTTATACATTACTTTTCTTTGAGACAGTTGTTATAATGTACTTTCTTTCAATTACATTGATTAAGTATGTAGTACAGAAAGCAAGCACAGACTTGTAGTATTGACATTCTAAATCTTTCAATTAATCCATGAATTTTACTTTTGAAATGGATGTTTATATTTTTCTTACAGAAATTATGTCAGATCCATCGCTTCAAATAAAACTTGCAGACACAAAAGCAGCGGGAGAAGTAAAAGCTTTAGAAAATTTCTACACAATGCTGCAAATAGAACCTGACAGAGCATTCTATGGGTAAGTCTTTGTTCGTTTCACTATAATTAAAGAATGCCTCAGAAATGCAAGATATTTTCAACAATTCAGACGGTTGTGTATTTTGATGGTCATAGACAGGTAGTAGTGCTAGAAATCATGAATTGTGGCTAGGAAAAAGAATCAAAACGGCAAGAAACGGCCTTCTAAACTTTGCCTTCTGCTTAGAACGGATATCAAAAGTGTAATGAGATCAAAAGAGTGCATAGATGCATATTTTCTCCACTAAACCATTACCACTTCCAATTGATTAGTTTTACTATACTTTAAAGTGGTCCTTCCATGCCTCCGTAAAAAATGAGATTAGACCTGTTATAGGTTTTTCATATCCCTAAATTCAATAATTCGTTGAGAAATTCCTGAAATAAGACCATTTTCATGATAAAAATGGACTTAAAAATCAATCGTTTTTTGCTTGCTCTAAAAAAAAAGTTAAAAGCGATTTGTGACGTTACCGTCACAAATGGTCACCGTCACTGTGTTGCCACGTCATTTTAGGAACAGTTGATGCATCACACATTTACAGTACAACTAGACCACACGTAAAAATGGCATCAGTGAAAGCTCTCTTCGGATCTACATTTGTAATTTTCAAGTTTCAATTATGATGAGAATGATTTAGATATTGATGAGGAACATCCTCAGGATGGAGGGGATGTTGTTTTGTATCAATTTGAGTTGCTTGCAAATGAGAAAAAGGAGACCAGGATCATTAAAATAAAAAAATTCTTTAAGGAAAACTCATACAAAGTGCAAGTTTAAGTTTTAATTTTCCCATTGAAGTAGAAGGTAAATAAAAGTATGAAAAGGAGATATCATTGAGGTTGACATGGTGTCGAGAAAATTGTGTGTAAAAATGAAACTCATGTGCATTTGCCCAATACTTTATTTTGGTAATGAATTTCAAAGTGTGTTTTCATTTTCACAGCATGAAATGTATAGAAGAAGCCAATGAAGCTCTTGCCATAGAAATACTTCTTGTTAGCGATTCTCTTTTTAGGTAAGCATTTCAAATTTTTTAGATGATATTTTGAAATAAGCAGTGCAGAGCAGGAGCATTGTCTGGACCTGTTAATGACCATTAAACGTATTTTCGGTCTATGGTCTTGACCAAGTTCTTTTATCTAGCCAGAAAACTAAATGTTTTGTGGTTCTGATGCATCCTTTCATTGTTGGCTGATTTTCTACTAATTGGCATTGCATATCATAAAATATGCTAAATAACATTTACTGATAAGCCATGCCTGCCATGCATATCAGTAAAGTGAACTTGACAACATTACAAGTACAGTATGATGCAAAGCATGCATACTGTTTGCACATTTATCACTGTTTGAAGAAGTTTACATAAAGCCCTAACTACACGACATCACTATCAACACAATAGGTCACATAATGGACCATAACTTATCTTTGTACAACATATGCTATGTATGCGATGTGTTTACAAGTTTTTTGAAACATTTTTACATTAAGGCATGCATATTAGTGATAAACCTGTTAACAACATAAGCATGTACACAATAACTGACAAATAGCATGCAAGTATGATGCAAACAGACATATGGTTGCTATAAATTGATCACTTTTTCAAGATTTTTTTATATTAAGCTACCCTCTTCCCCCACTTAGTAATATGCATGACATCACCACCAAAAACAATTGGGTACACAAATGGACAATGGGTTTCTGTGTACCACATGACCTGTATCCAATGTACTGTCCTGCGGTTACTGTGTTTACAAACTCTTTTCAGCAAAACCATATTTAGCCCACCCATTATGTATATTAATGATATTCAACAATTTTATACCATATGTATACACTAGCTAAAACAAAATATACCAATTATGAATCAAAACAGACATGTAGTTGTTAAAATATGAGCATTTAAACATTTTGAGATTAAGCCCCACCTACTTATTGATATGCACCATCAAAACCATGTACCATCTGTGTACCACATATGACATGAATCCAATTTATCATTCTTTAGATATCATGTTTACAAGCTCTTTTCAGCAAAATCATATTAAGCCCTGCACACTATGCATGTTTAATGAAATACATCATTTTATACCATGAGCATGTACACACCAGCTAACATCATAACTAGACCAATCATGAAACAAAACAGACATGTAATTGGTAAAATATGACCATTTCAAGGTTTTACATTAAGCCCGCCTTACTCATTAATATGCATGACATCACCACCAAAAACAATACAGCACATCTACAGACCATGGGCTATCTATGTACCACATATGACATTAATACAGCTTATCATTATTATTACCAAATATGAAACAAAATGGACAAGCGTTTGTTAAAAATAAGTTTTTTTAAGATTTTAACATTAAGCCCACTCATTAATATGCGGGACATCATCACCAAAAACAACAGGGCACATCTGCAGACTGGCCTACCTGTGTACCGTATATGACATAAACGCACCGTGTATGGAGATTTCATGACATAAAATACATTTTTTTTACATCATTCATTTTTTGTTTACACCATGAGCATGTGGACACTAGCTAACAACATTACTATACCAAATATGAAACAAAACGGATAAGTGGTTGTTGAAATATGATTATTTCAAATTTTAACATTAAGCCCCGCCCACTCATTAATATGCATGACATTATCACCAAAATTAATAGGGCACATCTGGACCATTGGCTACCTGTGTACCACATATGACATAAATCCAATGTTTCATTCTGGAGATTTTGTGTTTACAAGCTCTATTTGGCAAAACCATATTAAGCCCTGCCTACTACGCATATTAATGAGATTCAACGTTTTTATACCATGAGCATGTGGACAATAATTAAAACAACATACCAAATATGAAACAAAACGGACAAATGGTTTTGAAATATTAACATTTCAACAATTTTACATTAAGCCCCTCCCACTTACTAATATGCTTGACATCATCACCAAAAAAACGGACACATATTTGGACAATGGGCTATTTGTGTACCACATATGACATGAATCCAATGTACCATTCTTGAGATAACATAATTTACAATCTAGGCATAACACACACTTACATACATACACACACACATACACATGCATGACAAGTGACCAGATAGGTCCCTGATGCTGATAGCATTGGAACAAAAATACCTATTCTAATGCGCCTATAAAATCATGCAAATAAATATGAAACAAAGTAAATAAGAATATATTGTAACAAGATAATAAATATAAGACAAAAATATTATACAGAATTGAAGCACAATCAAAAGATAAGTCCTAAGTAAATGTTGAAAGGATCTAGTGGATTTGACTGTAAGGGGCATATTATCCCATAGCTTTGGACTGTTTACATTAAGAGCGCGATTACCAAATGATAATCTAGGAAATAAATTTAGGAACTTCAAGACAAACATTATCTACAGACCTGAGGGAGTATCTAGCTTGTTTTGTATTGAAACTTGCTGACAAATAAACTGGGGTCATTTTATCAAATGATTTTAATAAACAAAAGTATTAAAAATTTAATTGATTTTTGTAGAAGACGAGTAGCCACTGCAAATCCTTAAGAAGTCCAAATGACAGGGTGTGATGTAATGACTATTTGTAACTATTCTGGCTACATAGTTTTGGGCAAGTTCCTGATAGTGCATTTTGGCACACCAGTAAAAAGAACATTACAGTAATCAATGCAACTGAAGTTGTGAAGTAGAGTATTTATAAGTGCCGGATGGCCTCCTTATTTCAAAACGTTTTACATTGTCGGATATTATAAAGGTGATAAAAAGCTGTTTTCACATTTACGATAAATATGCTCAGACATAGTTAAACCCTGATCTACACACCTAGATACTTAAGAGTAGAGGATGCTTTAAATAGGAGCATTACCACACTGTCTACATTGAGATTTGCAAGCTGATGACCAGACCCAAATATAATTACTTCTGTTTTGCTGTGATTCATCTTAACCCTTGAACTCCCACATGGTTTAAAAATGACTGCAATTTTTCAATTTTTTTTTTTTAAAATTAATTTTCACAACTTTTCTATCATTTTCTATCTCTACAAATTTGTATGAATGCTAAGACAATAAACTTTTCGATAAAAACATCAAAATAAAGAAAATATCGACATGAATATGAATATTTTAGGCAAAATTAGGTCAATCTTTTTGGCTTTTTTGAGCTTGCATCTTTTTCTTGTGAATAATGAAAATGGAGGATCTTTATACATATTTAGATTCATTGTGAAATTTCACACACATTTGATGATACTAGTCTAAATTTTTTTTAGACCGGTTGAGCGCTGAAGGTTAAGTTTACTGTGAAGCACCCAGTTTTTAACTTCCTGTAAGCAGTTTTCAATGTCTTTGATAGCAGCATCAATCCCAGATGGTTTTCTGGCATCAAAAGATTTAAACCATGGTCATCAGCATAACCATGGAGGCATGGTGAACATGCGGCAACGGCAATAAAGAGTGAACTCGCATACCACGGAAACAAGTAGGGTCTGCAACAAGACCCTTGTGGAAACACCATAATTCATCTCAAAAGTTAAATGTTTGGTGATGGTAATTGAAGGATGGTTAAAATCTTTATTCTGTGTATGTTCCAAACACTACACATTACAAATTCATTGGGAATTTCAGATATTTGCATCAAGATGTTTTGATATCACATGGTTCTTCTGTCTTTTCCTCATTACAGGTCAACCGATATTGCCATGAGGAAAAAATATGTGGACTTGTGGAAAGTGTAAGGGATAATGGAGGAGAGGTTAAAATATTTTCTAGTTTGCATGTTTCTGGTGAACGTAAGTAACTTTACATTATTCTTATTGTGCTGTTCAAAAACCTCCAGGTGTTTTTTGGAGATGAAAATTTTGTGTGCTCGACAGATGAATTTGGACATAAGATTTCTATGAAATTCTAAAAACAGTTGAATTGGTATTTATTTCGATTCATTCAAGCAGGCAAAGAGTGTTACAGATAAAAGTAAAAAAACCTGTACAGCCAATAAAATGTTCACTACATGATGAAAAGAAAGAGCATTATGATTCTTAAAACCTGTATTATCATATATTGTATTTGTTGCAGCATTTCTCTTTACTGAATAATCTATGATAAGGTTATTTACTCGTATCTCCACATTCTGACAAGAATTACATCCACATTTAAATCGCAGATAATAAACTGATGTTTAAGTAACAGAATGGTATTGCCATTGACATATAATTGAGTAATTAAAAACATTCTGAAAGTTAATCAAGATATGGAATTGACTTGAAGAGTGGCCATCAATATCATGAATAGAACACTGTGACATTGATTTTTGTACTATCTGTGATAGTGCTATTTGTTGAGAAAGTTTAGTATTACCTATTTTTGATACATTATGCCAAAAGTGAAAAGTGGGTTGGCATGCTCACTACATATGTGTTCAATCCACAACCAGTTTAAAGGTCTAGAAAAGTGTTCTCAGGAGAAGGGTAGGATGGATTTTTTTTTTGAGGGGGGAGTAAGGAGCATTTCATAATATATCAATAATGTTAACCACACAAATTTTGGTGGTCATCTAGTTGTTTTCATTGGGGGAAAAAAAGGATCTCCCCCCTCCTCCAGAAGCACTGCCACTGTGCAAGAGACTGCTTTTTGTGCAGGAAACCAAAGAAACATCACACAAATGATAGTTTATTTTATTTGATACAATGAGAACGTCCATGATAATTACCTCTATTTCTTCTTTCAGAGCTTAGCCAACTTACGGGAGTCGCTGCAATATTAAGATTTCCCATGCCTGATATTGAAGAAGAGGAAGACAGCTCAGATGAGGACTGATGGCAAGGGCTGGAAGTAGAGGTTAAGACTCGGGTGCATACCAGTTGGCACAGTGATGTTTATCAAGTCCAATTAAAGGAATCTTGAGCCAGTTGTATTGCTTCCAGTATGAAGTTTGAATTCATCCCTTTGAATGTGAGAGGATGTTCACTATGCAAGATGCAAGTGCTTCTTCAATCAGCAGTAACAGAAAAGTCACCAGAGAATAAGCGAACCAGTGTAGCAAATACCTCATTCTAGCTATTTAAAATTTTTCCATATCCAAGTTAAGCATTTCTATCATAAATGTGAATCATAAATGTATGTTTATCATTTTTAAACATTCTCATGAAGGATGCTGTTCATTAATGTATGTTCTGACAATGCTTTTTTGCCTCCCACTTCTTTCTGATGAGCAAAAAAACATTTAAATTAACTAAGATTTTCACCTTCCTGGTTTTCTTGGTTGGGAGGTAAAATTGGGAAATTATTAACAATAATTGGAGGAAAATTTGGTAAAATTATATGAAATTTGTTAACAAATTTTCCGAAAATCGATAAAAAATTCCTCAAAATCAAAGAAAATTGCCTAAAAATGATGTCAATTTCCTGGAAATTGAAAAATGAATCAAATTTTCCAAAAAATCAAAGAATATTTTCTAAAATGAAGGTGAAATTGAAGAAAATTAGGTAGCATTGTTACACAATTTCTGAAAATTAAGCAAAATCAAAGAAAATTGCCTGAAATATAGGAAAGTTCTTTAAAATTGTTAAACAAAATAATTCACCAAAATTTTAAGTAGTTTTCAAAAAGACAAAATTTCCCAAAAATCAAAATAAAATTGCACAAAAATGAAGAAATATTACTCCAAAATTGCACCAAAAAAATGAATGGAATTCCCATAAATTGACAAACAATTAACGGGAATTTAAAGAAAAGGGCCTGAAAATTGAAGAAAAAAAAAACTTGAAGGAGATTTTCCAAATAGCAGCAAAGTCAGTGTGGAACTTAATTTACTAGTGTAATTTTTCCACTTTTGATCAGGAAATTGTTGAGCTTCTTGCCCCCTCCCCTGCCTTCTTGAGAGGTGACCCTTCCTATGCCCCTGCTTAATACAATATGCACCAATGGATTTGGGAGTTAATGTGATGTCACATTTAATTTTTACCATTTACTTCTTTCCCCCCCCCCCTTCCCCTTTCCCACTTCAAAAATTGCCCTGCAGTCATTGGTAGTATGAACAGATACAAACTTCATGTCCCTGACCACTGTTGGCCTTGCATGGACAATCATTGGGAGCTATATCCGTTGAATTTGACAAAAGAAATATTTAAAAAATTGTTGAAATGTCTACATTTGCACCACAAATTTAAAAATAATCTTTTTTAAACTATAAACTTTGATGTGTTTCTTTCTACTCTGCATTTTTTTTTAATGAAAAAAGTTTAACTCAAAATTTAAAGCTTGCTCTGAAACTATTATTCTATCACCTTTACTGCCTGGTTATTTTTTCTAGGCTTCTGATTGGCTGACAAGGCTCATTTGCATATGCAAGCGGCCCAGATATTACTCAACGAACGGTCTAATTGCATATGTAAATTCAAAGTGAAAGCTAATACACTGAGCTAAGCTAATGCATCTTTGTTTAACAGTCAAGTCAATATATGATCTAGAAAAATAAAAAATAGAATTTGACAAATATTCTTCTACGCCCCAATTTACACTAAGGTCAATGTCTCTTGTCAGGTCCTCAGCCATTAGCATCAACACACAGTGTACAACTGTACATAGTCCTACAGAGATTGAGATTGTACGACACTTACACTAACACAGTGTATGTATCAATAACTAGGCCTAACGTTAAGAGTCTGTAATTATAAAGTCTACACTAAACTTTCTAAAGATAAACACCGCTGTACAGTGTCACTTAGGCAAGAAGGTTCTCACTAAGTTTTTATTTTGAATACAAACCAAACTCTTTTTATCTGTATCTGCTAGAACTTACTGTATTTTGTTGGGTATATCGGTTTTAAATACAATGGATCCTGAGATAGCCGCAAAATTTGAAGCTAAGCTCTTCAGTAGTACATTGCATTAGTGAGTTAGGTTAATCGTAAGACCCTCAGCTATGTTTCAAGAACTTTTTAAAATGTTTGCTGGTATTCTTGTATTTTGCAGATATACTATCGCTATTGCCATCTAAAATGTGGCCCTGGAATTTGTAAGTTGAAATGTTATTGTAAATTATCTTAAACAAATAAATGCTGACAGAAGCAAGCTGATATCCTTCTTTCTTGGGAAAAAATTGTCATTTCTGGTCATCAGTCAGAAATGTCATACAGACAGAAACCACAAGTAATTTATGATTGGTTGATACGATTGCTTATGAATAATTAAATTAGATAGCTTGCCCATATGCTGCATGTGAATGTCTAATTTCATCAAAAATAATATTTCACTTTTATCTAATTTTTGTCATTTTTGCTGAATAATTGCAAAATATTTTTATTTTATGGTGATAGAATAAAATAAAAATTTGAAGAATAATAGGCTCAGCTTCGCCTCACCTATTATTCTTCAAATTATTTGGGCTTGCCAGTTATTACCCAACAATAGGCTCGCAATTGCAGTAGTAGTTCTTACAATTTATTATGCTACATTTAATCTGATATTTACTATGGATCTTCTTATTGCTTGAATAAAATGCCTGTTATGAAATCCCAAATGGGTGTATTTATAACCCCATGGTGCATTTGTTGCACATGCTGGATATGATCTGGGACAACCATTTTAATGCTTGTAGTTACATGCACAACTTGTGCGACCATAACAAAGTTGCATGTATATCAATTTCGCTTCCATTTTTAGGTTGGTTGTTTTGATTCAACGGCACCTGAAATGGAATAGTCGTATGTGCCATGAGTAGTTCTAGGGCAAGAACAAATAAATAAGACTACTGTATAGTATAAATTAAAGTGTTTCAACTTATAGTGAAATTAAATCATTTTAAGAGGCATAGCATAGTGGAGGGGTAAACCTGACTGGCTTCTTCCTTTTGGTGCATTATAAATGCCAAATATTGTTAAATATTATTTCATGATGTATTTGTTTATATTTTGTCTTTTCCCAAATAGTTAAATGTTTTGTGACAACCTCTTTTTATGTCTTTTAATTTCATCTTTCGTTACTTCTCATGGTCATGACTTGGAACAAAAATTTCCTCGTAGTAGTTTTTAAAAAGCTTTAGGAATGTAAAAGTTGTTAATGATTTAGTTGATGTGAGCTGTGATATATGTTTGCTGTTTCTATCCCTACAGTAATTTTCAAAATCATGTGGATATTCATTGTTGGTGTTATTTGTTTTATATATTTAGCTCATTGCTAAAGATCTATTTGTATTCAATCATTTCTCCATTACTTCATCACTTTTTTGATGTTATAGAAAAAACTTAATATGATCACTGGGTGTGGACAAGATAGAATCTGGGTGTGGACAAGATTGAATCTTTTTCCATATCTTGTCCCACTAAACCTAATCTTGATATGTACCATGCCATTCAAGATACTCCCTTCTTTATTCAACTTCAAAATTATTTCTACGTATTCTTAGTAGAGCTGTAAACGTTTAGGGATTTCAGTAAACGTGTACACGCCAAAAAAAAAGTGAGCGTGTATCGTGTACACGCATTTAATTACCGTAATTTTCGGAAATACACCAAAATTGCACCAAAACTACAAGGCGAAGTAAAAAAAATCGTGCAACAAGTATGGCAAAAGTACTGACTCCATTGCCCAAATAGACACTGAGTTTTGCTTTCCAAATCATAAAAAGTTTACTTCTACAGTATAAATCATCATTTTGATGGGAAATATGCATGAAAATTCAGTTTAGAAAGAACAGATAACTTTCTTTCAATGTCATTAAACTCAACGTTGCATAACTTTTTTTTCTATTAAGCTCACGGCTTTCAAAGCTCTTCTGTGAAAATCTTGCATACTAGGCCTATGATATACCTTGCCGTAAAACATTTAAAAACTACGCCACCACCACCAGGAAGTTCTGAAATATCAGTCCTCTCAAAAAAATGGCCGCCATCTTTGCGCCGCATGCAGAATTTCAGCGTTAAAACCTTTTTCTGTTTGTTTATTATGCATAATTTTTTCTTTCTTGCAAAATTTATTTGACTTATTAGGTAATATTTACATGTAAATGTACTGATTGTCACGATTCAAGTATTTTTCAAGTGTTTTTTTTGGTCGATTTAACAGCTTAAAAAACGGGCCTCGATTGCGTGGGATTTAATGCCTTGTGGCTTAAAGTTACGCCTATTGTTAGTTTCACTGTTTACTGCGGCACATTTGCTGTGCATTTTACAAGTTAGATTACTCAGATTTTGGCGAAATCAAAGTGCATAATATCCCCATTCATTGGTAATTACTGCGCATTTGTGATTCGCACATTTAAAAAGGATTATGCTAATCGGGTTTTGCAGTTTGTAAAGTCATTGATTGGAATTTTGTCAGCTGATGTGTGTGATTTGAATCATGAATGACAATATTGACTTTCAACGGCAAGACTGACTATGAAAAACGATTACTTGCAATGAAGTATTTAGTAAACGTTTACAAGATTTGCGAGCATGTAGCGTGTACACGCTAAACAGTCACAGCTCTAATTCTTAAGAGTGGTATTTTCACAACATGGAGTATGTCTTCTCTGTATTGAGCTAATACAATTTAGTTTCTTTTTCAAGCATCTGCTCCCACAAGATTCTGTTTGGAGAAATTCTTCATTGAAGCTCACAATTACTAACTAGAGATCATTTTTTTGCTGATAAAATGTTTGTTATAAAGGTTGAATCAGTTGGTCTTGGGATTTGAAATGCACAACTTTAAATGGGTTTGTGTCAAAAGTTGACCGCTATCTGTATCTGAGAGAATTACTAAAGAGGTGGAAGTTCAGTTTATTTATTCACTCAATGTTTCATGGTGACACTTTTTTAGTTATCAGATCTTAATTTTTTATGTGGATACTGCTGTCATTTTTGAAACCTAATTTGATACTAGCCTAATCAAGTAAGGTTAGTTTCCTTAAAAAGACTTCAGTTGTGAAATAAATCTGTAATCCTTAGAAAATCTGATAAAGACTAGAAATGTAGAAATTTTATTTGTCAAATGTGTAGTAGACACTCATGGATGTGTTTTGGAAAAATAAATAAGCAAGAGAAAATGATTTTTAATGTATTTTTTAAAATGTTCATTTATATTAATTGTCTGCCAATATGTACAAAAGAAATGAGAACATTATGAAGTAGATTTCTCGTTTTTCCTCGTGTGGTGTTATTTTCTGATTCAATCTGGATCTGCATATATATATCATGATTGTTCTTTACACACTAACTACTAATAGCTTTTCATTATTTATATATAAACAGCTGAAATGCATACAGGTACAGAGTTGTAAATATAAGTAAGAAAGGAAGCTATTTATGTCCTCAATTGTAGCTCCTAACCAAATATGTCAAATTATGATGGTCCAATAAGTCATCAAGAGTGTGCTAAGATCTGGCATTCTTTGGCTGACAGCTCAAAGAATTAACTGATCAACGATAGTTGTAGTCATATCCCACATACATCTTCAATCAGCTGAGCTGTAACTAGGATGGTAACACTTTATAGCAGTCCCATTCAGCATTGTGCTCCAAACTCATCACCATATTTGAGAGAACCTTGGTATGTCAGTTCCTCATCGTGGTTTACACTTCTAAAGTAATTCGTCTTGAATTTGAAGAAAAATCCTTGAATGTTCAAGAGTCATCTTCCGTTATCTCCTCCACCTGCAAGGACGATCAGATAAAAGGAAGAAATGCAAAACAAATGCAACCGATAGTCTTGTAAAAAAAAAAAAATTAGTTATTTCACAACTATATTGTGATGCTCTCATCTAAGTTCAAAATCTTGTTTGATTCAAAATCTAAGTAAAACCATCAGTGACAAAAAATAAAGAATACAAGTCCCAAATAAGTTTGCATTAATTTATGTAAAATTTTAGCAAATAACTGAAATTATTATTATTTATTTTTATTATAGATCAAATTAACCCTTACTCTACCATGCGGCAATATTATTGCTGTTTTGGGTACCCCATCTTTGACTCATCCTCCTAAGCACATTTAAAAAAAATTGCTGGTAGAGTAAAGGTTAATCAACCCACGACAAATGTGCCAACTAAAAATAAATGCAGCATGATCCCAGTGGGTGGGTCTCTGGAGCGAAGCGAGCCCGACTTTGCTGCTCTGAAGACAGAGGACCCTTCAATAATCAGCCTGTGCTTAACCCTTACTCTACCATGCGGCGATACTATCACCATTTTGGGTGCCCCATCTTTGACTCCGCCTCCCAAGTGCATTTTTAAAATAAGTGCTGGTAGAGTAAGTGTTAATCAACCCGCGACAAGTGTGCCAACTCAAAAATATATGCAGCATGATCCCAGTGGGTGGGTCACTGGAGCGGAATGAGCACAACTCTGCTGCTCGGAAGACAGAGGACCCCTAAATAATCAGCCTGTGGATAACCCTTACTCTACCACGCGGCGATATTAGCGCCGTTTTGACTCGGCCTTCCAAGTGCATTTTCAAAAATGTGGCAGAAGAGTAAGGGTTAAGAATACCAAAAACAATCATCACAGATATTTCAAGTACTTATTTCATAGGAACACATAAAACAAATACTGTGGAACTGAATTTTGACTATAATTTGTGGGCTTATTCACCAAGGGTATATACCAAAAAATTGGTCTCTTTATGACTAATAGACATCTAGCTAATCTGCAATATTTAAAGAGGGAAGATTAAACTTACATTTTTAAAACTTTGTCTTTCCCTCCACTCGCCACTCTTTGTCCATCTGGACTCCAGTCCACGGCATAAACTTCATCTGCATGACCTGGGAGGTCAACCAGCAGCTTTCCTTTCTTGACATCAAACACCTTCAGTGTGCTGTCTGAACTTCCACTGCATATCAACCTGCTGTCTGCAGACCATGACACCTTATAAATAATGATATGAAAGAATACAAGTGGATTTTCCAGGTCATAAGTGTATCATGTACATGTATTTCTCAACCCTACATGCAGACCTTTTCTTAATCTGAATCAGTAATTTCCAGAAAATTATTTCAAATAATTTGACAAGGCTGAGGCTGAAATTCACGTGTCCATAATGGACAATAATTGGTATACTGGGGGAATCTTATCGACCAATCAAATACTGGGGATTCTTGCCAGTCTGCACAATACATGCACTGTATGGGACCAAGTTTTAAAAAAAAAGTGCTTTCAAAGGCTAATCATACAGTACATGTATGTGCATTACACATAAAAGCAATACGTTTGTTACACATAAAGGTAATACGTGCGTTACACATAAAGGTAATACGTGCATTACACATAAAGGTAATATGTGTCTTACACATAAGGGTAATACGTGCATTACACAAAGGTAATACATGTTACACATAAAGGTAATACGTGCGTTACACAAAAGTAATACGTGCGTTACACAAAGGTAACACGTGCGTTACACATAAAGGTAATTTGGCTTTGCACATTAAGGTTACATGTAGAAGCTAGTAATCTGTATAACTATAACACCTCTTTTAGTTCTATCAATTGAACAACAAAGAAAGAAGAGCCTCTTACTTTTTAATGTCAATGAAAGAATGTAATTTAACCCCCTTTCCAATCTGAACTCCCCCCAACCCCTACACATTCTCAGAACTACATCCTAGATTATAATACAATTTCCAATTGAAAAAAATATGTGTGTAAAGCAGCATAAAAAACGTACAATAACATTACAAGCAAAATTATGCGAAACAATATTGCCTAACGTATGACAGACTAGACATTGAAAACTATACAAATCCCCTCACCACTAGTAAATGCACATTCTAGCCTGTTCTACATTCCATTCCACCCTGTCTCAAATGTCATCCCATGCCTATACTACATGCAATCACACCAGAAAACCAGATACTGTATGTCATTCCATCACATGCATAGCCATCACAACTGAAATCCAGATGACATATCCACCCTGTCCCACATGCCATTCCACCCTGTTCCACATGCCAACCCACCCTGTACTACATGTCAACCCACCCTGTCCAACATGCCAACGTATCCTGACCAACAAGCCACCCCACCCTGCCCTACATACAATTCCACCCTGTGACACATGAAATCACACCCTCATCCTAATTCCTACAGCTACTTTATCATCATGTCATCTTCTACCTCACATTCCACTTACTGTTTATTTTTCCCAAACCCCTAATTTCAAATTCTTTAGAAGCGACAAAACTTTTATTTGCTTCTTTATTCATGGCAAGACAAACATTTTGATAGCTATTCATGTCAGGAATGTCATTATCATAACAGAAAAACTATTAGAAAAACCCTATTTATATTTCTTTCACACCCAAGACATCTTCTTAAAAGTTCTTTAGAGGCTAGGAATCTTTTGTTTGCTTCTTCATTCATCCCAAGACTAATCTTCTAATTGCTATTCATGTCAGGAATGTCATTATTATAACAAAGTCATCCAAAAACTTTAACCAACAAACAAAGAAAACATTAACCATCAAACTAGGAAAACTTTATCCAAAAGCTTTAACCAGATGCCGATGCCAAGGGTAGTAGAATAGCTTTACTATTCTTCAAATAGTCAAGCTATAAAAAAAAAAATCCCCAGCAGTTGTTTGGTTGTAGTAATGAAGAAATTATGTTCGGCTAAATGTTCAGTTTGAAAAGGTCTATACTGTTGAGATTCCATTTTTTCTTTGAATGTTTAATGGTACCACTTTCTGACAAAGATATATCTCAGCAACTTCCTAAGATCTGAGCACTTACAGGAATAGGTTTCAAACAAAAGGTTTAAAACAATAGGTTTTAAACAAAAGGTTTCTTTACAAATGTCATGTTTAATCATATGCACAGAAATGCAATGTTTTTGCATATTTCTATTATCACGCAATCTTATTTGTTCATTGTTTGTTATTGAGACGGCCAGTAAGCCCAGATAAAGTAGCCTACAGATACATATCCACTGATTACAGGAGTGATTACAAACAAGAATTAACACCAACAATGACACTCCCCAAATATTTGAAGAATCTTTTCATAAGTGTTTGATCAACCTAAAGCTATTTCTTAGTTGGAACAAAATTAATGTCTCTGAGTTACTAAATAAGCCACACCCACCATAGCAACGCGGTAAGTAGGTGGGGGCAAACAAATCTCAAAACCGCAATCGTGCATTACCAATTTATTGACTTTTAGATGTTCACAAGGCCTGCCGCATGCTTTGATCCATTTATGGCACTTCTCTGGATCTTTAGAGTTTTTAGCAAAAGGGATAAACAAAATTCAGTTTGCTAAGTGTACTGGGTAACAGCAATCAGATTTACAAAGCCCGCAGCGGGCCAGTAAGCACAATTTTTGTTCACCATTTTGCTGTCACCAAGTCTGTGTGTGCAAAAATTTGTACAGTAAAATTGCATTGACTACATGAGCGCGCACCAGTAGCTAGTTGTTTGCCCCACCTAGCTACGCAGATGTTGTTGCTAAGCAAATTCATACGGTGATTGGTTTATGCATTATCCCATTCCTTAACATAACTGAAAATGTCCCTCGCACAAATTTGCATTTGTTTTTTATCACTTAACAAGTAATTGAAATGCACACATCATGCTTGCAAATCTGCATAGTTTGAATAAATTTTGTCCAATTGTTGGTGTTATACTTGTATGTTGATAAATAGTGAAGATGCAGTCTAGTAAGAAATTCTCAAGAAAATTTAGTCAATTCATTTGACCAATCTTTGGATGTTAATTCTCAATTTCAGTGAAGTCTAGAATTATCTTCATGGAAAATTTTCAAATATTCAATGCTGTGAATTCTTTGTTAGTTAGCAGGAAGAATCAAAAGAGAAATATAAGATCCATTCTCAAACCTATTGGCATATGGCAAACTAGAGCTTATTTTAAGTTTCTTTGGTGCAAGCCAGTGAAGGTACATGATACAACTAGCTTGTAACCAAACAATAGGAGGAATGGACACCTTGCCATAGGGGCAAGGGAGTTCAATTGCCCCCTCCAGAAATTTGCTAATTGTTATTTTTTGTAATAAAGAATACAAACATGCTTGAACTGTATGTATAACTAAAAGGATTGTCATATTAAGCCCCCACCCCCAATCATGTTTTGTCCCTCAAAAATATGTAAGAAAAAGAAACCTACGTACCTGGTACACTCTGCTCACATGACCTCTGAAGGATGTGATGTACCTTACAATGGAAAAAGGAGATATAAGTGAATATCATTTGAACACAAATTTGCTGAAAACAAATTAATTTAAACTAATTAATTCAAAAACCAGAAGTATATTCTCTTCCTGTGAATTTCACTCGGAAACAAAAAAATATGTTTCAACTTAAATCTGTTACAGGATTCGATAGAAAATAACAAAATATTACATAATATTACATAACATTATAACACTTATATATTAAGTAAGTATTGCTTTATCTTACTTTCCAGTTCTTCCATTCCATAACTTGATTGATTTATCAAACGATGCACTGGCAATCAGTCTCGCATCAGGAGAAAATTTGACTTCATTAATTAGCTGCTGGTGACCAGTCATACGAGCTACGGATTTCTTTTCAGTCTCCGGATGCCATAAAAATAATGTAAAATCATCTGATCCTGAAACCAACCTCTCGGGCTCAGATCCCTGGAAAAGGATGAATATTCATGGGGTCAAGTAGCATACAATTAAATAAAATAGCTCTGTATCTATGTAACAAGAGTTAGTGAAAGAGTGACAAGGGCTGAAGTAAGCTCAAACGGTTATGTGTAAAATGGACAGAACTCTCTGAATATGTGAAATAATAGAACAAAGTAAAGATATCAAAATACGTGACAAAATATCTCTTTTTTGCATCATCAAAATGTGAGTTTTACAAAAATATAAGTTTTACCAAAATGTGAATAAATATACTGATATAAAGGTCAACAGATATTACTCTGTGACATTTGCTTTTAACGGAAAGTTATTTCACCATACCTTGACAGTGTTATACCTCTCTAATGCTCTCTTGGATAACTCTTCATCTGTGAAAAACAAACAAGAGTTATTTATATGAGGCAGAAGTCTTCTGCCTAATAAACAAGATTAATCTACTGAGAGGTTGCGAGAACTAAAAACAAATCACTTAGCAATACTAAATCACCTAAACTAATGTGCTATCTTCTATATACTATATGTAATCCTAGTGTAATTTTGTTTTTAACTTTAGATCTTTTATACACAAAAAGGGAGTTTACAAGAGTGAAACAAAATATCAGTTTTCCCAATAAGAGGGAGTGTAGTAGCTCAGGGGTGAAGCATCAGATTAGTACTCCACAGGTTATGGGTTTCATTGTAAGTCCACATAGTGCTCTTAAGCAAACACTTAATTCCTGATTGCAGCAGCCCACTCAGCTGTGATATGAGTACCAGCTTGCCGAGGTGTTAGCTTGTGATAGATAGGTATTCTGCCCACGGGGAGTCAAGTACTCTCATCCGCTTGCACCACGGAAACCAGGAATAAGTACCAGCCCAAAAGCTTGGATGAATTAACCTTATCTAACAGTCTCCCAATACACATGGTTGAATGAACATATCTCAGCTTTACCTGTCTCTGTTATTTTTTGGGGTACCAATGAGGCTTCAGCTGGGTCAAATGCTCCTGTTCTCATGGTGTAATCCGTGCTTAGAGCCATGGTGTTGACCCAATGCGCATGACCTTGCAAAGTGCGGCACATGACACCCTGAGTAAGAAAAGGTATTATTTCTTAATAATCAGACAATCAAAGTTGTTTAATTTTGCACAAATATTTGATAGATATCTAAAATATATGTCAACTTCCTAAACAATGACATTTCTAAGAAAATTAATAAGTGGGATACCATGTGTACCCATGGTTTAACAGGATATGTGTCCACCTAATTATAAATTGTGCTGTCATTGTAATATGTCGATTATCACGAAATCACAACATCTCTTTTCTCACGACATGAAATATGCCTCTTAACACATATCGCGATACCAAAAACTAATACAGAACTAAGAAATGTTCACGCAACTAGGCTAGGCTACTTCGTACGTTACAGTACTAATGCTATGGTAGTAAAGCTACAAGTCAAGTTTAGGCCATGATTGTTTCTGAATCAACTTTAAAAACGTGCAAAATTATCGTGAAACATAAAAAAACTAATTAAAAATCGTGCTCCTTCATCCCACACTGGCATGCTCCGTAAGTTGACAAAAAGAATGACAAATTGGCCCAGAACATGCCTCTCACTTTGATGATTCATGGTCACGTTAGCTGAATTACCAAACATGTGCATCTGATGCATGATGAAATCGAGAACATGATAGTAACATGATCATGTCGTCTGCTAGATGGAAACCATTTTTTTTGTGTTCATCATTCATGTATACATTCATGTATACATACATTCATATATACATAGAAGAAATAGGCCTAGTGATATTAACAATGTGTCTTGAGTCAGTTTTCTTTTAAAATATCGGGCTATACCAATATATCGCGATATTATTCTCCACAATAATTGATACAACCATGTCATGACAGCACTAATTATGAAGTTTATTTTTGGAGGACACTTTGTCAAGGTTTTTATTCAACCATCAAGGTACCAGTTGCTAAATGCAGAAGAGAAATCTATTTGCTGCCTTTAACTCTCTTCATCCCAAATTTTGCAAGAAGCAAGAAATCCTCCGAGTCATAAGTTGGAAACTGCATTTGGTTTAAATGTATTTTACAATTATACTCAAAAGCTATTTTAAAAATCCAATCTAAGAAACAATGTTCCTCAAATACATAAACTATTGTACTTGGACCATAAATGTTCATATCAATGTACTTCTTACATCTTCTGCTCTCCAGACTTTGATGGTTCTGTCTTGTGATGCAGTGTAGAGCAGCCCTGTTCCTCCCCATTTGACACAGGTTACACTCTGTAGGTGCCCAGACAGACACCTAATAGTTGTGCCCAGGAGTATGTCCCATATACGTATAGTGCCATCCTGTAAAAATGAACATAAATATGGTAAATTTGGTGCATATATACACACATAACATACAGAATACCTTATTTTTCAATTTGTGTTAAATAGCAATTGAATCAAAATGATATTTACATGTTCTAAAAGCAAACAACATTAATGCTCTTTTCTATCAATTTTGCAAAAACTTTAGATAAAATGAATGGATGCCAATTGGTTTTTATCATATCAGATGTTACAATGGTTTTATTGCTCCAGGGTAGTCTTCCTTAGAGCAAAACATTCATTACACCTCCAAACTACTGCTCTAGTTCCTACAGCTGGTTTATATGTGTATGTTGCTAAAATATAATATGACATGGAAGAAGCAATTCTTTTGGAAACAAAACTACCAATTTGTTTCTTATTTCAATTTTCTTGAATTTTACAAATACATGTGGCATGAAGAAACCTAGTTTAATCATAGTCAATATTCTTGTTGTGAACTTGAAATGGAAAGTAAAAATGATTTTGTGCAAAAATTACAATTTTTTCAACCAACCAGATCAAGAAAATAAAAGAGCTACGAAAGATAGTTACACACTTTTGAGGATGAGGCTAACCTCCTACAGCTTGCATTGAGATGCCATGGTTCCCATGCCAACCAGGTTATCCATTGTTTATGACCAATCAAGGTCTTTCCTATTTGTTGGCCTGTTTTGGGATCCCAGATGAAAATCTGCAAAAGGAAATTAATAAGTTCTTTAATGTATCTGTATATTCAATAACCAATAACCAACTTAAAACCTCATCAAAACAAAAAAGATACATAACTTCAAATTGCCATAATCATCTCAGGTTATTTTCTCAGACAAAAATGACACTCACAAATTATTAGTAGTATCATTACAATTTATATAGCGCCAAAATCTATGTAAATAATCATTAGCACTGTACAAATAAAATATTACATGAATACATAAGAAAGATAAAAGTTAAGAAAACTAGCCCCAAAATACTGAATGTAATTAAAACATGCAGCAAAAACAATATATAAAGTAATAAGATTTAATGTAAGTAAAGATTGAGAAAAACTAAAAGGATTTAAGAACAATACACCTATACCAATAAAACATTAAAAGGCAAAATAAGTTCTATAATTACTTTAAAATAAAAATGTATGTTTAATTCTAAAAAAGACTTTTGATTGGTAATTATTGAAAAGACTTCTTGTAGGAATTACAAAAAAAACTAATAAAACTATATTCATGCAACCAGAACTCTTTTATTGCATTGTTTTTTGTTACTCGAAGGAAGTGACACATTTACAGAACTGTGCTTGTTCTACAAACTTCTGCTTATCTGATACATTCACTATTGATCATATAATAATGATGAATATCCAAAATGACTTGTGAAGTTAAGGATTATTAAGACATAATGGGGCTACATTTAACTTATTCAAAGACACTTTATAAGCTCACCTGACTGTTCTTGCAACCAGAGGCAAGTTTTCTGCCATCAGGAGACCATGAGATGTACAGAACCCAGTGTTTGTGACCTGAAGAAAAGACAGCAGAATTTACCATCGACACAAAACTGCTATTCTATAAATATACAATTGTCTGATGAACAATGGCATTATGTACTTCATAAATGCATCTAACACAAAATCTGTACTGAAATTTTAAATTAAAAAACTTAATTGCAAAATTTATACAATGAAAAACATCTCCATTTTATTCTGAACATTCTTTGAATCAAATTCATTGTTACCAATTCCATCCTATAAAGAATTGTACAATGTAGCATTGTGAATCAAAATGCAGTTGCTGTATCTTGATGAAACAAAAGGTCAGAAAATCCTAAATACCCCAGCTATGGAGCTTCATACTATTCATATGTACATTTTCTTTTTGTTTTTGCCTTAACTTCCAAATACAACGTGTGTACTAACAATCTGATCTGTCTTGCAAAAGTTTTGTATACATATCAATTGGAAAATATATTCCATCTTTACAACTATTTCTTCATAAACCTAATTTTCTGTCACATAGATACTTGAATTTCCTCAGCGCCCTACACAATCTGATAATCATATCTTTCACAAAAGATTGTTTCAAGAAGAGAACCCTACCTTTGCAAGTAAAGTCTGGCATCTCTGTATTCACATCCCAGAATCTAACTGTTGTATCCCCTGAGCCACTAGCAAGGTACCTGTCAGATGAGTGAAAAAAATCCACATGATCATAACAGAACTACAATTAGGATGAAATTTTACTTATTCTAGAAACTCTGCTTTAAGGTTAATTGAGTGGTCCTATATAATTCATTATGCAATGTGATGATAGTTTGAAGTTTATATGAATACAATGATGTCCCAGAGCTTTACACCTGAATACCTTCTTGTGAGAATAAATAAAAAGGAATTTCACAGCCTTGTTTGGTTGATTGTCCTCTATCGCACGTTTGACCATGGGAGCTTTCATTTAACCAAAGCTTTCTTACTTTCTGACATTCAGGCCAGGCTTAAAAACTTGTTTGTCTCAAGTAACTCTTTTTTTTGAAAATGAGTTGGTAGGTATTAAAAAAAAAATTGTTGCTCATTCAAGCTTTTTTATACCTTTTCTACACTAAAGCACTATCATTTCAGATAAAATGAAATAAATTATTTGAGGAGATAGGGTTACTACAAACAAACTTCTTAAGGATGGCCTCAGATATGCAATTTATTATCATTACAGTCTTTTTTTTTTCTAAAGAAAAAAAACCCTCTTGTTGATATCATTTCCCACAAAATAAGACGTTTTAAACAAACCTCCCATCAGGACTGAAAGCAACAGAGATGACAGCCTCAGCATGACCCTGGATGGAACTAGTGCACCTGGTGACTGCCCTGACCTTTAAACACTGCCTGGGGCTGATAAATAATCTGAAGAACCTTCTCTGTTTCCTGCTTGTCTCCTTTCAAAGTATCTTCCAAGGTTGCAGTGACCTCTGTTTCATTGATGAAGAAAGAGTATGGAACAGTTTCCTCCTGGAAAGAAAATAAAACAATGCTTAAAAGAGACATAAAGTCAAATATTCTGGCTTGATATATGATAAAGAATTAAAAAATGAACCAACAAGCAAAAACCCTAGCATAAAATCTTATTCCATTCTCAAGTTATCCAAGTTTTATATTGAAACATAGACGCTACCATTTTGTCTAATTTTGAGTTGAAATCATGGCAATGATGACATAATTTGCCCTATTTGCTTGCACATATAATGTATTTCTTCAAGAATTCTCTTTGAAATTTTAAATGCTCTGACATGTAGTTCTAAAGGCTTGAATCATTAATATTATTTAAAAATAAAAATTCATAGACCCATGCAAAGGAAAAGTTATTACTTAAAGCTTAGAAAATTTTGAATAGATTATAAAGAAATACATCAATATTTCATTTCATTTCTAATCTGTACTGAGTGTATGACATCATTTTTAGAGGGCATATGAATGAAATGGCTGCTCCCATGTTAGTTTATATTGACAGATTTAATGTTTTAATAAATTAGAAAATAGAAAAGCTGAAATGTTTTGTAGGATGTGAAATTTCTTCAAATGACTTATAAATATTATTTCTATCACATTTAAATAAAAAAAAAAAAAAAGCCAGACATTTATGTACCTGCACTTTCTAACCTGTTCAAAAAGATCAGCCGCACTTAAATCTAAAACAACGTAGTTTAATACATTTAAAATGTTATTTATTGTTCAACTTAAATAGCAACTTTTAAGATGATTGCATAAAACCCAGAAAAAGCCAAGATTTCAAAGGTTCTTAAATATACATCATGTATGATGTATGTATACTTATAAAGAGCTAGAGATAAAAATAAATCCTCAGTAGTGAAACGGGTTTATTAAACACAAAGGCCTATCTTAATGGGTAATTTAGGCCTTAAATCATTTTAAAATAAATCATCCTTAAATATCAGCTCATTTCTCTTTTTATTATTGTTTTATTCTCTGGGGTGGGGGTGGTGGTATCAAAAAAATGAGCTCACATTCTGAAGGACAGCATTGCAGATTAACTGTAATTTCTCTGCTGTAACATCTAATGGTAGATCGAATGGTGTTCCAGTTGATTCTCCTGGTCTCATTCACAAACTGAGCAAGGATTCTTTCACCCTCTTCTTCCATTTTGTCAGATCTAAAAAAATAAAAAAATATAAAGCTTCAGTTACTTATGGCCAATAAGACGCATTTCATTTGTAGGCTATTCATTTGGGTACTTCCTGTATCATGACTTCATCACTGTATTTCTGGGAGCTAACTTGATACAAGACAATGCTTATCAAAATTATTTTGCCAAGACTTCAGCCTTAAAAGTTGTAGTTTCTTTTTTTATATTCAATTAATTACTGTAAGTGTGACTAATAATAAACAAAATACTGACAGAAATGAGGTGAGTCAATTGACTATTCTAGCTAAAGAAAGTTCAAAAAACCTTCCTTTATATGAGCAAAAAAGCAATTTTGACAAATTTTTTGAAGACTTAAAAAGAGCTTACAAATGACATTCCAGTCATTTTCTAACTAACAAAATCAAGTTAAATCCAGCTATTTACATTCTATCATCACCAAATCTGAAACTTGGTGTGACAATACATGTCACAAAAATAAAGGCCACACGGTCATCTAGTGTTAGGCTGCATAGGGAAAACCTCAAATTTTGTATTCTTATTTAAAAACTGACGCATCCCTGGTTGTGGAACTCTTAAACATTGCAAGAAAAATTCCTTAGCAATCCATCCTTGCAATAGATATTAAAAACCCTTTCCTCCTTGGGAATCAGGGAAAATTTTAGACACTTCTTAAGGACTCACATATGCCTTAAAAATTCAATTTCAGCCTTTTTTATTGAAAAAATCAAGTTTAAATCAAACTAATTGCATTTGATTATGAGCAAATCTGATATTTGGGGTAAAAATATGCTTGCAAACATTTACATGTTGACTGTTATTTAGTCATTTACTTATTTGTTATCTTAATTTATTTTATAGAGGCTGCAAACAAATGGCAAATTATTAGTCTAACATGACTTTCAGAATAGCTTCAAAATTTTTGCACATAAAGAATAAGTTTTTGAACATTTTTTGCATGTAAAGGATTGATAAGGAATTTGTCTTGCAATTTTCAAGAGTTTCATGACCAGGGATGCTCAAGTTTTGAAATAAGAATCAGAATTTGATTTTTTTTCCTATGCAGCCTATTAAACAGTAAAATTTATGACTTCTATGGTTGCAATTTCAAGTGTTATTGTTTTTTACTCACAACTTAATTAGTTTAATGTCAAAAAATTTGATATGTTACAAACAAACAGGTGTTTCAACTTTCAAGTCTAACATGGCTTTCAAAGATGCTTTACATTTTACCCTTTTTCGCTCATATGGAGGAATTGTTTTGATTTTTTGGTGGGAATAGATTTGAAAGGCGACAACAATGAGTGAACATACAATTACAATGCCGGGGTCGTTGCCTGCGTATTCTGTTATGATAGTAACAATGCTATCACGAAACGCTAAATACGACCCAGACGAGAACACAGGTACGACGTACGGACAGACATAACATCGGCAACCAAGTCAATGTCCACGGCCTTTGATAACCAGTTGTGGTGCACTGGCGTGTCTACCTAACCCAGGGCCTCGTGGTCTGTAGATATGTATGATAACTGCTACACCACATTTAGTAGACACCTGGTAGAATGTAAGCCTTTTATGTGAATTTTGAATTCCACGAAAAACTTCCAGCTTGACTCTTTAATGGTCTCGCATCTTTTATCGACAACCTATGCCATGAACTCACATCTCAAATCTAGAATTTGCAGAAATCTAGAATTTAAGCTTCAACCTAGGAATCAAATTTCAAGAATTTTTTAAGCCAGGATTAAAGTTTTTTAATCTGAAAGTCGCAGCTTGAAACTGCTATACAAATTTTGAGCCTGGGATTTGCATCTTAAACCTAAGACTCAAATCATCATAAAGAGTGACTATAATCCTAAACCTTAGAAGTTGGAACCTGAACTTGGAACCAAAAACTCCAGCATCTCAGCCTCGTGGTTTGTAGACATGTTTCATAACTGCTACACCACAGTAGGTAGACAGATTTGAAAGGAATTTTCTTGCAATATTTATATGAGTTTTATTTTAATTACCAGGGGTTAGGGAGTACGTTTTAACCAGGATGCATTCAGTGTCAAACCTATGCCGAAGCTTTAACGAGGCCTTTGCTTTCATACGCCAAGACAGTCAAAAGACCATGCAGCAAGTTTAACCACAATAAGCTGAAGCCTTGTTTAGTATTTTGCTTCTACAATACTTTCCGCTGTGACAAAACTTGCTTTTACTTTAAAATAACATGATTGGCTAACAGTACAACTAATGAATATGCACTATTTCTTGGCAGTATTCTATTTATAAATTCTATCAAGTTAATGATACAGGAATACGCAAAACTATATATAGCACAGAAAAAAATAGGGAATTGCATTGCACCCTCCCTAAATCACGTCTTTCATAATGGCTGCAATTGCATCGTTCATATATGGTAATCTAGAAGGAGTTAAAGTGTCTTTACAGGTGATTGTTTTTAAGTTATTTAGTTTCATAGGCCTAGTACATTCTGTAAGATTTATTGGTATTTTAGGTAAATAACTCGTTGTCCTGTTTGCCAACTCCGCAAATCCTGCAAGTTTTTTTTACGACAATGTAGATATTTTATCATTTTAAAACCACGCCGGTATGCCAAGTAACAGCCATCTACTTTTCCCACCGCCGCACGCCAAAGAAATAAGTAAATTTCATGGCGAAGACCTTCGTGCATGAAATGCAGACTGGTCTTAAAATTGTAAAGAAAGATGTAAAAATCAGCAAAATTTAAAGTTTGTTCTATGCAGCCTAACACTAATGACCTCTATGGTTGCCATGTTCAAGTGTGGCCTTAATGGAAACGGCTTCTGATTTTACTATTAATTGAATCTCAGAAGCAGGTGATGTAATGACAGTCCTCAGGCTCAAGCTCAAACGTACGGAACGAAGAAAGTCGCGCTACTGGTATTGAAAATGTTAATACTAATAATAGTATCTTAGTTGACTTTGGTAAAACAATGTGTATTACTTTAGAAGCACACAAACTCATGCTTACCACTTAAAATTGTGAGAATTTTTTTTTAAAAGCTGTAAGTCTTCTTTTCAGTCAAATTTGCGGCAATCTTATGTAGGAAAAGCACAATTCTCCCATGCTCAACTTTACAAGCTCACGACAGTCACATAAGGCATGTGTGGGTAGCACACAAGTAATTGTACCCCGCGTTGCCACTTGAAACCAAAGATATTAATATCTTTGTTTCTGCTTCTGTCTCGTACTACGCAAACACCTCCATGTGGCGTATATCACCCCGTTTTCACGCGAATTTTTTTATAAAAACCCTCAAAAAATGTCTTTTCGTACAAGGAAGGCTCCGGGCGGGAAGTTTTGACGGTAATTGCAATGTACCTTGGTCAGAAATTGTAATGTTCCTTGATAATAAGGCCTAAAAAAATTGTTTAAAATTTGCCCTCTCTTGTGAAAAATTGTAAGGGAGGAGCTGGTGGATTTTGTTTTTTTTTCCACAGGCCTTGTAGTGAAACCTTTCCTAACGACGCTTGCGATCAAGACTGGCTCACATGGTTTAGTATCAATGACACATATAAAAATTAAAACACTTTACTTCATTTCCAGATTGTTGGTTCCTTTTATTTATCTCAGTTATTATATCTTAGTAGGCCTATAGGCCTATATGTGCTTTTGTGTGTTTTTCTATCCCTTGCCTGACACATTCTTTAAATACAGTTGTCCTGCCTGTGAAACAGGCAGGACAACTTTGTATTCTATCACAAGATCTTGTGGGCTGTGGGCTTTATTTTCCAGCATAGAGATTTTTTAAATTAGATAAATAAAAAAAGCCGCCCTATTTTTTGACGAGTTAGGGGCGTTTGTTTAATTTCGAACAAACATGCAGATGGCCTCATATAAATATCTTAAGGAATAGGCATCACACCAGCTACATTTAAAAGAAAGTCTATCACATGACGATTTTCAAAAGTAATTGCAACTAGTTACACTATCAAAGACCTACGAACACGTATAGTATGGATTTTTTTTCCTTCAAGTTATAGTGCCTACCCCTTGTTAAAATTTTAAGAAATTTAGGGGCCAAAATTCTGAGCTGTAAAAACCCTCCACCTAAGTTTTACTCATTCCACTTGCCATAAGGAGGGAGGCTGAATGATTTTCATTTGTTTTTATTACCCAGTCATTTTTGTTGTATTTGATCCCTCCTGCCCCCTAGTCCATATTTTTAAACAGCAAAAACGCATTTGAAAATGTAAATAGGGAGATTCTATGGCTTGTATATATCTCTCACTTCACGTTTTTACACTGGGAGTGTGGGACACTTGCTAACTTAGGTTTTGAGTGTTGAGGGAAGTCAAACAACCATAGATCTACAACTGACAAAAAGCGATGGAATCGGCAATTGTTATTTGTTTTCTTTTCAATGTTTAAGAAAAATTGTAAAAACAGTCTTTGGCTTAAACACCAAGAACTTTTATCACATCGTAAAGTCACTCGTCAAATTCCAATGACCTGAAATGTGTTTTAATTCCAAAAGGAAACCACTTACCAATTTAAGAAGGCAAAATTCATTCTGAAGGTGGCCCCACTCATCAAGAAATAAATCACTTGCAGTGTTATAGGGCCCCAAGTCCTATTTTAACCCAATATGGACTTTGAAATTAAACTCGAATCTGAACATCAATTAGAAACTTGAATACAATTGTCTTGTGATTAAAAATAACCAAATTGAGTCAAATATGTATATTTGTGATTTTGTCTTCATTTCCATTATAAATCAATTCATTGTATGTTTATATCCTCCTTAAAACTAGGAATATCAACTCAACAAAATTACTACTCCAAGAACATTATCACACATATTGTGTCAATTAAAAGGCTTGTCCATGGTTGTAGAAATAATTCTAAAAGTAAGGGGGCTACATTGTGATAAATTATTCATAGGAAATGATTTTTTTTTTTTATATCAATCCAATTGGTAACTACAACATAATTTGTGGCTATCATTAGGGAAAAAGTGGAGGTAGTGGTGGTGGTGTGTTTGTGGGTGGGGTCATTCCAAACTCCTCTGGGACTTCACGGTCTGATCAGCTATATCTCATAAACACTTAATGTAAGGAATGGAATACTCACTACAAACTTTTAGAATATGTTTTCTGTTAGGCAAACAAGAATCAGAAAATATTACATGAACAAAAGACACTTCATAGCTTTGAAAATTATGAATATTTTTGTTCTACAAAATACTTTTGAAGATAGACTATTCACACCTGCTTTCAAGTTGATAAAAATTTCCATTTCTTAACAGAATAATAACCCCAGGATTAAGTCCTTTTCAAACTTCCATTTCATTCATACTGAAGCATCTTCAGCACACTTCATTATCACTTTAAAATTATGGCTGCCTTCAACCTGTATCATTGTATCCCAAATTATTTATATTCATAGTATACAGAAAAACAAGGACAAAGTTGCAATTTACAATTCTCTTTTTTATTAACAAAGACTGAAAAATGTAATATATATCTAAAACAGATAATATTGTATCTACAAAATGTTTCAAAAAATTCTTACACATATGACATGCAATGTAGAACAAGCAAACACACTTTCAGCTTGATAAATCATTGTTCATTCTTTCCAGATAAATTGCAACTTTCATTCTTCCAAAATATGATGAATAATATTTTTTCTCTCTGTAATATAGAAGGTTCAATGTCTTTATAACCTTCAAAGTTTAATACAAAGTTCAAGGTGCTATAGATTTTTCTTTTCTTTTTTTTCTTCAAGGTATTTTTAGTTTAATTTTTTTTTAGAAGATTAGCCACATTTTCTTCAAAGCTTTCAAATGAATATTACATCAACTCTTTTCTGAATGATTAGCTAAAAATTATAGTTCATATCAGACATGCAGATAAAGAACAGATCAATAAAATCTGTTTACTCGGTGTTTAGGCAATGAATAAGAAATTGTTCAAAAAGATATACAAAATCACATTTCTTATTTAATGCAAAGATCATCTGCTGTATTAAATAATAGGCTTTATCTAAGTGAATACATCAAGACATGAGGCATTAACTTTAACATCTGAAGGAATGGTTGAAGTATGATCCTGAAATCTGCTGTTGTAGATTCACACAAGAAATTCATATGGTGTACTTGACAACATGTGCTGCTTCAACAACTGTCTGTGTGGGCCTCTGAACTCTTGGATCAACCACTGGTACGGACATTCTGAAAGCAACAAAAGGAAAAAATATGATAATATTTTATAAAGAATAAAAAAGACCTCATTAGGGTATATATTGATGACAGGTGTGTAGGAGGAAGGTAATAGGGGCTTATGTCCTTGCAAAGGTTTTTTTTTTTTTTTTTTAGACAATTGCTAGTTGTCTCTCCTCTTCTGAAGAATTAACTCAAACATCAATAAGACAATAGGATTGATTCTTTCCTTTTCTTGTTAAGTTGTTCATTTTGTGGTAAAACAATGGCTCCTATTCTAAAATATATACAACCTATAGTTGAATCCAACTTTATTAAATGTGGAAAACCACTCTTGTTAAAATCAATAAGAAATAATGAAGTTCTTAACATTCAAAACCATGCATAACAGCACATGAATTTTTCATTAGTAGCTCAGTTTTGATATACTTTTAGTAAACTTATGTGTATTTCTTATTTCTAATGATTTTACATTTAACACTGTCCACATCAGCATGTGTCAACACTAACAACATCCTTGCTGAAGATAATAAGTACAAAATGAAGTACATCGACAGATTTTATTGGATTCTGCTTTAGTCTAAATTCGTAGTCTAGAATGAAGTTTAGAAATAACAGAATTTGAATTATTGAACTATAGACACCTTTGGAGCATATACTTTGACCATTCGGAATTTCAAACAATTAACTGAAAACCAATTAAACTAGAACGATAAATACTGTCATGATTCGCATGCCCATGCAAATTGACACCCATATCATATGACCCGGCCAATTATAAAAATGGCATCTCACACTAAGTCCCACATGGCATCCCATGTCCCACATGGCATCCCATGTCCCACATGGCATCCCATGTCCCACATGGCATCCCATGTCCCACATGGCATCCCATGTCCCACATGGCATCCCGTGTCCCACACGGCATCCGGTGTCCCACACGGCATCCCGTGTTCCACATGGCATCCCGTGTCCCACATGGCATCCCATGTCCCACATGGCATCCCGTGTCCCACATGGCATCCCGTGTCCCACATGGCATCCCGTGTCCCACATGGCATCCTGTGTCCCACATGGCATCCCGTGTCCCACATGGCATCCCGTGTCCCACATGGCATCCCGTGTCCCACATGGCATCCCGTGTCCCACATGGCATCCCGTGTCCCACATGGCATCCGGTGTCCCACATGGCATGCCGTGTCCCACATGGCATTCCACCCCATGTCCCACATGGCATCCCAGCCCATGTTCCACATGACATCTTATCCCTTGTTCCATGTGGCATTCCACCATATGTCCCACATGGCATCTCATCCTATGACCCACATGGCATCCCACCCTATGTCCTATGATCCCACCCCATGTCCCAAATGAGATCCCACCCGATGTCCCACATGACATCCCATCCCATGCCTTGTCCCACATAGCATTCCACCATATCTCCCACATGACATTCCACCATATAATGTCTCACATGACATTCCACCATGTCCCACATGGCATTTCACCATATATCCCACATGGCATCCCACCCTATGACCCACATGGTATCCCACCCAATGTCCCATAAATTCCATGTCCCACAAGGCATCCCACCCATGTCCCACATGGCATCCCACCCATGTCCCACATTACATCCCATCCCTTGTCCCACATGGCATTCAACTATATCTACCACATGGCATCACACTCCATGTCCCACATGACATCCCATCCCATGTCACATGTGGCATTCCACCCTATGTCCCACATGGCATCCATATGACCCACATGCGTTCCACCCTATGTTTTACATGGATCCCATCCCATGTCCCAAATGACATTCCACCCCATGTCCCACATGACATCCCATCCCATGCCTCGTACCACATAGAATTCCACCATATGTCCCACATGGCATTCCGCCATACAGTATGTCTCACATGGCATTCCACCATATGTCCCACATGGCATTTCACCATATCTCCCACATGGCATCCCACCCTATGACCCACATGACATCCCACCCTATGTCCCACATGAATCCCACCCTACATGTATGTCCCACATTAATCCAACCATATGTACCACATGACATCCCTCCCTGTGTCTCGCATGGCATCTCCCCCTATGTCCCCATGGCATCCTACCTTATGTCCTGAATCAGTGGCTTCCCACCTGATGTCCCACATGGCATCCCACCTTATGTCCCACATTGGATCCCACCATATATTCCATATGGTATCCCTCCCAATGTCCCAATGACATCCTACTTTATGTTCCACATGGCATCACATCCCATGTCTTCATGCATCACATCCCATGTTCCCATGGCCTCCTACCCTATGTCTCACATAGCCTCCTACCCTATGTCACACATGACATCCCAACCTATGTCACACTTTGTGTTGTGTTACTCGTGGCATCCCACCCCATGTCCCACATGGCATTCCACCCTGTTCCACATGGCATCCTACCCCATGTCCCACATGGCATCCCACCTCATATCCCACATGACATCCCATAGGCTCCATAAGAAGTCTCATCCTAGATGTCACAGTCACTGATTGAGCATACTATATATGAAAGTGTCATTTCATATAATAACTTATATGCAAATGACTTGTTGAAATGGGGTGGGACCCCATGTCCCACGTGCCATCCCATCCCATGGCATTCCACCTTATGTCCCACATGGCATTCCAATCCTACATGACATTCCATCCTGTTTCACATGGCATCCCACCCCATGTCCCACATGGCATCCCACTCCATGTCCCACATGACATCCCATAGGCTTCATAAGGAGTCTCATCCTGGCTATCACAGTCCCTGATTGAGCATACTATGTATGAAAGTGTCAGTTTATATAATGACCTATCTGCAAATGAACTGTTGAATAAGAAAAAAAGGCAGAGTAAAATAATTATGCCTGATATAGCCCTTGGTATATACCACATGGTACATATTATATCATATGTCCTGCATGGCCCCTATCTATGTCCCACATGGCATCCCTCACTATGTCCATATGCAGTCACATCCTGTCACACTCCCTGACTGAGCATACTAAATAAAAAATTCTGGTCAGTTTATATACTGTAGCAACTTTATGCATATGACCACAATAATAAAGGTAAAGTCTTATAGTCATGCCTGATACAACAACTGTTGGTGCCCAAATATTTTGAAGAATTTTAGGGATTTTAAATCCCCAGTGCTATGACAGAGACACTTGAGGATTTCTGAAAAATATTGAATTTTTTTATCATTTTACAGTTATCTGCTAAGGAAATATCAAATGTTTTGTAGACATTTTAAAGAAACTAGTCTTCACTCTGTATTAAGTGTCTCTGAAAAACTTTTAGCATTTTGTAAGAAAATTCTAAGCTTTCATAAGGATATCTGAAGAAACTTTTAACTTTTTCTGAGGAACTCTGAAGAAACTTTTACGTTTTCTGAGAAATTCTCAAAAAACTTTCACATTTTGGAGAAAATCTCAGGAAAAACTGTGGATGGCCAGACGGCCTGCTGGCCGGACAAAATCGCCATTACATAGGTTCGCATTATGCTTCAAACGCTCACCAAAAATGAGGTTTAGAGATAAACTGTTTAATCTTTTTGAAAATAAATCAAAAAATAAAATCCACTTAAGTACGGCAGGTGTCTGAATGCTTATATCATTATACAATTAGTCAAAACAGAATGGTTACATACTGAACATTAGTGTGCTGATTAACCACAAACAGTGGATTAACATTGCTGAGTATCTCATCATTGACTGAAATGCCATCAAGATACTGCTTGAGGACGGTTCGTAACCTCTGGTTTTCATCCATCAGGGTGCTTCTCTCTTTGTCCAGTGCAACCTTGTCCAGTAAAACTTTGTTGTATCTCTTCCAGAAGTTTTCTAATGATGTGTACTCATGCATAACCTTTAAAATGTAAACAAAATAACAATATAGTTATAAGTATATCAATTTATTATATCATAAAGTTCTGTGCTTTAAAAGGCAGTCCCAATCTAAAACTCCTTTTATAGTAGAAACTGAAAGTAAAAAGATGATATTTGCACTTTTCCATGTGATGTTACTTCATTGCAATATTGTGAAACTCCATTAAACTTTGCATTGTTTTTCTTCTTTTTGGTTTAAAGGGACAGACAGCCCAAAATTTCTTCAATAAATTTCAGTCAATAATAAAATGTTTTTTCTAGATAAAAATATCTTAGAATACTGCTATTAGTATGCAGATTCATTTTGTGTTGCCTTTTTAACAGTTTTTAATACACTAAAGTGATTAATTTGAATGGTAATTAATTCAAATGTCTTTTGTTTATCTAAATTTTATAGAAGTTTAAGTAAAATTGTTTTAGCTGCCTGCTTTTTCATATATAACAAATATAGCATCCAATAAAACATTCCTCACTATGATCAGCTGACAACAAAGATGTGATTCCTTACCTCAGCGAGTGGTTCTGATGGAGGTTCAGCTACAGCTGCTGCTACATCCTCATGCTCCTCCATTGTGAGGCTGGATGCATAAAATGGCAGCACCTTCTCCTCTTCCGTCTCCTGCTTCCTGCACTGCTCAGCAACTTTGAGAATTCTTTCACCCTAGAAAAGAACAAAATTATCATTTGCATAAATCAAATTACAGTACATTAAACAAAATGCACAGGGGCTTTAAACCAGATGGAATGATTATCAGTGTGAATATGGGCGGCTTGTCAAAGGGGCAAAGAGTGTACTTGCCCCCATACCCAAAATTTGTCCTAATCATTGCTTTTTTGTAATAAAATGTATGTATAATTAAAAATATGTTGATATTTGCTCAAATCATGCCCCTGCAACTCAAAATCTCTTATGCCAATGAGTGTAAAGCACTGGTTTAAACAAGGTAATCTTCCTTCTTGGTGTCTTGGCAATTTTTTTCACCTTGCTTACCTTAGTTAAGATCTAGTAAGCAATCACAATGGACTTGTAGGACCTTTCTTGACAAAACATGAAGGGGCACAGTGGGTGCTACTGAACAGCAGAATCACTGAAACAATACTACAAACAATCTGGATTAGCTAGAGAAAATGATGTTTCCATAGATCACTGAACCTTGATTTAAAACATTTTACACAACTAACATTTTACACAACTAACATTTTACACAACTAACATTTTACACAACTAACATTTTACACAACTAACATTTTACACAACTAACATTTTACACAACTAACATTTTACACAAATTTCATTTTACACAACTAACATTTTACACAACTAACATTTTGCACAACTAACATTTTACACAACTAACATTTTACACAACCAACATTTTACACAACTAACATTTTACACAACTAACATTTTACACAACTAGACAGGATGAAAGAGAAGGTACATTTGACACAGTTTTTGACTACACAACATTTGAAGAAACATTTGAGAATGCTTTACACAACTAACATTTTAAACAACTAATATTCTTCAGACTTAAAAGATGGTTGTTCAGGTCTTTTACTACAGGGAGATGACATCCCCTTGTGGCTCTTAACCCATTTCAAAACATCTGCATTGTACATTTGTCAGGCTCTGACATGACGTCCATCTTGGTTTAAAAAAGTTAGTTTTGAGAAAACTATTGTCGGAACACTCTCATACGAATAATAGATACAGCTGTTTTGGTATTTTGGGGTGCATTTAAATTACTGTCTATACTTCAAGTCACTGGCTGGTCATACTTCTAATTTTGTACTTCTTTCTTGCATCAAATTTGCATAAACAATAATCTGAATACATGCCCCATTCACACAAAACCTATAATTGTTGTTATATATGATAAGGGTAACTAAATTAGGTTGAGAGACAATTTATAAAAATCTTATGGATGCACACGCTCTTGATCGATTGACTTACAACATCCAGTTTTCTCTTCAACTCCTTTATAGATGAATTTGAATCCAAGGTGAGCTTCGTGAGCCTTGCCCTCTCATTCTCTCTAAACTTGTTCATTTGACTCTTCAATGCATGGAAGTGTTGACTGATGACCTCTTTCTGTTCACGCAGGTCACGGTTTCGTTCTTCACTCTCTCTAGAATTCTGTGCCATCTTAGCCTTCAGGTTACCAATGGTATCCTTTTCAAAAGAAAGAAAACAATACACAATGATGAATTTAAAAACAACCTACTATACCAGAAAAAATACCAGATTCCTGTCCTTCACATCGCCAGTATGTATACAACAAAAGATGGCCATCAATATGATAATTCATTCTCAAAAAAAGTCTTTATTGCAATTTTTTTTTGTTTTTTCAATTACTCAACCTACCAGCTTTTCATATGATTTTCAAAACTTGCTTGATTATTTTATATATTGATAGAGTAGCAACATTTATACACAATTGAAAAACTAGATCATAGATTGAAATATGCAATAAGATTGTAAGGACAATTTTGTTTAGTAAACAAAGCAGAAACCCAATATAAACCAACTATCTCTATATAAATATTACGTGTGCAACACTAAATAAGAAAAAGGCAAATTCTTTATGGCAGAGATCGCGTTAACGACAAATTTGACGTATACTATGCCATGGTTAAAATCGTAAGATTTAGATATAGCATGTAAAATATTACGCCAGAGTTTTTCATTAACATTGATTAAAATCATGAACATCTACCTCTCTGATGCATTTTAAAGTTTAATTTCACGCAAAATGATTTTGAATTACTCATAGATAAAAGAAAAATGACACAACTATGAAACTAACAGCCGAATGATTCAACATGCCCGTAGTGCTGTACATAAACACATAAAGGCTAGTGCTGTACATAAACACAAATAGGCTAGTACATAGGCCCTATGCATGATGTACGTACACTGTACAGTGTACATGAAAGTTTTGATGTTGTTTTGAATGCAGGCTGTCAATTGTCAACAATATTATTAGCTAGGATTCTACTTTCCTTCTGTATTGTGTTGATCATGTATCTGTGAAGTGATCACAATCTGCAAAATACTATACTGTAAAGAAGTAGGCGTGTTTGAGATCTGAATAGTATATTATCGTTGACAATTGGTCAAAGTTCACTAAAAGCTCATGAAAGTTTGGATACGATAAACAAAAGTATTTTCTAGTTTATTTTGGGATTGTTAACCCAAATTTCATGATTCAACAATCAACATTATACAAGGATTGGGTATGAACTTTTTCTTAATATTTTTTATGATAATAATAGTCCAATTTTTTTAATGTTTTTGGTATTTTAATTGCAACTTTCATTAACTTTATTTAGCAAAGCAGGCCTACACAAGTGTGTGTTAACAATTACTTGCAAGCTTCGCTAGCATGCACTGCCCTGTACATTACACAGTGCCCTTGTACATACAATGGCAAATTGACAAAATACGACTGCAAATTTACAAAATGCACCAAAATTCAAGGGCTAGGTGTGTGGAAATACACGCCAGACAAAAATTATAATGCAAACCCTGCTATACGGCACAACAAGAAATCACTCCACATTCTCTTTAAAGGAGAAAACTTAAATTCTAGGATTGAGAATATATGGTACTAAGAATTTTCATTCATTTACTGGGTGAAACCTAACTATGTTTAGATTTTGTATCTGGGAAAACCACGGCACAGAAAATGTATACAACTTGTTGAATGTGTAAGGTCTATGAAAACAAGAAGATATTTATCATACCGATATCCTCTGCAACTTCCTCATCTGAAATTCAATCTCCCTCGCACTATTCTCATCTTTGACTTTAAGTGTCTCAAAAGCAGTCTTTCTTTCTTCTGTAGTTTCTTGGTAATTCTTAAGAGCAGCCTGGAACTGTTTCCACAAATCCTCCACTTGACCTTCCAGCTGAATACGGAGGGCATGTTTCTCTTCAAGATTCTGCAAAAAAACAAAAAATGTTTTCATTATTCACAGAATTTAAAAATACCTCAAATACCTGATAAAACAAATAACAGACTAAAAAAACAAAACTTAAGTAAATACTTACAGATGTTGTAGGTTTTGACATACTCAAACAAAATTATTCATTTGTAGAAATCTTTATCTTTCTAAAAGTAAATCGCTTGAGTACCAAGGGCGTAAACAATATTTAGTTTTAGAACAATACAAATGTTGGCTTTTTTTGTTGAACAATCAAAGGCTCATCAAAAATGGAACCTCTCAGAATATTTCACATCTGAAAAGTCAGAAGCTTTTCAGTGCAGAAAGCCGCTCAATATTAATCAAGACTCATTTAAAGAACTGACACCAGGTGATGCCAGTCAAACAATCAATGCATCCTTCAAGCCACAGCTGAATTATGAAATTGGTCCTCCAAACAGTATTCTTCTGTTACCTCTTCCTACTTCTCATTAATTACTGTAACGTTTGATCAAAATGATAGATTATGCAATGCAATTTTACTCGCTAGTAGTCACGCTATTGGTTAATCAGATACTAATTATCGTGGACAAAAATATCACGATATACTGCATCACCAAATTGAAATATAAATATAAAATGATTATAAATTTTTGAAAACCACTTGGGTTTGCAGCATGCAGATCTGAATTTTTCCATGAAAATTAATATCTAAGGAATCAAAGCATAAAAGCATCCAATTTACTGCAAATATTCTGTTAAAATCTCATTCATTTAAAATGTATCTGAAATTCTGTTTCACAAATATTTGTTATACTGTGCAGTTTTTATGTGAAAATGGCATATCACGATATGTTGTTCATAGTATTTTTGATATCGTGGAGAATGTTGCATCACTATATCGCAATAATCCACATATTGTGACATCACTACTAGTTACCTTGTTTTTAATTTCATCTCGCAAGCTCTGAAACTCTTGCCTTGCTTCATTCTCCCTTTCAGATGAGTTCTCTTCCATGGCAAACAAGATGTCTTGCAGGTCATTCATCTCCTGTTTGTGATGCTCTACGATCATTGCTCTTTCAGTGTCAAATTCCTTCTTCAATACCTCCTGTTCTTCCAAATACTCAGATTTCAAGATCTCCAATCTGCTCCTTTGAAGATCTGAAAGCAAAGATACAATTCAGTACTAGGGGATGAGATTCATATTAATGTAAATAAATCATACAAGCTACCTGCAAATAGTGTAGAATAACAAAAGCAAACATTCAACTGAGTAAGATTACAAAAGTTCTACTTTAATAATGATACTTTCTCATATCCTGCATTCAAAGATATTTCTAATTTCTTGAAAATATTTTGGAAACTGAAACAAGATTGGAAAAGACTGAAAGAATAATGAAAAAAAAAAAACAATGGTAAAGGTTCACACTAAGATGATACAAATGCAGAACAGTTAACCAACTGCGTGCTTTCAGCCAACAAATGACTGCTTATGTAAATAATAACTGACAAGTAAATATAACTTAATTAACAAATTTTGTTTTTGCTGCTTTCAAAATTTTCAATAGTTGCAATCCAACGGAGCGTTGCCTCTGAGAATCACTTATCAAATCACAGATTAAATGGAGGTAAATCGTTCATATAGGCATCTGATCTGGTCTAATGTGTGAGAACCAATTTTCAAGAGTTCCTTCTTACCTATGAGTGAATCCATGTTCTGTAAGTGACTACGTAAGGCCATTGAGTACTGTTCCTCAGCCTCTTGTAGATCTTTTGCTAAGGACTTGATCACACTGTCCTTTCTATCAACCACCCTCTCAAAGGTCTGACTTAAGATCTCTATGTCCTTTTCAGCTCTTTGGATTTGGAAGCTCTCATTAGGCTCCGCCACTGATGAGTCAGTTTATACATATTAAAACGTGCATTCTTCTCTTCTTTGACAAGTTTGTCCTGTAGTTTGATATGAAGGAATAAAAAAATAATTATCAATTACATAATCCTTTTCTAGAGAAGAAATAACTAATCCAAATTTCTGAAAAACCTTGATAACAAATATAGTATCTGAGAATGTAAACTGAACGAAACATGTTTAAAAGCAAAGCTTGAATTTCCAAAAGAAAGTTCCATATGTCAGAAATTGAAAGTTGAAGAGTTTAAATTTCCAAATACAAATAGTAGAAGCAATTTTGTAAAAAGTTTTAAATATAAAAAAAAATTACTAAATATTTTTAAGCCATCATTTCCAATCCAATTTAAATCTTAAGCCACAAGCCATTAAAAAAACTCTATAGAGATGTAGAAAGAGGGACAATACAGTCATTCAGATTTGATCACAGTAAGCAAAGGTGCATTACCATTCAAAGATATCTGAACCACATCTTAATGATGCTATCCACAGCAGGGATTGACAAATCAACTTACCCTCCAGGGAGGAGTACTAGAATTTCTTGTTGTACAGAAAGTAAATAAGTTTGCCCATGGACATTTTTTGTATACATGCAGTGAACATTTTTCTGAAAACTAAATGTCCAACCGGGCAGGTCAACTTAATGTTATAGCTTGCCCGATAAGATTTTTGGTTGTCCCGGACAACCGGACGTATGAATTGTCGAACGCTGTTCCACAGGAGAATGCTAAGCATAACTACATTATTATAGAGTTCTTTAAGAATTGACCATTACACTAGCTATGAATTCATCTATAACCTTCTCTACTACCAACCTTCACAATACAAACATATTACTGTATCTTTCATTAAAATGAATTTGTCATTTACGGACCTTCAGGAACTGGTTAAGCATGTCTTCCTTTTTCTTCCTCATTTCTTCCTCTGCAAGAGCTTTCTGCTCCATGTAAAGGATACGCTCCTCCTCTGTCATCTTGGCAAGCTTGCCTTTCTTTCCAGACTTCTTCTTTGGCGCCATCTTCTCTGCATAATTTAAGAGGAATAGATGAGTAACAGAAAACACAAAAGCAATCAAACAAAGAAAGATATTTACAGAAAGAAACTGATATGGTGTGAGAGACATCCAATGAATTTTTACACAAGAGTAGACAAAATCAGCCAAATAGATAAATTATCTTACTTTTAGCCTTCTCTCAACGAAGATAAATTCTAAGCCAATCATGTCATTAATTGTTGAATTATCCAAAGTATTGCACTTTAGTCAGCAAGATCAATTTTTTTAAACTTCAGACTTTTGCCTTGTGTTTCAATAATTATTATTATTATTTGTTATTTTGTTTATTTATTTATTTATTATTATTTTTTCTTTTATATCTGTGAAATTTGCAAAAAATGAGCACCCCCTCCCCACTTTTCAGTCCACCTACCTGTTTTTGTCCACTTCCATATTTGACAAACCCTACATGCACCCATTAGACCAATAAACCTTCCAAAATATTTTTTTGAGTGTTGTCTATATAGACCAATATAATTAACTTGGACATAAGATCACGAAAATCTGATTTTATCAAATTTATATATCGCCTGCACTTTTCAATTTCTAACTTTTTTTAAACGTCACATAAGAAATCTTTTTCTATTCCTTTCTAAATAAAAAACTTTAAAAAAAAAAATGAGTCAATTCAATTTGACTCATTTTAGTTTTTTTTTTATTCGTCAATTTGAGTTCAGATGCACCATAAAGTATGTTTTTGAGTTGCCAACTTCATTTCTCAAGGCCTAAATTGAAGTTTGTCCTTTCTAGTTTGGTGGTCAATTACTGGCATGAACAATCTAAAGTCTATGCCAGAATCTCTCCACTACATGGAAATTGTGTACTTACTGGGAATTAAGCATTATTTTTTATTAAGATGACTCTGTGACTGTACATTAAAATTAAGACCCAAAAATTCATGTTACATACATTTTATTGCTTCAATTTAGACCCTTTACTTTGGCATGAAATATCAAAAATCAATGGTAACTGTTCTATACAATTGTTAAAATGTTGTGTTAATTAATGTTTTATCTGCTTAATTAGCTTAATTTTCAAGGTGGACGAATTTAGGTAGCAGTGGACGAAAACTTACAAAAGTGGACAGATTCTCAGGGCCGAATTAACAAAGGAGCTGCAGCCCCAGGCGCCTTGGAAAAATAGGCCTACAAAAGCATTGTGAAAAAAATATTTTGTACCTCATTTTTGGATCTCTATGTCACAGACTTTTTGTTTGTGAAACAAATATAGCCCAAATAGGCCAGCATATACAGTTGTAAAGGTTTTGAAACGGCAATGATGATGAAAAGCACTGCGCAGGCAAGGGCTGTATTGGTATCTTTAGTACTGCGCACCCTTGACTTTTTAAATATTCACGGAAGTCTATTGTTACAGAGCGCCCTCAAAACAATGATTCAAGCCATAAAAATTGGATACATCAATGTGTGGGTTATATCGGTCACACAATTTGCCAAATCCCATTACAATAGTGTGCAAAGTCATATTTGCAATGTTTTTTAAGAGAAATTTCATCTGGAGGTAAAAAATAATATATAAACCAAACCACAGTATATGGCCCAGTTGAGCAAAAGACCAATTCCAAAGAAACGCTCACAAAAATTCCATGTGCATAGAAAAATTACTGATGCCACCGAAAATTGGTAAAATCTATTGCTTTCCACCTATAACAAGCATCAATATTGTTTTCATTGAACCCTTTAAGAAATTGTAATGCTATTTGTGAGGGTGATTTTTCTAGCCATACTGCCATGTTGTCTGTTTACTTATAACTACTAAGAAACTTGGAAATTATCAAATATTATATATACATATATATATCAAATTTTTCTTTATAACAAGAAAAACCGCAAGTATGTTTTCTGTCTAACAGTGTAATTTTGATTTAATTTTGATATTGTGTCAAAATTTTATTGCAAGCTTCAAAATTTTAGTCATGGGGACTAGTTCCACTAAAAACTTTAGTTCCAAAATGTATAAAATGGAATGTTATGTCGCGTCACAGAGAATGATAAAATTTGTTGTTAAATACACCAGTATTCTAGTCTTACCTTAAGGCATTAAGGACAAATTGACTAACTTGGGAAATACATGTTAAACCCTACCTACAAAGCCTAAAAGTTATGCAAAAAAATTGGTGATCAAATAAATTTTGGCACTCTTTTGATCAAAATTGTACATGGAAAATGTAATTGTAAATTGCTCTGCAATCCTAAAAACTAAAAACACCATGACAATTAAAGAATAAAGAAATAAAAAACAATATATTTCCCTGAAACTGGTTCTTACAAGTTCTTACTCCGACCCTGTGGATTCCGACACAATAATGTAAGGAAAACTTACAGCCTTACTCTTGAAATGTAAATGTATTTGAAACATTTTTTTTTTCTTTGTAAACATTTAACTGCTAGTGCATTAATTGATCATTCAAACACAAACAAAGTACTATCTTTTACTTCCTTTTGTAAAGTAATAGCAAAAAATCCTTAAGTGGACAAAAACCACATGGCTTACCCTAATGCTCCTTTAACTACATTTCCATAGGCTTTGTTAATTTGGTACACAAATAACACCATGTTCCCAAAAAGTAACGAGGCCTAGTTTATTTACTTATTTCCATTTTCCACTCATCAAAATGACACTAAAGCACAAATCAGAAGACAGAAAACATTTACAACAAAATAAAAAAATAAAAATTACATTACAAAACATAGGAGTTTTACATGAGAGTGGCAGAAACTGTGGACAAGTCTGTAGGCCTAAAAGACTTTTCTAATTCTAACCTCAGTCCCGTTTAAATGTAGGCCAGGCTAGGCCTAACGTTACATGAAGAAGATAATATTATAGCAAAACTTAATCAAATGATAGTTCCTGACCCATCCACTCATTACTTGCATTTCATGTATAACCGAGTTTTACAGCCAGAAAAACAGACACATTTGTTTTCCCCTTTGTTGGCGTCATGCTAACGTTAGTGAGATATAGGCCTAGGTCTAACTCAGATCTAAATAACGTCATGCCGACCACTCAAAAATTTCCATAATTTAAATTGTAAAAGTGAGGTATTTCGTGTTACCTTCATCCTATCTGTACTGAAAAAGAAAGTTAGAAGTTAGGCTACTACAACTCGTGTCTTGCACTGATCAGTCATGGCATCATGCTAATTTATTGAGAAATATAATAGCGGAAGTGGTAAGACCAATGTCCTACGTTATTACGATAATTCATCAGTAACGTTATGCCAATCAATTAACTTTTCCCTGCATAAGATGCAATAAGTATTATTGTTTTCCACTATGGAGCTTTTTTTCTCACAATATTTTTTATGTAAAACAAACCTTCTTAAACGGTTTATTAGTGAATTATGCTTGAAAATGAAACCGAATCAGAAATTTATATCACTCATTCTTCGACGAGCTGACCTCGCTGCCTAGCAACAAGCAAGGTAGTAAGCCATAAATTTATAAACCAACTAGGCTAGACAACTTGGATTGGTGGAAGTTGGTGCAAATAATTGTAAGAGTTTCTATAAAAAGTGTTCAATAATTCAGTTTAAAATGTCAACATCACTGTTTTGATGATTCATACGATATTTCAGTTAATTATGTTTATGACTTTGACAATTTTGTGAGGAGGGGAAGTAAGTGAGGGGGCGACAGCCTAATTAGACATGCCACTGTGGCGAAGACAGCCTGAAATGTCATATTAATAGTTTCCATATTTTCTCCAAACTAGTTGATTAGCCACAAATTTCTATAAAGAGTAAATAGGTAAAAGTATACGGTGGATTAGCAGTGGTATGTTTAACTTTGAGCCTTTAGGGAGGGGGGGGGGCAAGCCCTTCTAAAAATACATCTACAGACGCCCTACGTTCACCTCTTGGTTCAAAATTTAAAAAAATGAAGGATTTGTAATAAGTAGAAGATTTTGGCCAAAACGTGGTCAAAGTCTTTTACCCTAAATTGTAAATTTTATCAAAGAATTGATAGGGCCTGATTGTCGTTCCGAAATTTAAAACTTTTGGGACAAAAATTTAAGATTACAAAATTTAAGATTACAAAATGCGCTCAATCAGGCTGTGAGGAAGTTTATCACTGTCGATATCCATTGTTGCAGAGATGGCAGTTAGTGACGTCTCAACGTTATTGTCCATTTAATACGAGTACTACAGATTTTTTAGTCCACATTTGAAGATCTTGGGTGGAATCTAGAATAGTTTAGGTTCAAAATAAACAATAATTCTGTCGATGCGAAAACAAAATTGTCAAAATCGCCGCTTTCTATGACTCATTTATTTTTCTATATTAATGGCTTTGTCAAAATTTTGGGGACTACGGCTAATCCCCCTCCCATCCCCTCCTCCCACTTTAGACACGCCACTGTATTTTAGGCTAGTATGTCTAGTTATGTAGGCTACAAAGAATAAAGGCCAAAAACTTGTTTAATCTGTTAAATGAAAAGATCAGATGCATAAAATTACATTTGAATAACAGAAATATGAGTTTTCTGACACTGAGCTATAGGTCATACGAATTTGCTGGAATAAAATTTCTCGCTTGAGAAATCCTGATTGTGCTGAAATTTAATGGGTTCCAAATATCATGTTGTGCTTGATGTTCACACTTTCCAGCTTTTTGGGGTCCTATTTGATGTTTTTTGTTAGATTATGTTTACTAGTCATGACGTAAGTCGGCGTTCAGTTATTGTCGGCGTTTATCTGTCTGTCTGTTCATGCATTAGGAAGCCTTTCTCCTCACCAGTGCATTATTATGAACACTAAAATCATTGAGACGGTGGCTCAAACTTTGACCTGGTTATAGGTCTACAGAATAACCTCTGTTTAACAAAGGGTAATATGTAGGCTATATAACTGTATAATAAATTTGGTTTCGGTGGCAAAATTGCAAGCCGTATCAGAAAATAAATAAATATATCATATATATTTATCAATCTGATCTTTCAAGTGAGTTGAGAACTCCTCTTAACTTCTTCGAAGTTCAAAAGTAGTAATAGAATATGCCAGTGGCGTAGCTATACCTTTTTTTTGAGGAGGGGAGGGGAGGGGGAGGGGTAACAATGAAATATATAAAAATTCCGAATCGAAGCTACCCGTCCTTTTTTGCGAATAAAAACGAATATTTTGAGGGAAAGCTTACAAATTTGAGCAAAAACTTAGCTTATTTCATCAATTTAGATAAAAAATGTATAAATATTTTAGGCAGAATGTCCTAAATTTTGAATTTATCTTTTCGGATTGATTGAGTAAAAAGCTTATTAGTTTGAGCAAAAAGTCGGAAATTTGGTAACACACATAATAAACCTAATTTAGAAATTCGTTTTTTGCAAATGTTGTGTTCTTTTACCCCAAGATGGCTGGTATAACTAAATTCTACTAAGACCGATTGCTTCTACAACATTGCCAAAAAAATACTGAGTTTTTATTTTTCAAATTAGAATCTGCACAAATTTTAAGAAATAATTCAATGACCATGATGATAAACCTTGCGGCGTTTGACACCCGATGATTCCTTGTGCTATATTTTTATACTGATATATTCTACGGGTACAAAAATGTACTTACGGGAATGGGAGGCAATGGGTTAATTTCACATGCGCAAACAATTTTCATTAGTAGGTTTCTTTTTCACCCATGCAGCGCTACCAACACTTGTGTGTTTTGTCTCCTAATCCAATGTTTTGAACACTCCGTCAAAATGTATTGGAAAAGCGTTTAACTCTATCTGTCTATGCATCATGTGCATAGCATGAAATTCTTTCTCTATCAGTCTATGCAGCTACGTATTGGCCGCCGTTTGGGCAAAAAAATTTAAAATATATAAAAAAGTAAGAAACATAAATACAAGAATGAAATAAACCAAAAAGAAACCAAAAAATTAAAAATAGTATGTTATAAGAAAAATATAAATTGAATATGAAATAAATGAACAAAATTCAATACAAAAAGGTTTTAGAAAAATATTAATAAGAAACAAACTAAAAATAAAATGATTGAAAAGGAAACCAATAAAAAGAAAGATGTTAGAAGAAAAATATAAATTGAATATGAAATAAAAGAAATTATTCAATACAAAAGAAATTAAGAACAATTATTAATAAAAACATAAACTAAAAATGAAATGATTGAAAAGAAACCAATATAAAAAGTATGTTATAAAAACATAAATTGAATATGCAATAAATGAAAATAAATAAATACAAAAGATAATAAGAAAAATATAAACTAAAAAATGAAACAAATAAAAAGAAACAAATGAAAAATTTAGGTATATAGTAATAAGAAAGCGACACAAATTAGATATGAAATAAATAAAAAGAAAACAAATTCCAAGTAATATACAAACGGAAAATATATCTCCAAATATAACTACTTATATATGAACATTAATATATCTAATACAAATACTTCTATAAGCAGTTTATCTTTAAATTTGTCTTAAATCTGTATCTTTAAATCAATATATCTTTAAATCAATGTATCTTTATGATCTTTAAACAGAAAGGTAAGTATAGTCTCAGCCTTTTATATATACAAACAGAATTATAAATACAAAAAATATATACGTACAAAAAAAAGTATACGTACAAAAATGTTATACGTACAAAAAAATATATACGTACAAAAAAATATACGTACAAAAATATATACGTACAAAAAAAAAAGATTTTTTTTTTTTTAAGGATATATATGCGCAGCACTTTGCGCACCACAGTGCAATGTAACATGTGTTGCATACACTTGTAATCTGTCACCGATTATACTAAGCAGCAGTTTCACTGCGCACCACAGATATTATATATATATATATATATATATATATATATATATATATATATATATATATATATATATATATATATATATATATATATATATATATATATATATATATATATATATATATATATATATATATATATATATATATATATATATATATATATATATATATATATATATATATATATATATATATATATATATATATATATATATATATATATATATATATATATATATATATATATATATATATATATATATATATATATATATATATATATATATATATATATATATATATATATATATATATATATATATATATATATATATATATATATATATATATATATATATATATATATATATATATATATATATATATATATATATATATGCATATCGGTTTCGTTAAGGTACGACTCGAACACTTACATCAGGCCGCGTCAGGCAGTTCATTAGGTACGGTAGGTACAGCTGTCTGAGCCACGGTATCGAAAGGTACTGGTACTGTTAACCGGGGCACTGCATCTATTGCTTCCGACAAAAGTTCTGCTGCCCTTCTAATTAGGCCTACAGCCTCTACAAATATCGGGTTGGAATTTGTTGCCGTATCCTTTTTATTTCACATGAGGTTCTTAGATACCCAGACCAAGCGTGTCACGCTCATTTTGGACATATTTTTTGTCAAATAGGCCCACAGCAATGATCTTGGTGTCATTTGAAAGAACTTGAATAGTTCTTCCAGAAAATATAACTTTTTGATGGAGGTTGTGTTGAAAAAAGTTTTAAAAAATTTGAATAAAAAAAAAAGAATTTGAAAAATGCACAAAATTTAAGGAATATTTTTTTTTCTTCAAAAGCTTTCTTGCCATACTTCTAGACCTAGATTTTGCTTGAAAGCCGTGAACAACTGTCAAAGACATAAAAGTATCCAATTCCTGTCAAATTTTGACTGCCCCTACCATCAATATCTTTTTTGGCAAAATTTGTGCCAAATTTGATGATTTTTAGCCTTTTTGAGACCAAATTAAAAAAAAAAAACGTAAGTTCTGATCGCAATACACTTACCGTACGCGAAATGTATTGTAAGAAAGGCCAAGCCATGTACTTTCAATTGATATCAGAAAGAGCAAGTACCCACTCTCTAATCACATTTGATTTAAGCTATTATCAAGCAATCTATTTTTTACTTAGACACTTTGGTCTAGCGGCAAACTTCAGCGCACAGCACGCGATGGCCCGAGTTCAATCTCGCGCTGAACCACGTGGCTTTCTCTTTTCCGCTAGTAATTACAGCGGTGTTAATTTTTGTGTTTATTTTCATTGTTTTTGCATGTTTTGCTTTGTAAAAAAAAATTAGACTGGTATCAATGGAAAGGAAATCTCACAAACAGTCTAAATATGTAAAAAAATCCTCATTTTTCATTATTCACAAGCTCAAAAAAACTGGTCTAATTTGGCCTAAAATGTGCAAATTTTTGTTGATCATTTCTTTAATTTGACTTTTTCATTGAAAAGTTTATTGTCTTAACATTCATGTAAACTAAACTTGTGGCGGTACAAAACGAAAGGAAAGTTGTGAAAATTAATTTTGAAAACAAAATTCCGATAATTTTGTTTCTTCTTCTCGTTTTGAACCCCGGGTCTTTAGGGGTTTAAGTTGGCTTCACGCTGAGCATAGCATTACATTGCACAAACATAACGCATTCGAGCGCTCAGTGTCAGCTTGTAGGCTCATACTCACCACGCCTGGGCGTAAATCCTGGTGAAGTGCATTGTGGTGCGCAAAGTGCTGCGTATATTTATCTTTTTAAATATTCCTTTTTTTTTTTTGCTCCTCATAATTTGATTTGTATTCTTATATATTTTGTTTGTACTTATACATTTCTGTTTCTATGATAAACAGATAAAAGGCTGTCTGCACTTATATTTCTGTTTAAATATATATCACTGTTTTATAGATATAGTAATGTTTATATATTTAGAGAAAAAAATATATATTTGGAGATATACTATCTGTTTGTATAGTATTTTTATAATCTTTGTTATTGTAGTTGAACATTGTGTGTTATAAGATCTTATCGATTTTTAATTGTAGTTGTGCTTCTTTTCTATTGATTATTTTTGTTGCTTTCTCTTCATTGTTCTCTAAAATTCCATTTGATATATTTCGTATTATCTATTTTTTGTTGTATTGTTTTCTTTTTATTTATTTCATATTCAATTTGTATTTTCCTTAATTAGATACTTTTTCTTATTGCTTTCTTTTTTATTTATTTCATTCTTAGTTTATATGTTTCTGCTTATTTCTTTTCTTTTTAATTTACTTTGTATTGAATATTTTTTTATTTATTTTCTATTCAAAGTTTTTTTTTTTTTTTTTTGAGATAGGGCCTAGATACTTTTTTTGTTCTTTCCATTTCTAATTCATGTTTCTCAGTGTTTTTCTATCTTTTTAATTTTTGCCTAAACGGCCGCCCATAGCTACGAGGCTGATGCGGTTTATATACGTATACTTTTACAGGTTGAACCTTGATTGTCACTGAATTTCAAAATAAAGCTATTAAAGGCGGCCTATTTTAAGAAATCTAGAGTGTGGTGGGGGGGAGGAAACATGCATAAGACACATATTATCTCCACACAATTTAAAAAGTCAGCGGCGTAGGAAAATATTTGACATGGGGAAGGGGGTAGCCAAATTTTATTTTCGTCTAAACAAATCTAGAAAATACACCAAAAGCTATTTGTAAAGGGGTGGGGTGGGGGCTCGTAAAATTATTGGAATTCCAAAAATAAAAAAAATATTTCCCAAAATTAAAATAAAATGAAAATTTTTCCTGAAAATGAAGAAAAATTGAAAAAATTCCCCGAAAATAAAAAAAATTGGAGAAAATTTCATGGAAACTTTCAGAAAATTAAAAGAATTTCATAAAAATGAAGCAAAAAGCTTTCCGAAATTGAAGACAATTTTACGAAATGGAAGGATATTTCTCAAAAAAGGAAGAAAATTCCCCGAAAATTGAAGAAGAAAAAATTTGAAGAAAATATAGGAAAAAGAGTTTCTCCAAGAATTAAAGCAAAATTCACACAAATTGAGGAGAATAAAAAAAACTTCTTAAAAATTGAAGAAAACTTCCAGAAAATTAAAAAAACTTTTACCAAAATGAAAGAAATTTCTCAAAAAAGGAAGAATTTCCCCCCAAAATGAAAAAAGCTTATAACAAAATTGAAAAAAATATCCAGAAAATGAAGAAAATTTTAAGAAAATTTTAAGAAAAATTGACGGAAATTTCATAAAAATGAAGCAAGCTTCCCAAATTGAAAAACATTTTCCGAAAATGAAACAAATTTCTTGAAAAACTTAAGGAAGGAAATGCAGCATGCAACCGGGAAGGTGAAAGCCTCTCAGAGGACAGTTTTCCTCCTGACTCGGGCTCGAGGGTGTGCATAGGCCTATAGATCTATCATAACCGACAATTTTGATTCCAAACTGTTCCAAAATGACAAGAGAAGAACAGAACTTGAAGCAATATTGCCAACCTTAACAGCTTCAAGTACAACGAACTGACAGTAAGTTTCATTTTGCTACAAAATGCGCTCAATCAGGCTGTGAGGAAGTTTGTAACTTTCGATATCCATTGTTGCAGAGATGGCAGTTAGTGAACGTCTCAACGTTATAGTCCATCTAATAAGAGTGCTGATACGTCATAAAAAAGGAGTTGAAGGCAAGTTTTATCGTATTTTTAGCAACTAAATCTCACACATATATATATAGCCCTATATGTACTTACATTCCAGAACTTCGAGAAGCGTTTTTTGAATTAAATATTCATGCCTTAAAATTTTAAAACTGAATTGTACGTGCCAAAATTCTGAAGGCAACGAGTGCATTTTTACAGAAGGAAAAACAGCCTTTCAGTTAAGTCTAAGATTAGTCAATTAGTTGAAAAGTAATTATGCAAAATCTGATTTATTCAAATTTCTGGTTATACAGATTTTGAATATTTATCAATTGCCTTCTGCATAAATTTTACCGATTCTTCATCAAATTTCAAAACAAAAATACTTAAATGAATTCGTCACGTTACACCTCGATTGCCACTTTGTAATCTTTATGGTAGGACAAAATAATTCCCCTCTTCCCGCATCTGTTCATGTTGCTTATTCATGAAGTGCATGTTAGACTTGTGATTTTCCTCCAACGCACTCCATAAAGATAAAGCTTGGACCCGCTTTGCTCACATCGTGACCCCCAAAATTGAAATGTTACCTAAATCATTAGGCTAAAGAGTAATAATAAATATGCATATGTTGGAATGTAAGATATTTTGCCCTTAGATTAAGTTATCGTTTTCCCCCTTAATTCACCCCTACGCCAGGGAGCTAACATGACGCTAATTTCACAATCATGCTTTATACTGAAAACAAACGTGAAGGCCATAGCTGCATGTTTTCGATGATGACGTTTGCTTTGAAATTTTGTAAGAGCGATTTTAACTGTTGAGGAGGATTCAAAGCTTTTTGTATTCGAACTCTCATACAAAATACATATATCATGCCATTATTTACGGCACAAATCTTTTGACAAAGTTTCCTCATCAACTCTCTTAATTTAAACTCAACATGTCAACATGCGTGATTTGCCTACCGAAAGTAAGAAGGGGAAGGGGGGGTCAAAATGGTGGATCACAAAATCAAGCTTAGATTCAAAAAGCAAACAAAAGATATAAATTCGGGAAAAAAAAAGTGGGAAGGGAAAGTGCCCTATTGGCTCCCAAATACCGCTAATATGTGCTCACGTCATAACACATGCTTTCTTGCAATAATAACATTTACGTGTAGCTGGGGGCACAAGAATGCTCTTGCCACATGGATAATTGTACGTGACATGTCACTGACATATACCTTTCTCCTGTATATATTGCCCCACAAACAGGGAAATTTTGACAGTTTTGGTGCAGATTCTCAGCTTCATAACCTTCCTGTATGCTGGGTCATTATCACTTGCCCTGTGACACAGCTGACCTATTCATTCCCTCAGCAATGTTTTTTTCTTTCTTTCTGAGATTAGTGATACATATTTAACATTCATTTTTCTTAACGCGTTGTCATTTGACAAGATCTTTCTTTCAAGTTTCGTGTTTGTCTCGTGATTTCGAAAGGCAATGTAACATACTTCAAGTCTTCCGTCTTGCATTTGTTTCTTATTTAGCGAACACGTATTTAGCAAAATGAAAACAATCATGAGCCCCTTAAGAAGCGAAAGTGTGGTATGAAGCGTATGCAATTTATTATACTAGATGGGAATCGGAGTGAGATAATATCAAAGTATAATTTAAAATGAAATGAAAGTAAAACTTCACTATTTTATTCTTTTGTTCTTCGATAATTACTAATTGTTATGTTTGGGTCTTTTGTTTTGCGTTTCTGTCACAGGACAATGAATTAATGTCACTGTTTCACTTACAGCAAACTCTCACAATTCACATAAACAGATGTTACACGAATGCCGGGACAAAGATTTTGACAATCATGTCTCATACTGTCATACAGCTTCAGACTACAGCTTTTACACTGTGGCACTATAAGCTGTGAAGTGGGTTGGTTATAATACAAATTATACTGGAGTATTCCTGAAAGTTTATTTTTTGGTCGGCGTGTCCTTGGGGCGATGACTTTGTAAATTGTTAAGGTGGAAGCATACAAATGTTTGATGTTTCTAGTTCAAGTTAAGGAAATTGGGAGGGGGATTGGAATTGGTTGCCCACTCATCCATTTCATTTGCCTCCACACTTAGTCCATATTCCCTTGCAAAATCCCAGTCATTTATTGTCAAACAAAGACAGATTTATATCATCATTTCTGCTGTGAATATTACAGAGAGTCTTAATTTGTGGTGAATTTTTAATCCCAAAACTTTGTTGCGATGTGCCACATGCATCACAGTAACTCAAAACACACACGCTCCTTGCCATAGCCTCACATTCCTAATTGTCATGATCTGTAGGATTTCCTGGCGTTAATCACCTAACAAGGGCATAGATCCCCTGGAGGAGGGGGTATATAATCCTTCACCTTGTGTTTCATGCAAAGATACAAGACGCAGCGTTGATTTATATGACAAGTCATGCATTTGTTCATCACCGCAAATGACCGATATTATTTTACCCAGGGCTGCCAAGGAGATGTGTGTGTGGAAGGAAGGGGAGGGGGGTTGGCGGTAAATTGACCGGGTGATTCACTATTTTAGAATAATTTCAGAATGAAATTATTTATTGCTAATTGTATTTGTAATCTCGTCAAAGTTCCAAAAAATTGTTTCGATTTTTTGCATATCGGTGGGCTATTAAAAATGAGATTAATTTGTTCGTCCTCCTGCCACATGTGTTGCACAATGGTTTTTAAGTAATTGCTGTGTTCTGCTTTTAGTTCAGTATCTAAAATGCATACCAAAAGGAACTTCAGCATATTTCTCTTTAGCTTGTAAGCAATTAAATCTTAAACCTTCTTCAGTTAGCTTGAAATGTAATGATGTTTAAGGTCATATCAATGCAGATTTTAAGTATAAATTGTTGATACATTATTTCCATGGTGCAAGATTTGTTTCAGCAAAATTAGGAAAAGGATTATCTATCTCGCATTCGAAAGCTTAAATTGAATAAATCTGTTTGTTATTAAGAATAACTTTTATTTACTTTGGACTTGAATTTCACCCCAAGAATACGGCCTACTACTGTTTTCTACGGCTTTTAGAGGTAAATGTGTTTGGACCCTATGCATGTTTTGATGTTAATTGGGGGCCAATTTTAGCCCTACAATATTAAATATTCCAAGAGCTTCCAAGGGCATCCCCTGGACTCCCACCAGGTCTTCGCCCTTCGACCCCACCAGGAGCCCTTAAGCAGGCCCCTGGATCCTACGCCTATCGACGAGCGCGGCAAACTAGTCCACCCACAAAAATCATCCCCTCCCCACTTTAAAAAAATAAATCTACGCCCTTGCCACCTAACAAACCTTACTGCATGTGGTTTTATACACAGATACGTATCTTAAGGGGTGTTGGGAGTGACGGTGGGGTGTTACAACCTCTAGGAAAAAATCGTAAGCCAATTCCAATTTGTACTATTTCGTCTAGCAAAAAAATGGCCTAGTATTACAAACAAAAAAATGTAGAATAACAAGTTGATATTTTTATTTTTTGTTTCTTCGCAAAAAGACAAAATACTTTTTAAAATGTTCTGGATAATATCACACATACTTATCTTTATTATCTTAAGAAAACAAAAACGCATTATTAAAATTCAGTAACAAAGTCCTTTAGGTAAGCTGGCTTTTTCTGGTACGCAGGGAACGTCGTGGTGCCAACTGTGGTAGAGAGTCGTGTTGGGTAGTGGCTGGAGAAGGCTCCGCTAGCGCATGTTTAGCTGGGATGAGCTCTCTGGCGGCCTGGGCTGGTCCTCCGATGCTTCAGCCTGCAGTGTAGTAGGTTGTAGTCGAGGAAACACAGATAACTCCTTATCGGTGTGCAATGCTGGTCGGGGTTATTGGGAGGGGGCTTTGGCAATTTTGCACGTCACTGAGAATGGGTGGTATGGGGGTGGGAGAGGGTCATCAACTGCCTCGCCACTGAGAAAATAGATGTAGGTCTCTGTGGGGGATTGAGTACTTCTGGAAGTGAAAACTCTGAAGCACTCATCCTTCTTACCTCTGTAACTGTTTGAGCTTAGATGGAATCCAGCGAATTACGAACGTTGCACCAGTCACCATGCACTAAAGACTCCAAGTAGCGACTTCTTGCGCTTGATTTAGACAGATCACTATAGAGATAAACCAAATCACCCAACCCAATACCATGTCTTTCTCGTCTGGGCTTGTTGGGAGCTTTGGACTTCTCATGGTTGGCGTGTCCCCTGTCAAGTTGTTGGGCTACGATCTGAGCATTATCAAGGGGTATTTGGTTGTTAGTGAACTGATCACGTTTGAAAAGAATTTCGCGTGCGGAGAGACCAGACGAGCGGATCCTAATATTAAATGTTGACGTGACAAGGGCAAGGGATACTGATGAAATCTGGCTTCCAAAAAGATATAGGATTAATAGTCCTCTTCCAGCTCCTGAACAATACGATACTACCTGAGTAGCTCGTCGTTGATTAGACCAAAAAAATCTTGAGCCTGATCGGTTCTTATGACGGCTGGTGGACCAGTGAGTGGTCTGATTGGTAAACATGTTCTAATGATGGCATCACGCAAGGTAGTCTTTTGCTCGTCTGTTATCAGAAGACTCACAGAGTAAGAGCTGGTGCATTAGCGAAGGATAAACATCAGCTGCTGGTTGCGCTTTCTCATCTGCGGCAAAGCTTAGTCCAATGGCATATGGCGGATCCTCACAAGACTGTTTTACTGAAGGCAGAGGCGTACTCTTCAGTGACGCGCACTGATGGCATGATGAAATAATCTCTTCCATTGCGGTGATTAGGTCCCGAGCATAGGAGTAACGGGCAACTGTCTTGAGTTAGCTGGTGCTTTGTCGGGTGTCCAAGTTGGACATAAAGGACAGTCAGCAGTGCATGCAAAGCATGGCGGGGAACGACTATTGCATCACGTTGGGCAGAAGGGGGTCATCATGGCAAACAACAATGAGTCCAGCATGGGAAATCGTGGCAATTTGCAAGTACCTTTTGGCATCCTTGATATTGGTTGGTCGCTTTGACAGACGTGTGCCCTGTTGAAGGTGTGCATATGTGCGCCTGAGATCGGCACACTCACTCTGAATACTCTTCCATGCTGGTCTGCTGGTGAAGGGTAAGTTAACCAGACCTATGATACCTTCATTGGCAAGGTTCTGAAAACAGTGGCATCCTCAAGCTGATGTATGAAACTGCAAACTTGGCATGTGGGGTGATGGCACTCTGGAGCGTTACGACTCGCGAAGTCTGATGGGATATTGGCCTTCCCAGAAAGATGGCGAACTGAGGCGCGGTATCGGCTAACAGTATTCTCCACGGCAAAGTTTGTCGTAAACCTGTACACATGGTTTACTATCAGTAAGAACAGCAGGATAGTGGTTGATTCGATCAAATATGGGCTAAAGTGCATGATGGCGGCAGCTATGGCACGTGCTTCAAATTCACAAGGCCTACATCGGCAAAGTCTGTGACCAACCGATAACCACCGCTTATTTTATTTTTTGACGAGGAAAGATAGATTGACATATTCAACTGGGACTCCAACCTTTTCCTGGCGGGCTAATACCCCGGCATGCTCTAGCTCATCAAATTTTTCCTGGAGCTCTAAAGTTTGGTATTGTTGTATTATGGACAAAACAAGCAAACTTCATTAAACAGGTAAAACGGTTTATATGAAGATTAATGAAAAAGACAAAGATTATGCGCATTAACAACAAAATTGATGGAAACAATTAAAGTTGCAAATGCAGAACTTGAAGATCTTGATAACTTTGTCTATCTCGGTGCAATACTCTCCAAAGAAGGAGGCACTGATAAATACATAAAACGCAGAATTTGGCTGGCACAGGCAACCTGACAAGATTTGTGAAAGTTAACAATGAAGAACTATATGAGAGAACAGGCACCGTGGAGATAAGCAATGAGATATTTAAGAGAAGATGGAGATGGTTGGGTCATGTTTTAAGAAAGGATGAGAAAACTATGCCAGAATATCCATCACCTGGACTCCAGAAGGTAGAAGAAAGAAGGCAAGACCCAGGATAGGAGAGAAGCAGTTTTGGATGGAACAGCTGGGAAGAAGCTGTAGTAGTCAGGTAGTAGGAAAGATAGAAAGGGATGGAAAAATTTGCTTAGAGAAGGCTTAATCTCCATACCCAGGATAAAGGTGCGATAAGGTAAGGCATTGTGGTAGTCTACACCGGCGCTGCGCTGTGGAGGTTGTGTGGGACCATATTGACAATGACTTCAAATCTCCCGGTAGCTCCATTGTAGTCAGGGAGGCCAGGGTTGAAGACATCTGGAAATTGGTTCGTTATGTCTCTGAACTTCTGGTGCTCGGCAGTTGGCAGAATGTTGTCTGGATAGACGGAAACATCAGTCGCAGGGTAGGCAAATACAATTTTACGAGAAACGATAGGAGTGGGTGTGACTGTTGTACTAGTGGGTGAGAAGAGCGATGTGACTTTGCCTCCTAAGAGAGAGAGAGAGAGAACCTCACAAGTTTGCCCAAATTTTTCAATTTCGGGTGAATTTTCTCCTCTGTCTGTTTAGAAATTATACAAATTGTCATCACTTACATTTTGAAGCTTTGTATTGATTTATAACTATTTTGTGGTATCAAAATCAAGAAATCTTCAGAGCTTCTGGGGGTTTGCCACGCCCCTGGATCCCTTCCAAGACTTCGGTCATGAGTCCCACAATTTTTCACAAATTGTCTCCATTTGCATGAGAAATGTCTCATCTGCCTGTTTAGAAATGGTAACCCAAATGCTTAACTGAGTAGATTTTAACACTACAATTTTGAATTGTCCTCTTTTAATCAATCAATCATTCGAACTTTGTGTTGACTTTCAGTCATTTTGGAGTATAAAAGACCTTTTCGGAGCTTCCGGGGGCTCCGCCCCCTGGACCCAACCAAGGTTTCACCCCTAGACCTAGACAGGGGCCCTCAAGCGAGCGCACGGTGTTACGCAGTGCCATGTTTGGCACTTTAGTACTGAACCCCAAGCTAAAGTCTCTGGCGACGCCACCGAGGGGGGGGGGGAGGTGGTGGGGGGGGAGGGTACTGTTCTCAACTTTCTATATTGTGTGATTGCACATATATATCGTTTTAAAATGAGTCGGGCAAATGCAAATTTTCGTCGAACAAATTTGTCTTACCCTCCCCTTTGGTTCGAAGTCAAGTTACGCCCCTGTACCTCAATTGAAAGTTGGTGGGATGGGCAGATTGCGAAACAGTCTTCATCGTCATGGTCACTTATTATATGATTACTGGCGCCCTCCTCAAACACTGGAAGAATAGTTGCAAATATCTTCATGCAGGCCATTGAACTGGAGCAGACAGGGACTTCGACGCAGTTTTGAAAAGTGGGAAAGTGGGAGAATTTTGTTACTGTTTTATCATTAAAAAATGTGTGTCGTTGACCAGTTGACATTTTGTGTTCATTATTTTTGGCCTGGAAGAAATGTAAATATCGAACGAAGGTTTAAAATCATTAGAAAAATGGACGATGCATGGGGTAGGGGGTGGGGGAGAATGTGAGCTCTTTCGAAGAGAAATTTATTTTCCTTTGCTATAAATAAGATTCTTACCGAAATCGACAAGACATTTTCTGACAATGCTTGCGTTATGATGGCCAATGCCTCAGCATCATGCAGTCATACACATAATATTTCTGCAGCTAGCGGCTTGAAAAATTGAACAAATAGCAATATACTACAAACTAAATCAAGACCATATTTGGCATCATCTTTTGTAACTCTTTGTAGTCTCAGTGATGACTGGAATGCAGAATACGTATAGCGAACATGGCGAATGAAATAGAATAGGTAAATACTAAATTTCTGAGAGCTTGTAGGGACGTCACCCCTGTGCCCCACATGCAATTTTGTAGTTCATAATTGTAAAAGGTGAGGTGGGGTGGGGTGAGGTAGGATGGGGTGGGTAGGTGGGTGGGGTTGGAGGTGGGTGGGGTGGGGTTGGAGGTGGGTGGGGTGGGGTGGGTGGGTGGGATGGGATGGGGTGGGATGGGATAGGGTGGGGTGGAGTGGGATAGGGTAGGATGGGGTGGGTGGGGGTGGGGCGGGGATTTGAACATAATATTTGGGTGGAAAACAAAACATAACCAGCGTTATTCGCCAGCAGGGGCGTAACTTGCCTTTGAGCCCAGGAGTGTAAGTCAAATTTGACAGACAAAAATTTGCATTTTCCCGACTTTTCAAAAAACGATATACATGTATAACACCGTGTGCCCGCTTGTGGCCTCTGGCGATGACTATAGGGCGAAGCCTTAGTTGGAGTCCAGGGAGCGACGCCTCGAAAGCTCCGAAGATTTTTTTGTTTATCAAGTTGATGCACCAAAGTGGCCGAAAATCAACACAAATTTCGATAATTTGATTGATTAAAAGAAAGCAATTTTATATTCTAATGTTTAAATCTACTCAGATAAGAATTTGGGTCACCATTTCTAAACAGGCAGAGGGGAAATTTATGGACCAAGCCTTGGAAGCTTGTGTCCAGGGCCGGAGCCCCGGAAGCTCTGAAGCTTTCTTGGTTTTGATGCTCCACAATAGTTTAAAATCAACACAAATTTCCAAAATGTAAGTGACAAAAAGAAGCCAATTTCAGATTATAATCTTAATGTCTACTCGGATAACAATTACCATTACAAAACAGGCAGAGGATAAATTTTCCCCGAAAATAGAATGGAATAGTTGGGAAAAATTGTGGGGTTCATGTACAAAGCCCTAGTCTGAAGATTTCTTGTTTTATATGTCCCAAAATGGCTGAAAATGAACAAAAAGTTCTTTAATGTAAATCGTGGGGTTCTGGTAAGAAGCAAGAGTAGGAATCCAGGAAAAGAAGTCCCGATTAAGGGCCCCTTGGAAGGTGTCGAGTTTTGAAGATTTATTGTCTTTGATGCCCAAAATGTCTGAAATTCAACTAATGTCGCAAAATTTAAGTGAAGATAAGAAGACAATTTTCAATTCTTGTGTTGAAATTTAGTCAGATAAGCATTATATAGGGATACCATTTCTAAACAGTCGAGAAGAAATTTCCCTTGAAAATTGAAAAAAAAATGGAAAAAATTATGCAGGGTTCATAGGTGAAGCCATGGTCTAAAGATTTCTTGTTTTTCATGCCCAAAAATGGCCCAAAATCTTCACAAACAGACATGGTTCCAAAATGTAATTGACAATAAGAAGACAATTTTCAATTCAAATGTTAGAATCTGACATGTCTGATAAGCATTTGGGTTACCATTTCTAAACAGGCTGACGAAAGATTTCCTCTGAAAATTTACAAAATTCGGGCAAAGTTGTGGGGCTCAATGGTGAAGTCTTGATCTTATATATTTTTCCTCGATAATTTGATTGATAAAAAGAAGAAAGAAAAACTTATAAAGTTAAAATCTACTCAAATAAGCATTTGAGGTTTACCACTTCTAAACACTATCAGGCAGAGGAGAAATTTCCCGAATAATTCGTCCATAATAATGTTGGATTCATGGATGCAGCTCTGATAGGGTCCAAGCTTCGAAGATTTCTAGTTTTTGATGCCCAAAAATGGCCCGTGATCATCAGGGCTCTTAACTTTAAACGTGTGTGGGCGGACATCTTTCATATATATGTTTCCTGCGGTTGTCCACACGAGCTCAATCAGCATCATGCCTGCATGCCGAGTCGTGTGGAGATGATTCTCATACCAAGACGATTCAGGTATGATTGAGATGTATCTCTAATTTAAACAGCATACAGACATCCAACATTCTTAATCTCTGTCCGACTGAGTGCCCAAGTATGATGCTGTCAGCATGATACCCATAAGTGTTGGAAGGAACTCCGGACAAGGGTGCAGAAAATCAAGGGAGGGCACTTTTTGACAGTAATTGAGGGGAACTTTTCATTTTCAAAAAGGGGCACTTTTGTCAGTGAAAAAGTGGGGGAAGGGGGTGGGGGACGCACGTGCCTTCTGGCTCTGGTTCCTCCTACACATATAGTTTGAGCATAGACAGGATTTGGAGAGCGAGGGGCACTTACCCCCCCTCCCCCCTTCCCTCTCCCACACACACACTTTTTCTCCAAATGTATACTTTTGTATGTTGATTTTTTTTTTGTATTCTAGCGCAATTTTGTGATTACCCCCACCTCATACTCCTACTTTTGAAGTTTCCCCCCAACTTTCGGTAGGCAAATCCCGCCTATGGGTTTGGCATTCGGCAGCCAGGACCAATGTTGGTAAATGCCCATGGGGCGAATACTAAAAAGCCTACTTTTGAGGCTTTGAAATTTATTGGGGGTCATGCCCCCTTCCACCACGGCCAGCGGCCCTCGGTGTCGGGCTCCTGGTAAATGACATACTTTAATTGTGTCAAATAGATACTAAATGTATGTCACATCTCATGTACTATGAAGAATTTGTGAGTGAGTGGATTTCTATTTGTTTTTAAGCTTTAAGATTGACTTTCATATAACTGTCAAAAGGGCATCTCCTGACCCGGTCCACCCTCAACTTTGAAAGGACACCTCCTGCTCCCGTCCGCCCCAACTTTGAAAAATTCCTTAAGGGCAAAGGGGCAGTCGCCCCTTGCCCTCGTTGTTCTGACACCGCTGATGATACCGAGTCGGGAGGACATGATTCTGATATAACGATTCGCGTGGGCATGATTAAAATGTATCTCCGATCTAAACTGTATATCCGACATTTTGCATCTCTGCCCGACTTAGTGCCCAAGTATGATGTTGTCGGCATTATGTGTCGAGCTGCCGAGTTGGCGGTCGGGAGGATATGATCCGGATATCTAGCTGAGTCGGGCATGACTAAGATACCAGGATACAAGTGCAACCGGCATTCTACATTTCTGCCCGACTTAAAAATCGGTATCCGGTCCGCGGAGGGAGGAGAAAGGGGGAAAGGGGGGGGGGGGAGGGGGGGGTGCTGTTATACCGCCAATAAGGTAGCAAAAAACTATGATGTTATCCAAAACATTTTCTACAGTGTTTTGTCTTTTTGCGAAAAAACAAAAACATAAAAGTATAACCATATAGTTTCCCTACAATTTTGTTTCAATACTGGCTTATTTTTGCCCGACGAAATAGTCAAAATTGGGGGTAACACCATTCACACCCCTTTAAGTTACACCCCTGTTTGCCAGTGCTCAAGTTTGTGATAAAGTTTTTCATTTCAATTTTTATTGTAAAAAGCAATTTTATTGCAAAGTTGCTTGAATGACCAGCCGATGTATTTGAAGCCCCTCACTCATAACTTGTTGACTGTCATGACTTCCTCAAGGGTCAGTGATGAAGCTCGAGATTCAAAGCAAGGTAGAAACTTAATACAAGTCATAGTTTGGCAATGGACCCCATTCGAGAGAACTTATTTCCTCCCTCCTCCCCTCTCTGGTTTGATTCCATGCTATTTGGAAACGAATGAACAAAGAAATATTAAAACAATTACAAAATGTGATCAATTGTGCATCACATGTTAGAGTGAAGAGAATTTCCTAACACCGAATACGAGTTTGCAATTGGGTGTCCAGGTCAGGACCAATTTAAGCCCAAGTAATAGCTTCATCCCTGCTTCAGCAGTTCAGGTGCGGGTGCGTCATGGGAAGACATTTTTGGTTGAAAACAGTTTAGCTAGAAAAAGAAATTATCAAATTTAAGTTTTGAAACCAAGGTTTATTATAGTGGAAAATTATAATGACGTTTCATGAATTCAAAAGTAATTTGGTCATATGCATGCAGCGCAGCTTCCATTGTTTAATTGGAGAATATCATTTTGAAAATAAGATATCAAGTACAATATTCTCTTTGCCCATTTCTTTTTATTTCGATAGTCACATAAATTTGGTTCAACTTCTATGGATATTTAATGATAGAATTAATGTCAATGAGAAAGTGAAGCAGAATTACGAAAATGAATTCCTAACAATTTTACTTTCAGCAGTTCAATTTCATTATGGCATGCTCTCAGATAGAGGTTACAATGACGATCTTGACAAACATGTGCATCATTATTCTAAATATTTTAAAGCATAATAAATACTCGAGTTATTTGACGAACAGAACATTTAGAAAAATTGGAAATGACAATTTTCGTACGGTTGTTAATCAATGGATGGGATAGTGGTCAATAATTTACTAAGCCTAATCAGATTTTGCGGGTCTGACGACTTCTTTTCTCCCATTAAGGTAGACCTAAAAGAAGGTACAAAAGTCCTGGAAATTTGCTAAAGGTCAATACTTTGGGACAATGGCCTTTTTTGCTCTTGAGTCAGCCAGATAAATCTGGCTTCAGAATAGTGTAACCGCTATTTTGACAATATTTTTTATAATTAAGGCTATCGGCAAAATGTTTCCCTTACCGGGCCCTCCCACCAAACCGAAATGCTAGTGATACCCTTTAACACGATGGGCGTGGGCTGCAGTCTCACTAGATTGACACATTGATTGATTGACATTTACTTCGTGAACTCATTACTTTTACAGGTTCAAAAATGAAGAGAAAGTAAATTATGTTGATGAGAATAATGAAACTAAATTGGTCACATGCAAAGCAGCCTCCATTATTTGCTAAGAGAATGTCATTTTAAGACTAAAACGTTAATATGCTCTTTGTCCATATTTTTTTTTTTTTCTTCGAAAGTCTCCGTTGGCTCAACTCTCATCATGATTCAATAATAGAAAAACGAAAAATAGTCTAATTTCCTTCACCTTCTCTCCGAATCCTTAAGACAATGGTTTCACTCCTGAAAACGATGGGCTGATGGGCGTGGGGTGCAATCATGCCCACATGCATAGGTCAGTAAATTTATCACTTCTTTACAGGTTCAAAAAAGAAAGAGAAGATACATGGTGAAGACGATACGAACAAAAGCAATGATCACGAACCATCTGTTTCTGATGAAGCTTCGCTTGATCACCAAGGAGCTGCAAACACATGTGACCAGCCGTCTGTTGATAAGTCTGTAAGTCAGGTTCATATAGTGTTGAGTCAAGCTTTCCGTTGATGGTATGCTCACGCACACAGTAAATTAATACAGCTGTAGAGGTGTAGCCATCCCTCTGGATTTGGTTGTGTGTGGGGAGGGGTGGTGGAGATGGTGGGGAGAGGTGGAGAGGGTGGGGAGGGTGGGGGAGAGGAGGGTGGGGATGGTGGGTGGGGTGTGGGAGAGGAGGGGTTGGGGAGGGGTGGGGGTGGTGGGAAGGGGTAAAGAGGGCGTGGACATTGCCGGGGAAAATATTGCTGATGGTCTACAATAATTTCCAAAGTTTGGTCAAAATAGCGGTCTATTACGAGACTACGAGTTTCGGAGGCTTAATTATAAAATATCGCGAAGCGGTATCGAAGGTTGTAGTAATCGATTTAAGTGTTGCGCTTGAATATGTCATTGGCATATCATTATGTTAGAAGTGTTTAAAACAATCCAATGTAAATGGGAGAGCCTTGTAATGGTTTTTATCTTACTTACGATCAAAGTTTCAATATGTCAAGGGTAAATAATTCCGTATCAAAGCCAGTTAATGATTAGTTAATGTATACTTTTTAACCTAATAGTATATCATCACAAGAATTGGCAATCACTGCAATGGAGAGCTGCATTTCTGATAGCCGTAAATGGATGAGAACAAACAAAAGTAAAATGAACAGCATACAAACTTAAGTTATCTTTTATTGGCACTTAATTCCAACAATTGCACACCAGAAGGCCACAGTAATTGTGGTTCCGATGCTTTTATCTAAAAACAACTGTTGTGACATTGGCAGTGAGATGGGATGGTAAATGTATTTTAAGGACTCTTTACATAAGAATTAACATCTGAGGATATTGAGACCTGCTTAACTTCATTTTGCAAATCATTTTTAGATCAGATTTAACTGGGTTTTAGTGGCATAGCTAAATAAAGTTCGTCCCCAAATGAGACTTGTGCCACACAGGAGTCTCAAATCTAAATTACATAAACGAGGACTTAGATGTAAGACTTTCTTACTCTTACTTTTAAGTATGTACCTAAATAAATATATTGGCAGGTCGTCCTCGCTTCGAAGGTGTGTACTATTACGCAAATGCCTCCGATTGGTAGCAAAACTATTCGCACACATACACATAGACTAGCCTTACTTTGAAAGATCAATATAAAAGTACTTTTTAACTCTGCATTTAAGAACATTTTTTTTTTCCCATACGTTTCTTTAGTTACGAGAAGTAACGGGCAAATTTAAAGACTTTTTAATGGAGGGATGAGTGTGTGGTGTGTGTTAGGGAAGGGAGGAGGAAATAGTGTTGATCTGTGACAAGAATGCATGTAGTATGCTTCAAATCCCTGTCTGCTCCGTTCAATGAATGGACTACTCCACCGCTCACAAAAGCAGCATTCATCACTTAATAGAAAAACGATGATATCTTGTCGTCCCAAAAATAAGCAATATCATAATTCTTACATCTTCTTCATATAAAGGGCTAAAACTGCTGGAAAGTCCGATGAATTTTATATGTTATTAGAAGAAAATATGTCGTGATCACATTAGAAATAAACATCAATTGGTATTGACATTAACAGTAGTTGCATGGTAAATAGAACGGAAACCTTTATAAGACTATTTTCTTTTCTTAAGATCAAATATCGGAAAACTATGATACATAACATATATATTGACAGTGGTTTTACGATTTTTCAGAATTGTAAAGTTTTTTTTCCCGTTACATGTGTCTGTTTCATTTACATTTGTATATATTTAAATTAATAACATAAAGTTGACCCTCTACACCCGTTGAGTTCGCTTCAGCGCATATGTCAGCTTTATATACTGATGTATGTGCTGTTGATTTTTTTCATCTACTATTAGCCTTCTTTCATTCTATTTCCATTTTCCAAGGAACAAAGGCGTTCGACACAGGAAACTAAAGAAGAATTTGGAAGACAAGATTTCACGTCGACCATCATATCCCTCTCCAGTTCGCTAAACGAACTTCCCTTTGAATCAAAAGAATTTTCCAAAGATGTATCAGAAGGAATTAAAATCACTAGGTTACCAGAAGCTAACGAAGAACCATTACATTTTTCGTGGGAGACAAAAGAAGTCATACGAAATAACTCCTTTAGCAAACTCAAAAAATCGTACTCCCTGAATGACATACTATCTGAGGGTGAAGTTGGAAAAGATGATATCGCGTCCAGACCTATGTTACCAGAACCGGTTGAGAAACCTGTTAGTAAAGAACAATGGCACGAGGTAAAATATACTAGGCCGTTTAAGAAATTCCCATCTGATTGTCTGCGTAAAATACATTGTAAAGGAACAATATCATCTAGACCTAGACTACCAGAACCGAACGAAATATCTGCAGAGCTGACGGAGAAATCACAACAAAGTGAAGAAATAGAGGAGTCAAGAACTGTGCGACAAAAAATTGAATATTTCCACAAAACTGTAAATGAAATTTCTTCAAAACCTAACAAAAAATTTACGAAGGTAGTTCCAAAGAGACATAAACCTACAGTCAAGCCAAAACCTACTGGCAAATTATGTGCTAAAAGAAATGATACAGGATCACCCAAACCAGACATTGATTTTCAAGAAACACTGCACAATCACACCACAGGGGACGATTCAAGTCAAATCGGCAGCAGATCTGACAACCAATATCAATTAAAACCCTCAACATTCTTGTAAGTTCCTGTATGCAATTGTACATTTTCTTATTTTTCTCTTAGTACAAATAATATTTTGTTCCAGAATGTCAATCTATACTCTCTTCCTGATATCACTCATCTACATATGCTCTTCAGTTTCCATCATTAAATACGCATGTTGTCATTCTCAGTTATTGTTTCTACTTGCTTTAAGTTGATTCATGATTTTTCGTGCTGGGGAAGTCGAATGGAAAGGCTATATTTCTTAACGTTTAACCAATTAAATAAAACCCAACTTCTTTAATTTTTATTTAATCTCATGAACGTACAAAGAGACGTTATTTTGTATCAGGTACACATACGATTTGATGGTTAAATTCTTGATGAATTAAAAAAAAAACGAAGAAATTGAAATATATACATTTTTATGTGAAACCATAGAGCTAACCGTGTGAAGAAGGAGACAAGTAATTCAAACCCTTCAATCCCGAGTTTAGATATTAGTAGAAGAAAATGCACCAATGCAGAAGGTAGGTATTAATATTCTAGCATTCTAGAGCACAGTTTTGAAACTTTATTTTCTCATAAACATGTATACAGCTAAAAGGATATTATCTGTTACGTTGCGAACAAAATACATTTTTCAAATGGCAATTTTCAAATCCAATATTTTCTCATTAGGAATAGGCCCAAAGATTCATTCAAAATTGTAATACTCTCAGTCGTAGGGCCATTTTACAATTTGGATTACTTGCCTTGCATTATGACCAGAAATTTAAACATTCAATTTTCACATTATAGTTTGGGTTTATATTATTTTACCTTATACATCGCAAGAGTGTGATTTGGTTTGGTTTGATTTGGATGGTCTGACTTAGTTTGGTCTTCGCTGTAGCTGGTTGAAATTTCTTAAATACTCCATAGAAAGAAAGGTACGTAGAGAGAAATACTGACGTAGAGTAGAGAGGTTCAGAGTGCATTTTACAGTATGGAATTAGTTATTAGATGTTAGAGCCTAAATCTGAACAAGGAAGCGAGGTAGAGAACATAAGTTTACTTCCATATACTGATCTACTTCCTTATCTATACTTTAAACGGAAATAATTAACATTCAAGGTAAATTGTTGTATTTGCAATAAGCAACAATCAAAAGTTCATCGTCACATACAGTGAAGTTTAACATTAGGCACAAAAATGTAAATGTTAATGACATGATCGCTTCCTTTTCATATTGAGGACTAAAAGCAGACTTGGCCATACACAGCAGTCCTATCTGGAAAAGACATCAGCTTAAAGTTCAACGGAAACTTGTACACAAGCCAATCACAGGGACGCCTAAGTTTTCAACCATCCAAATAGAAGATAACTCTTGCAAGTCAGGAAAAGTTGAAGAAAATCAGGTATAAAACAAGTGTTTAATGATAGGGTGATTTATGGTTCAAGAACCACAAAAAACATTAGACTAGTTGAGATTAATGATGAGGTTCGTTTATAAGATGAGGTAGAGACATGTAGAAATACAAATGAATGTAAAACACAAATCAAAAGTGCTGGTTGCAATAACATCTGTTCTTTACTTCTTGAGGATAAATGAAGTGGTCTCTCATCATACACATCTTACATAATGCATGATGGACTAAATGGTGAAAAATACAAAATTATCTCTCATGGCCATTTATACATAATGATTTCTCTTGTTCAGTTAGCATTCAAAGACTGCATGAAAAGCGAATTTGCTACATCTGCCCGTCGACAGCACTACTGTACAACTGCGGATAAATATTCATCATATGTTTTCAAATAATTCTTAAGATATTTCTGAAAGTGTCTTACTTAATTTGTCAAAAAAATATCAACACTCAGTTTACGTTACATAACTATGACTACTACTTCAAAAAAGGTTGAAATCCATATTTGATGAGTAAATTGATTCAGTTGCTTCAGTAAGTATATCAACAATTACGTGGTTGCAACGAAAATTAGTCTGTCATGTCACTTATGTATAGAAGATATCTGATATCTATTTATTGAAGAATTATGAATTTAATAACTCGTTTAATGTATTTTAATGAAGTGGTGTATATGTTTATCATTCTGCTTCTTTATCCGTCCTCTTTCACTACAAACTGGACACATAAATGTTACTAATAAACTTTACTTGCGTTACCAGTTGCGTATGCATTGTGTTTATTTACATACTTGTAGAAATGAAAGGTTTTTCTTCATTTTTTCTATACCGCCATTCCCTTTACATAGAAGGAACAAGGCGCAGAGGAGTTAGATTCTAAACCAATCGAAGAAGCTGAAGTACCATGGATGGCCGAGTGGGCAAAAAAGAAGAGAATAAAAGATCGGGGATGGGACAAAGAATATAAAGAGGTACGGCTACCAAAATCAGTTGCATCAGAATGCCTAATATCTTAAATGTTATCGATGAGAAAAGTTTTCTTTTTCTGTACAACGGACGAAAATACTTTTCCTTACTCTTCTATACTAGAGAGAAAGATACCCATCTGTAGAATCATGTGGCTAATTTTATTTCAAACGAAACTTTCTCTTTATCATTCATCTTGGTTAGTTCTTACTTAATAGGTTCTAAATTCGAGATAACGTTGTGGTCACGTAAGTTGATGAAGTCTAAAGAAAAGATACAGTATCAGAATTGGGCGTGGTGGTAACTGTATACAGGTATAAGGCATGGCAATTTCTAATCACATTAACGACGTGACTATGTACGGCTAATATAAGCCCTAGTATACGATGGGACCGTTAATCTAAAGGATGTGTAGTATTCAGTAAATAAGTTTCTTAACACTTTAACTAATACAATGATGTTTGAAAAAAAGATTGGAATATATACATATATATATATATATATATATATATATATATATATATAATATCTCTATCTCTCTCTCTATATATATATATATATATATATATATATATATATATATATATATATATATATATATATATATATATATATATATATATATATATATATATATATATATATATATATATATATATATATATATATATATATATATATATATATATATATATATATATATATATATATATATATATATATATATATATATATATATATATATATATATATATATATATATATATATATATATATATATATATATATATATATATATATATATATATATATATATATATATATATATATATATATATATATATATATATATATATATATATATATATATATATATATATATATATATATATATATATATATATATATATATATATATATATATATATATATATATATATATATATATATATATATATATATATAATATTATAAATGAGGCCTCATGCATTGTTCAGCTACTAGGGAACAAAAGATTGTTGCCCTAGGAAAGGATTTCCAACTATTTTTATGAAAATATAAAGGAGAACAAAATACATTCCAAACTTGAAGTACAGCAATCAAAGAATTTGTTCTGGGATGAAATAAAGTTGAATAATAGACCTGACAGCTGAATGAAATTTAAACTTCTTTTGAATGTGATAGTAAAATGGAAACACTTGGTTTTCATGAATATGTCAGTTACGTGAAAAGAAGCGAGATCTGCTGAAGTTAATTGGGACAAAGAGGAAGAATAGATGTCAGAGAATGTCTTGGTCGATTCCCGGATGAAACCTCGACATCTCTCTAACGTGTATATACGCATTCTGAATACAATAAAGAAGATTGTCTTTTCAATCTTTTTCTTTTGTGAAACATCTTTGCTCAGTTAATTAATTCCTAAGAAGAAAACACACAACCTGACAACAAAGAATATATTTTTGTTGTATACATTTTGCGGATGCATCGAGCGTTTTAATCTCGGTGACTTGATATTATTTTTTGCTACATTTATTCAAATGACTTTTTTCTGAGTAAAATACGAGAAACAATAGAATTGTTTAAATGACCAAACTCATGCTTGAACATTTCTATATTTGCATTCACCCTAGCATTTAAACCATTTTGAAATGACGAGTCCATTGAATTTCTACAAAACAAAGGACGTTGAGCAATATATCTTATACAAAATATTTTGTTCTTGGCAAGACTGCATCAAACTAGGATTACAAAGTGTACAGTCACGAATCAAATATGAAGTATGATATTGATAAAGCATTTTGTGAATTCTTGCTCATCTTCTCTTCCTATGCGGCAAATATAACATTTAAGTTACCGTACTTTTTGAAGTGCAATAGAAAACTTTCGTAAAGCTGAGGCACTTTATAAGACCAAATTTCAAAGGCTAATCACCATGGTGCAGAAAATGTAATTTTGTACAATCTGTATGTAGATTTTAGATATGGGATAAACTAACAGTTATTAATTGCTTTATATGCCCTTACAGTAACTTGCGACAACTATTTATTTTATATATCCCATTTTCACCAACATTGGATTGTCTTTAGAGTTTAGAATGATTGGGGTTATACAACTATAAAATAACTCGTCAAAAAACCTTTTGTAAATTTTCATGTCAAAACTTCCAGCATTATTGAGAAACGTTAACCTATGATAAATGTATTTGATCTTTTATTCTCTTTCCTAGACTCGCAATCAAAAGGAAAATTTCCTCGTTTCAGAAAACGAACAGAAACCAAAATGGATGAAGGATTTGATGGAGAAGAAGAAGTTAAAGGAACTTTTTGAAAGTCATTAAGTAAAGTAATAAATAACGTGAAGCATTCTGTGACATAATATCCGTAATTTTATTACAAATACATTTCTACCCATAATCTATTTGTTTAATTGATATAAATTTCCTGAGTAATATTCTTTGACATTATTCTATCAATTGAAAAACATTCTAATTGGTACACTTTTAATTTAGCATTTATCTGTTTATAGATGGTTTTAGAGAGGCGCGCATATAACGTATTTGAATTGAAGTAACAAAACGAGAATTCATACAACAAACATGTTGGATTATACGCATAGCAAAACTGAGTTATTTTTGAAAGTTACAACAGTAGAACTCTTTTTATGTGACATTATTTCAGGTGAAAAACTTTTACCCCAAGCTTGGCGACCGATTTTATATGTGTTTGTTCGCTTGTTCGTAATGATCCTCCACGATTGGCAACTAGAAAACAGTCTCGTTTGCACTTGACAACGTGGAGCTGGCAATGCCAGATTCAGAAATTGTAATCGGGAGTTGATGAACACCGGGCTTTCACCCTGCTCTTTCCGGGTGTCCGAAGTTGGTTCCTGGTTTCTACTTCTTTATTCTTAATTTACTGCTTAGGGTTAGGTTAGGGTTACGCTATACTAGCAACCATTAACTCACCTAACCTCATATATCTGCTTCACGCCAAGTGGCGCATAAGACCTCCGAAAAGCAGTAATTGGAAATTAGGAACTAGGAACCAACTCCACACACCCGCTCTTTTCGAGAAGTGATGAGAGGACCAGAATAGTGACAAATAAAGTTAAAACTCAAGAAATTTGTATCGTTTATCAGACATAAACTGGGGTCTAAGATCATCTTCTAGGGAAGAACTTGCTTAGTTTGACAATTTGTGTTAATCAACTAATTCAGATTATTGAAGTTTGTGTTTTTGAGTCTAGCCGGTAAACCAAACTGGTAAAGCGAATCTTACCACTAAGACATAATCCAATTTAACTTCTCAAAGTATAAAAGCAACAATAAACATTCAACAATGAGTGAATCTGCATTAATGCTACAATGTATAAGACATTCAGGTGAATTTCGTGACTGTATAATGTCTAATTAATAACGAGTTCAAGCCATTTTGATCAACACTGAGCTTACAAATCTATTGTGCTAAAATCACTCTACCTATGTCTCAAATAATAAAATAAGACATCTATCATGTGGGAATGCAATATTGCTGAGCGCGATATAGGAAGCAAAAGAACCGAGTTTAAAAAAAAGGCGGCTTTGTCATTAGTGTCAACAATTTCGATTGAAATGACGTCGTTAAGAAAAATCAACAAAATAGTATTAAATCCACAATGAATATCTTAGCATAAAGGGATGGTCGATAGTATTAAGATGTACAATTATCTCTCTTAGCAGTTTCAATGGCAACTCGCCTACTTATTATAAGCAAACCAAATCAATATAAATGACACTGTAGTGATTGTATGACATATACACGGCCCAGCTAGACGTTAGCGTATACTAGACTATGGGGGAGGGGGGAACCATAAAAAGATTTCGAATCCTGGTTCCCCCCCCCTCCCTTCCCCTCCATCATGTTGTCGAACATTTTGAGGGAAAGGTCGAATGTTTTGTGGGACAAATTGGTAACATTTTTAGGGAAAAATCAGGTATTTTAAGCAATATTTATATTGGAGATGGTGAGTGTTCCGCCATAGAAAAGTTTAAAACAAGATCACAACATATATCATGATAAAAATGTCATCAAATTAATACGTATTGTCATCCATGTTTTCTGATATAAAATAGTAGAAAGAAAATGGTTAAGAAACATTCCAACTGTTCATCCTGTTTTTCATTGCCCCAACTGGCATTTTTTTCAACAGGGATAAAAGTGCCATGGTAAAGAAATGGGTATACTGGGAAAAATTCCCCATCAAGCATGCAATTCACAAAAAAACATGCCTTGCCCATCTGCTCAGGCTAATGTACATTTCACTTTAAATAAAAGAGAAATATGTATACAGTTTTTTGTAGCAATATATAAGATATTGTTCTGGATCTGCAAGTATATGACATGGATGACAGTGGCGCAGGTAGAATCCAAATTGCCCGTATGGAATTTGGCGCTCGGGCCCCATAACCAACATATCACAGAATCCCCGACGGTTTACCCACCCCACCATCTTGTTGCGCCACCGCCGCCATCATATTCTGTTACTGACCAAAAATAGAAAAGTAACAGAAGAATGCCGAAAGATAAATTAAGATCAGTGGCTTTAAAATTCAAACTTAATGTATTCCAAACTTTTTTCGTAGAGATAATTTATTTTATACTGAATTAAATTGCCTAACCTGAGTCTAATTTACCTCTTTGGGCGACGGTTGGTATTTAGCTAAAGTCCTGTATGTATTCCAAGATAATGATTCAATATCCAGTTCCGCGAAGAATCCTGTAACAATATTGATGCAAAGATTTTTCTCAAAGTTTGAAGTCCGTAGGATTTGAGCTCATTGATAGACTTTAGCAGCTGTAGATCCAAATCCATTTTAGGAGTTAGATGATATAATTTCTGCAGACAGCTTAAGGCAAAAGAGACGTCTGATTATTTAATCCTCAAGCAAAAGTAAACGATAATTCAAGTTAACTATGATAATCCACACACTGAAGCTGAATTTGATACATTCTCGACGTAAGAGCACAGACACACTCTTTAAGTAATGAAACCTCGACGATTGTTTTGAAAACATTTGCTTATATAGACTTCTAGCAAGTTCTACTTTGAGAAACAAGCGTAGCCGGGCGTAGTCCTCGAAGATGTTAGTAATGTTATTTTAAAAAGTATTGTAATCTTGTAATGTTCCAATTCTAAAAGTTTACGTCACTTTTAAATGATTCAATAATTTGCTTGTAATTTCCTGGAATTGCGCCACCAAATTGTGTATGAAATGTTACTTGCGTAATAAGAGACGCTACTGGAAAGTCCGTCAAATGACTTGTAAAAGGTCGCGTGTGACACTTCCCCTCAAGTGAACACTGGACAGGTTGAAGCAAAGTTGAGAGCTGCGATCGAAACTTTGTTTTAAATGTTCATTTCTTGATATACAGTGTACTAACGCATTATTGCCTACAAAATTAGTTGTTTTCATGGCGGTATGATTTTATCATACATCATTGGTAAACTGTTAATCTTTTAAAAGCACTTTCTCATAAACAATGAACATCTATATTCTTGACAGATCATCTGATATCACATTTTTTCGCCCCTTTAAGTGGGCCTATGGACCCCACGCTAAAAGTCTCGGACTTTGCGCTCAGATAGCGTTAATGTAACGTGCAGTAAACACCAGCAAATGTTAGTCCAGCTCCACCAATAATAAATACCGTCCGACGGCACTGAGTTCATATTGTTTAATGATTACAAATTTGCATGTCCCCCCACACACACACACAAATAACAATAATAATCCATAAATAGAAATTATAGGGCATTATAGAACAAAGTGTTTACGGCATGCAATAGTTACTATAACACCTATCATGTTGAACCTAAAACACACTGAAGAATAACTCGCCTTCCAAATTACGAACAATTATGTACGAATACAGATACCGAAAAACAGCTTTTGTATTCTGCAATTGACAACCCCCTCAAATTTATTTAGTTACAGTCTGACAGTCAAAGAAACAAAACTACTCGAGAGATCGTCATGACTGAGAACTGCTGTCAATTGTGTAGGCCTGGTCAGGTAAAGATCATCTCCTGGATCGTGACACTGATGACAGGAACCGCGGAGCAATTTTCAAAGAGTGGGGGGAGGGGGCTGAAGAAGTACATGGCGAAAACAGAAATCGTCATCCTGATCATGGAATTCATATTTGAACACTAACTCCCTATCATATTCTGATATTGGTAGGCATGGGCGTAAAAAGGGTCACCTCTAGCTGGAGGGAAGGGGGAGGACCCACAAATTTCATAACAATGCACTGGTAATTTAATTTCTATCTCCGATGTTGCTGCTAATCGAAAAATCTCTTTCATTTTGGGAGGAGATTTTCTTCATTTTCTTCATTTTCGGTCACTTTTCTTAATATTTCGGTGAATTGTATATCAATTTTGTTCAGGTACTTTTTTTAGAATTCACTAACAACTTTAGGAAAATGTTCATTTGTAGTCAATTTTCTTCAATTTCCGGGAAATTTTCTTCATTATTGACCCATTTTCTTCAAAAATAGAAAATTTTCTTCATTTCTGGGCCATTTTTCGCAATTTTCAGGACATTTCCTTTATTGTTAGAAAATTTTGTTTTTATTCTGATAAAATATTTGTCAATTTTCGGGAAATTTGTAGTGAGATTTGACCAAAATTTCAAATCGTTTTACCTAAATGATTATTCTTGATTTTTGGGAACTTTTCATCAATATTTGGAAAAATCCGTTCATTTTCGTGCATTTTTCTTAAAATTTTGGTGAACAATTTTTCAATTTTCGGGAAATTTCGTTCATTTTTAGCAATTTTCTTGAAATTTCGTTTAATTCGTTTTAATTATTTTGAAGAAATTTTTGTCAATTTTCGGGAAAATTTTGTCAATTTTCGAAAAAATTGTTGACAAATTTGACCAAACTTCAAATAATTTAACCAAATTATTCTTAAATTTTACCACTTGTTTCAATTTAATGTTAATAATTTTTAATTTTACCACCCAAACGGAACGGTGGAATCCCCTCAGGACATATTATTAGTACTTGTGTTTGGCCTAGCAAAAAAGTGTGTCGCCAACCCAATCCCCCTCTCCTTCTCCCCCTTTTATCCCCATTTCTGCGGTCCCTGTGATGGCAAAACTCTTGCATTAGATCAAATCTGGGACATTTTCTGCAATTTTCGGGACATTTTCTTCATCATTAGAAAATTTTGTTTTTATTCTGATAAGATATTTGTCAATTTTCGGAATATTTGTAGTGATATTTGACCAAAATTTTAAATCATTTTACCTAAATTATTATTCTTGATTTTCGGAAAATTTTCATCAATATTTGGGAAAATCCGTTTATTTTCGTGCACTTTTTTTTAAATTTCGGTGAACAATTTCTCAATTTTCGGGAAGTTTCCTTCATTTTTGGCAATCTTCGGGAAATTTCGTTCATTTCTTTTTATTTATTTTGAGGAAAATTTTGTCAATTTTCAGGAAAATTTTGTCAATTTTCAGGAAAATTGTTGACAAATTTGACCAAACTTTAAATAATTTAACCAAATTTTCCTTCAATTTTACCACTTGTTTCAATTTGATTTTAATGATTTTTCAATTTTACCACCCAAACGGAACGGTGAAATCCCCTCAGGACATATTATTAGTATTTGTGTTTTGGCCTAGCAAAAAAGTGTGTCGCCAACCCCCCTCCCTCCTCACCCCCATCTCTGCGGTCCCTGTGATGGCAAAACTCTTGCATTGGATAAACTTGGAAATACGGAGTTTCACCTCTGGAAGCCTAATATTACGGATACCATCAATGCTCAAGCACTAATCTGCTAATAGTGTGCAGCAACCAACGTAATACAGTGTTCATCTTGTGCGAGGTAAAAACAGTCCCTTTTTATGAGAAGGATAAGTTCATTTTGGAGCAGGTTTAGCAAAGAGCCACTAAACTTATTCCCGAAGTAAAGAATCTCTCTTAGGAATCTAGGTTGCGAATTCTTAGTTTGACCACGTTTCAGTTTGGAAGAGTACGTTGCGATATGATTCAGGTTTTGTTCCTATCTGCCTATCTGGTAGTGATGCTTTGACTTCCTGTTATTTCTTGCATGTTTTAGCTTAATCCTCATGTGACACGTGGCAACAGTTTGAAGTTGACCAAAGAGTTCTAACGGATAGATATTCGGCGTTTTAGCTTTTAGCAAAGAGTTGTTAATGAGTGGAATGGTTTTCCTTAGGGGGTACTTAGCTCCAATTCTGTTCACAATTTCAAAGTCAACATTGATAAGTTCTTACTAACTCTTGGCGTCTTTGATATTTATTATTATCAAATTTTTTTGTGCTGGTGGTGTTAGTTTGGACTTTTGATGGTGTGACTAACCCTTCTTAGCCTGTAATTTTGCTATGTTATGTTAATTGAGGGTACCATCAAAGTTGTGGTTCAGTATAGTCTATTCAGCAACACGTACACCAAGGTGCCGTCTAATGTGACACTCATGACAATTGCTCAAACAGATGACGGTAACGAGAGACTTATTCTGGTTTCCGACAAGTGTCGCTTTGAAATATATGGTAGGCTAAGTAATGGTTCACATACTGATTTACATGAATGAAACTCTTTTTGTCTTAAAGATCTAACGTAGCATCATCCATCCATCCATCCATGTTCATTTGTAGTAGGCGCCTTTTCCATAGGATACAAAGCGCCCAGAATGCTGCCCCAAAGTTCAGTAAGTAATACATGATTAAAAAAGAAAAGTCTTGAGACGTGTTTTGAACTGTCCAAGTGAACTGGCATGGCGAATGTGTGAAGGCAAAGAGTTCCAAACATGGGGTGCTGCAGCTGAAAAAGCCCTAGAACCAGCTTTGGTTTTAGTTCTGGGTTCAGTCAGAAAGTTTTCAGAAGAGGAGCGAAGGGATTGTGCTGGTGTATAAAGTTTCAGACTGTTGGATATGTATTCAGGTGATTGATGTATCAGGGATTTGTAGACAATAAGACATGTTTTGTATAAAATTCGCTGTGACACAGGGAGCCAATGCAATTTGTTGAGCAAGGGTGAGGCATGATCACGACGACGTTTCCTGAAGATAAGCTTAGCAGCTTTATTTTGGAGTTTCTGTAGGCGATTTACATTTTTCATGGTAATACCATTCAAAAGGGAATTACAGTAGTCCAAACGTGATAGGATGAGTGATCGAACAACATAATGACAGGTTTTAACGTCAATGTACCGACGAATCTTGCCAATGTTTCTAATGTGATAATTAATTGTTTTACTAAGTTGTGTCACATGGTTGTCCATTGACATCCTATTATCGAAAGCAACTCCCAGAGTTTTAACTGAAGTGACTGTTGAGATGCAAAGTATTGCTAAATAAAAACTTGAGGTTCTCAAGGGCTTTACTAGCATTTGATGAAGAGATTATGATACACTCTGTTTTGTCCTCATTAAGTTTAAGTTTGTTTGCAATCATCCACTGTTGGATATCTTGCACACAGGAGGTCAGTTTGAATAAAGCACATTCAGCATCGAGTGGAACTTTAGGGTTAAAGGCTAAGAAAATCTGTATATCATCAGCATATATGTGATACTCGATCTTGTGCTTCCGCAATATGTCACCTATTGGGATATCATCTCGAGTTTAATTGATAGAAGATATGCTATAAAGCATCAAGATAGCAAAATCAAAATCTATTCAATATTGATCATTTTACATTGTTTTCAAAACTTATGAATCAAATTGTTAACTTTTTGTGTTTCAATCCTTAATCAACGTTTGAATGAACATTACCAAGAGGTTTTGAATCTTCATCATACCCTCAATTACAATGTTGGTTTGGGTTTTGTTACTTGTTCAGAAATGACAACCCTATCAAAGAATAAATAATACCACATCCTCCATAGGTTCCACATCACGTGCTCTTCAAGTTTTCATCGATTTTGACGGTAGGGGACGTAGGCCAAGCGCACAAATTTTTTCGTCTATAAAATTTCAAAACCGTTTAACTCAACGAATCTTTCATCGTACGAAGCGCGTGGGAATGTGTACGGTTACTGGGATTCTCCCTTTCATGTTTCCAATCCTTCAAGAACAGCTGCCCTAATATAAATTGTGAATTTTGTGACCATGAAGATACCACTGAACACATTTTTAACTGTTTCTGCTTTAAGAACATTATTGGAATGGATGTGAGCAAAACAAACCTTTAAGATATGGAAAACCTAAGGAAAATAGCCTGGGGGGGATTAGGGTACATATCCCCACGTTGTGGCGAGGGGAATGGTCAATACTACCATCCTTCCACTGTTTGGGCTGACGGTACTTAAAATTTAGTAATAAATTACGTTTTTAATGGTTTTCAAAATTAACGCTCCACTTCCTACACCAGCTACCCCCCTCCCCACACCCCCACACACAAATGATCTATTAGTATAGAATATTTTCTATTTTCACTTTTTGCGATATTGTCTTTGATACATGGAACTAAGAAAAGAGAGGGGAATAAAAAATAGCCCATTTCAATAGCTTGAAGGGGAAAAAAGACAACTTCATAGTGAATTATCAAAAACTTATCAAAGATTTTTCTTTATGATTACAAAATATTCATCAAAAAGTGATCATAGATTTACATGCACAGACGTTAACAATAAAACATTTATCTTCCTACATTGCGTTTTAATGATTTTGTTTGTATATTGGGTATAGATCTGTTGAATTTGACATCAATTTCTTTCCCTTTGAAATACACTTTCTCCTATGCGTTGGGATGTATTTTTTGCCCCCAAGATGTTAATTTTGCAAGAGCTTAAGTGGGTTCGCCCCAAGACCCCATTGGTGATACCTAATCGGTCATAAATATGAATCACCCCCTCCCCACTTTTTCAAACGGATTAATGCCAGAGGAAGGTGTTGGTTCGTGTATTGATTTTAACAGCAGATGTCTCAGCTTGCACTATCTTTGTAATACTCTGAATCAGCACAGCATTTTTTAAAGTGGAGGCTGATAAATATAATTATGCCCAAATCGCCATATTATGAGTCCTTATGGGTGGGTGGATCATGGGTTTAAAATCTACATTTAAAAATAATAATCTTAAATATTTTTATTATATTTTTTGACCCAGCATAACAGCTAGGGCAGTGTCGAGGCACAAGGGCGGATCCAGGGTTGATTATAATTATTACTATTTTGGGGAGGGGGAGGGGAAACGGCAAAATTGGTCAGACCACATTGTTATTGAAATCACACGATGGCCCCATAAGGGCCCCGGCACTCCATCCCGTGCACTTACAGGTGTGGGGTCTAGAGGCCCGCTCAAGGGCCCTTGGTGGGGTCCAGGAAAGGAGCCCCCTGAATTCAACGACAGTACACCCTCACTTTAAAATTGCATGCTTGTTTAAGCCAAGAAAGATATCAATCTACAAAAAAAAAATCAAAGAGCTACATAAAGAGATGAAGACAAGCAGCCATCAGCCGTCACAAGGTGTGCATACAAAAGACTGACGCTTTACTACAAAAGTTCAAAGTCCTCCCATGATGAAACTGTCAATGATTAGTGTCCATTCTACTTTTCTTCCCAAAGCCCTGGGCAATTCTTACCCTAAATTCCCACAATAATTTGTGACAACTTGAGCCGAATTCATTGAATCATCAGCCTGTTAAAAATCTAGATGCATGTGTGAATGTCTCCGTCAAGATACATCCCTGTTAAAATCTAGATGCATGTGCAAATGTCTCCGTCAAGATACATCCCTGTCAAAGTCTAGATGCATGTGTAATTGTCTCCGTCAAGATACATCCCTGTTAAAATCTAGATGCATGTGTGAATGTCTCTGTCAAGATACATCCCTGTTAAAATCTTGATGCATGTGTGAATGTCTCCATCAAGATACATCCCTGTTAAAGTCTAGATGCATGTGTAATTGTCTCCGTCAAGATATATCCCTGTTAAAATCTAGATGCATGTGTGAATGTCTCTGTCAAGATACATCCCTGTTAAAGTCTAGATGCATGTGTAAATGTCTCCGACAAGATACATCCCTGTTAAAATCTAGATGCATGTGTGAATGTCTCCGTCAAGATACTTGTTAAAGTCTAGATGCATGTCTCCGTCAAGATACATCCCTGATAAAGTCTAGATGCATGTGCGAATGTCTCCATCAAGATACATCCCTGTTAAAGTTTAGATGCATGTGTGAATGTCTCTGTCAAGATACATCCCTGTTAAAGTTTAGATGCATGTGTGAATGTCTCTGTCAAGATACATCCCTGTTAAAGTCTAGATGCATGTGTGAATGTCTCTGTCAAGATACATCCCTGTTAAAGTCTAGGTGCATGTTTGAATGTCTCCATCAAAATACATCCCTGTTAACGTCTAGATGCATGTGTGAATGTCTCCGTCAAGATACATCCCTATTAAAGTTTAGATGCATGGGTGAATGTCTGTCAAGATACATGCCTGTTAAAGTCTAGATGCATGTGTGAATGTCTCCGTCAAGATACATCCCTGTTAAAGTCTAGATGCATGTGCGAATGTCTCCGTCAAGATACATCCCTGTTAAAGTCTAGATGCATGTGCGAATGTCTCCATCAAGATACATCCCTGTAAGTCTAGATGCATGTGTGAATGTCTCCTAGATGCATGTGCGAATGTCTCCATCAAGATACATCCCTGTAAGTCTAGATGCATGTGTGAATGTCTCCGTCAAGATACATCCCTGTAAGTCTAGATGCATGTGTGAATGTCTCCGTCAAGATACATCCCTGTGAAAGTCTAGATGCATGTGTGAATGTCTCCATCAATATACATCCCTGTTAAAGTCTAGATGCATGTGTGAATGTCTCCGCCAAGATACATCCCTATTAAAGTCTAAATGCATGTGTGAATGTCTCCATCAAGATACATCCCTGTTAAAGTATAGATGCATGTGTGAATGTCTCTGTCAAGATACATCCCTGATAAAGTCTAGATGCATGTGTGAATGTCTCTGTCAAGATACATCCCTGATAAAGTCTAAATGCATGTGTGAATGTCTCCATCAAGTTACATCCCTGTTTAAGTCTAGATGCATGTGTGAATGTCTCTGTCAAGATACATCCCTGATAAAGTCTAGATGCATGTGAGAATGTCTCCGTCAATATACATCCCTGTTAAAGTCTAGATGCATGTGTGAATGTCTCCATCAAGATACATCCCTGTTAACGTCTAGATGCATGTGTGAATGTCTCTGTCAAGATACATCCCTGATAAAGTCTAGATGCATGTGTGAATGTCTCCATCAAGTTACATCCCTGTTAAAGTCTAGATGCATGTGTGAATGTCTCTGTCAAGATACATCCCTGTTAAAGTCCAGATGCATGTGTGAATGTCTGTCAAGTTACATCCCTGTTAAAGTCTAGATGCATAAGTGAATGTCTGTCATGATACATCCCTGTTAAAGTCTATATGCATGTGCGAATGTCTCCATCAAGATACATCCCTGTTAAAGTCTAGATGCATGTGTGAATGTCTCTGTCAAGATACATCCCTGTTAAAGTCTAGATGCATGTGTGAATGTCTCCGTCAAGATACATCCCTGTTAAAGTCTAGATGCATGTGTGAATGTCTCCGTCAAGATACATCCCTCTAGAAGCAGATGCATGTGAATGTCTCCGTCAAGATAATCCCTGTTAAAGTATAGATGCATGTGTGAATGTCTCCGTCAAGATACATCCCTGTCAAAGTCTAAATGCATGTGTGAATGTCTCCGACAAGATACATCCCTGTTAAAATCTAGATGCATGTGTGAATGTCTCCGTCAAGATACTTGTTAAAGTCTAGATGCATGTCTCCGTCAAGATACATCCCTGATAAAGTCTAAATGCATGTGTGAATGCCTCCATCAAGATACATTATGCACTATCAAAACTGTCACATAAAGTGGGCTTACTAAGCTAAACACGATTTCAGTCAAGCAAATTATTGTTTTTCTGTGCGATGCAACTATCTCTAAAAGCGCTTATGCTTATTTGATTTCACACAGAATTTCAGCCATCCCTGATTCTGCCATAAAACTTCCTACTCAAGACTAAGGTTATATCTTTTAGCATAGTAAGCTTTAACGTCGCGAAAGCATCCAGTGCTGGACATTATATCAAGACGGCGACGGCCTTTGATAACCAGTTGTGAACTCACTGGTTGCAGACCAAGTACATATCAGATATCAGGATGCAATCAAGCATTTCCAAACCTGAGTTTCAGAATACACGCTCGATCAACTGAGATGCTCTTTCCGATGCATTTTAATGCTAGTCGACAAAAAGAAAGAAAATATACAAAATAATCCTTTTCTGAGCATTTTATTCTCCTATGTTACAATATATACAAAATGTTGTTGCTTATAATGAGCAGTTGAAATATACAGATGAAGATTACCATGAAAATTATATCAGCCTCTCGGAATAATTGCACTTAGGGAAAGTTGTGACAAGAAGGCAAAATATAGGAATTTACCAACTCCAATCTGTTTGAAAACTACTGAAAAACTAACCATTTCTAAACCGGAAACATGTACTTTCATGATGAATGATTTCGGTCAACAACAATTTAGTTCTTGTTACTTCAGATTCTGTAGAATTTGTACCACACTTTATTTTTTCATATAAATATTTAAGGAAAAAATGTTCTTTATTTTGTTACTTGAGTGTACAGCTTCTTGGCCGAGGTAGTGCTGAAAAATATCTTTCTTCAATCACAACATCAGTGAGGTGAATTGATGTTGAACCATTTATGACAGATCTATTCTTTCTTCCTTGTCAAACTTCTCATGATTTTGTTACAAACGTTAATTTATTCAATTTATTTTAATATTTTTTAAATTGATGTATGTCATTTTTTAGAGAAAGCTTGGGTGTTATGAAGAGAAATTGATTCATATGATTAGTTGAAAAATCTAATTTAGCTTCAGTTTGTTAAACATATATGTTCTATTTTGTTGCTGCAAGCATTGCCATGTTGTAAATATGAAAAGGCTGGTGGCCTATCAAGTAAATAATAAACTGAACTGAATTGAATTGAATTGTACAAGCACTGGTGTCAGAAGTCCACAAGATATTCAATATTTCTGATTACACCAACTTAAAACAATCGCTCTATTTTCCTTACCTTCTGTAATTGAAGGATGTTTATTTAAAACTATTATCTGCTTGACAGATAAAACATGCATATTCAATGCTTGGTACCTCTCATGTATATTCAATGCTTGGTGCACCGTAGAGGTAAATAATCATTTTGCATATAAGAAACGGACCCTGTATGATATGAAGACTTAACAGGGTCCGATTCTACAGGATATAAAAATGTCTTCAATGATTGTCCAACTTAAATAACAGCACTGTATGTATTAAATTTTAAAAACCACTGCAATTTACTTTTGTGTGCAAATGCTTGTATATTTTTTATCTGCTCATCATCATAATTTGATAACAGATTTAAATTTCTCAATACTTTTTCAGTTTTTGCCAGCTTTGGTACAAATGGAAAAGATGTCTTTCTCGTTTTTGCTTTTTATATATCTATGTAGACCATCATACTCTTAGGGCTTCTCTTTTGATTAATATGAAAAACAAATGCTTTTGTAACAACAATTACAATAGGTTGGTCTGAATTGATCTAATACTATTTGCATTTACAGAACCTTTTTGGAAGGATATAAAAAGGTTGGTTAACAAGATAATGACATTACACACAAATTTCTTACATTCTTGTTGCATTTTGTGTCGGCTTCAAGTTCAATAGTTCAGTACTGAAAACGACCAAAGTTACAAGAACTTTTACCAAAAGTATTTCCATGAATACGCAAATGAACACTAATGGCACTTTTTATATTACTTTTATGTACAAGAAAACAAAGGAAAGTTTTAATTAACATGTATAAATGTATTACATTTTAATATTTGCTGGGTGATGTGGCTTCAATATTTGTTTAGATTATTCAAGAAATTCACAGCAAAAGCTCATGAAAAACCCAAACAGGATTAGGCAAAGTTAACAACCAACAGACTTTATAAGCACCTACTTACTCAATTACGAGCTACAACAACAAGTTTAATCCCGAATGCAATAAATTCCAAATATAATGATTATTTAAACCCCTCTATCTTAGGGATAGATGGCGCAAGCTCAATGTGATAAAAAATTCACCAAGCTCAATGTGATAAAGAATTCACCAATGCGATGCTTAGTGAGATCCCAAATATCCTTCGGAAAATAGGATCAAAAATACTGATGTAACTGGGTATGATGAAATGAAAGAAGTAATACAACATGCATATACACATGCATACATTAATGCATAGCTCTGAATTTCTTAGGTATAAGCTGTTGATAAAAGCTTTCTTGATTTAAAAGAGTCACCCATTCTCAACCTTGACAAATACTGTTTACAATCAAGTCAAATCTGCATTCAGAGGCATAGGAAGTGGTGGGGGAGGGAGGGGATAGGCAGGGGTAAAAACTGTTCCTAAGAGGATTTCACCTTCCTGGTTGCATGCTTTCTTTTCTAGCTGGGAGGTGAAATTGCAAAATTGTTGACAGAAAATTGAAAAATGTGGGATATTTTTGTAAAATTATCCCAAAATGAAGGAAATTCCCAGAAATTGAAGGGGATTTCCCAATTAGCGGCATCATTTGATGGAAACTTAATTTACCAGTGATATTTTGGGTCCTCTCCTCTTTGACCGGTGACTCTTCCTATGCCCATGCCTGCATTTCATACAGTTTAATATTCAAAATACAAATTGATTTGGTGAGACTGAAAGATGAGAAATGGTGGCCATAGTAGAAATTGAAAGATTCAGGTTATGTTTTTGATAATCTATTTCTGCACAAACTCTGAAACACAATTATTACATGATAAACTTACTACTCCACTTAATAAAGAATTGAGTAAATTAGTGACTTCAGTTTTTGTACCATAATCTAAATAGATTCCCATAAAAATGCATTAGTCTAGTATGGCTTTAATCTACTTCAGTGTAAATCCGTTTGCTTTTAATTCAGTGATGTGAGAATGGCTGATCGAATTCTTCTGTCATGTCTGTCAGCTAGTTTCATGTATAGTTCACTGCAGGAAAAGATCAGAATTGCAAAAAAAGTGAAAATCTTGTCATTAATAAGCATGAAAGTTTCTAAAAGCATCAAGTCAAGAGCTTCTCCACTGTACACACATGGAATAACTTAAAGTCTGATTGGAAAAATACGTTGGAGATAAACAGGATCTCTTACTATACCCACGGTGATCATCTCTGTATTGAAGTTGGATTGTTCGTACCTTTTAGACAGCATTGTTCATATTACTGAGAGGACAACTATGAGAGCATACTGAATACTCTAGCTGTTGTAGATCATTTTTGTTCTTTGATTTGTAATAATTTTTTGTATGATAACATGAGATCTATTAAGTAGCACATTTTGTTATTTGTAGTCATAAATGAATGAATATTTTTGTATATTTCTAACAAATAATTTGTATCATACTAAAACCTAGAATAAACATTTTGTTTTACTTTAAAAATATTTTTGTATTATCGTCATTAAATATTTGAATGAATATTTTTGTATATTTCTAACAAATAATTTGTATCATACTGTTTTTGTTATTTGTAGTCATAAATGAATGAATATTTTGTATATTTCTTTTGTATTACTATAACCTAGAATAAACATATTTTTGTATTATCGTAAGTTACATTTAAGTATTTGTTGGTACAAAAATTACGTGCTTATTGTCCTGTAGATGATTTAATACTATTGTTCTGATGTGTCACAAACAGTTAAACTTTGTAAATATGTAAAATCACTTCATTTGAATATCTGATGCTGCTAGTGACAGTTTAACCAGTGCCAGTGTTGTTGACTACTGATGCTTAATAAAGTGGGAAAAAACTTGTGACAACTTTGGTGAGACATAAAAAGACTTTTGTTCCTAATTTAAAAGATACATTGCTTACATTTTACCTTTGGCAATGGTACTAACTGAGACATCATGTTTGCCAAATCCGGATAACACTTTACAAAATAGCATCAAAGTTTGAATTAAATTAATTGAATGATTTTTAAAGTAATAATAAGCAAAAATACTCTTGAAAAATGGTTACCATTTATATCTGAATGACTTTTCTGATCTTGACGATTATGCAAAAGTACAAATGCTTCTCAAAAAGTTGGTTTCTTTTTTTCATTCTAAAATTACACATTTCAACATGTCACGTGAAGGGAAAACAACTGTAAATGATCTATGTATATTTTGCATATATCCTTGTTTAAGATCCTGAAGTCCAAAATACTTATATCAGAAAATGAATCCTTTAAATCGTTGCGTACAAACATAATAAATTGTAGGTATCATCTTACATATGGTGCATGTGTTCCAATTAATAAACTGATGAAATGTGACTCACCTCTTCTATTTATCTTTTTTAATTCCCATGTAAAGTTCACTGATGAGATTAAGAGCAGCATGCAAAGAGACGGAGAGCAAAGATGCACATGCAAAGATGAGATGTGTGGAATGAATGAACACAAAACATTATGATACCATCACGAGCACTCTTCGAGCACCGGCTTTTCAGAAGGTTATTTTATAAAGTGCAAATTTGATTTTGCCAGGAACAAGGGACGCCTGTGCAGACAATACTTATTGGAAATCATTCATGGGACTGGATATTATGACATCATACATACACTTCTTAGTTAAGGATAACTCCTCCTCTTCTTAGTTAGTGGCAGCATTTATTTAATAGAATAGGAACTATTTTAACATGAATTAATGTTGCATAAATTTTGGAGAGATCTCTTACATGGCTGTTTCATTTTATAGCTAATAAGGGTGTTTCAGCTGACGTCACAAGGTCACATGACTTTGTTTACATCGCCATTTTGTCAGGAAATACCACTGTTATCTGCTGTACACTTAATTAGACTTACATACGTTTGCATGTTAATATATAAGATTATTTTTGTAAGATAATTATGCCGGAATGTTGCTGTGCCATTAGTTGCACTAATAGATGTGTGTGTGGGAATAAAAAGACATTTTCTTAATTTCCATCTAATCTTGATCAACGTTTGAAGTAGGTTTCTGGTGTATGACATGATGGCTTCAATCTACAGTTCACACTAGGATTTTCAGCGAGCACTTTATCTCAGGTATGTAGGCTTTGTCTGAGTATAACGAACAATCAGCTGGCATTAACGTTATCGTATACCCGATGAAAAAATAAAACTTTAGGAAAATATGAAGTAAAATAGAAAGCAATCAAAAAATTGTAATCAGTAAAATTCGCTGAAGTGGTACTGGTAGGTTAGCATGTAGTATATTTGTTGTACATGTGAAGTGACTGAGCTGAAAAATGGAGTCCAGTTGAGTTAAAATCACGTAATGAAATCTCTCTATACTGCCTGTAATAGTTGTGTTTTAACAGAGAACAGCAAACGTGCACTTCCTTTTGAATAAGCAATGACTAATTGTTTTTATTCAATCCTTAACCACAAAATAATTCCTTTGGTCTGTGCCACATATCAATATACGTTTTTGCAATCATTGGCGTGGACAATTACAATTCATTTTAATCCCAATGATATAAATTTGTTCTCATGCAAGAACAGGTACTGCTTTTAACCACATCTTTTTATATATTAGTTGCAGTATAACAGAGCCAGTGGAAGATGTTTGAAAGTGTTTGTGTGTAAGAGAGAAGGGAGGGGGTCACAGGATCTGAGGGCACTTTCCATCATATTTTTAAAGCATGTCAGTAGCACAGCAATAAAGCTTTATAAAGATATTGTGATCCAAATTTTATTGAAATATAACAATTTTATTGAAATTACAACAATTGCTGAATTGGAAAATGTATAAGATCATAAGTCTTGAAATCGGAAGAATTAAGACTTATAGATCATGATTAGCCATTGTATGGTTCTTGAATTGGAAGACTTAATGTCTAAAATAATGTGAAAAGCAAAAGGGTCCTTATGGAGGACATCATTTTTTTGCTGCTAGAAATAAGATATGTAACTATTTTTAGTACAAATTAGATCAGATGGCCCAAATTCACACCCAGTCTTCAGCGAATGAGTGGCAAGTGTCCCATTGTTTTTTTCTTCTTTCTAGAACCCAAATTAAAGGCACTCTGGGAGCAAAATTTGGGGTATTTTGCTTGATGTTTGAGTTACTTTCTTCAATCTTTCCATAAAAAGATCAATTATAATACGGGGATTTAAATATATTTTATTATTTTGACTAACACTTTTTTTTTAAATCTCTGGCAGTCTGTAAAGAGGCACCTTTTAAACTTGATAAAGAAGATGGGGAGAGACCCCCCCCCCTCCCTCCTCCTCCCCGAGAGGGCACATCAGTTTATGTCATTACAATAGCCCAGGTGCAAATAAAACGTTTTGCCCTGCATGGCTCATTTCAAAGATGCCCACTAATGAAATTTGGGGTTGCTTGCATACTCTAAAAAGGCCCTATTTGAAAGAGTTTGTACAAATTATGGTACGAACTTAGAGGCGAGGCTTTTTAAGTATGAAAAAGTCCAATATTGTCCAATATGTATAGTGCTGTTGGGCCCCAATTTTGTTCTAGGTGAAAATTCAGATTAGTGTATGTGCACGAAGCATTTTTAGACTTTTCAGGGCAATATTTGTTTACTTTTCTTTAATTAAAATCATATATATATATATATATATATATATATATATATATATATATATATATATATATATATATATATATATATATATATATATATATATATATATATATATAAATATATATATATATATATATATATATATATATATATATTTTATATATATATATACACATACATATATATACATTCGTGTTGTGCTCCTTAAAATTTCAAACAGTCAGACCCGACCTGATAAATGAGCAGGTCGGGTCAGACTTTTCCTCTTTATTTTCTTTAATCTAAAAACCACAAGTAATTAGAATCAAATTCCCTTATCAATGGCCCCATTGTATTCGTTCTCCTGGTTGAGGAGTTATTCTAAGTAAGATAAGTGGTCTCATTATTTGCTACAGTAAGTTTGTGGTCATAATTCACTGGAACAAATTTTTAAGGAAAAGGACAAGTCATGACACATACACATATATATATATATATATATACATACATATATACATATATATATATATACATATATATATTATATATATATATATATAAATATATAAATAAAAAAGGTTTTCAATGTTTGAAAGGATATGTTCTTAAGCTAAAACAGCACTTGTCCTCTTTGAAAGAACATTTTTCCTTCTGAAAAAGGGCATTGATCCCTAAGAAAAAGGGCACTTTTCCTCTCTGAAAAGGGCAATTTTTAAACTTTTGAGAAAATTAAGGGGAGGGGGGGGGGACACGTTCCCCGGATCCACCACCTATGTGCAGTAATGACTGATGCTGCAATTCCTTTTGCAATTTTATCTAGACTTTTAGGTATCATTTTGTTACAGTGACATGCACATGATGTAGGAAACATCTAATACTCGGACAAAAGATGGCAGAAAAATGTCTTCCCAAGAAAACAATGGAAAATTGATATCAAGATGGTCATAAAAACAAAAACAGCACACACTTATTACATGTAGAGTATTATATCACATCATGTCACAACAATGGTTAGAAGGAAAAAAAGAGTTATCAGAACAGGTTTCAATTCCACAAATGTGTGGAGATATCTGTTGTGTATTAATTCATGATCGAAATTCATGGCCAACACATGCTGAACATAAAAGCCTTAATAATGAACATAAAATATTTGTGTATATAATCACAACTGCATCACAAGCTGTCTCCAAAGTTCCTGTGGTCTTTGTCTATAATCTAATGTCATCAAATCTTTCAAAAGAAATGTTCTAAAGATGGGGTGGGTTTTTTTTCTTCTTAAGAGTACAATAGCATGACTGGAATAACATCTCTAGGAACACAGGAGCAGGAATTATCCAATAAGATGAGCTATTAAATTCTTTTTCAGAATCCGTTTGGATAAAGAATTACATTTTCTCACTTAATTTTACCCATCTCATCTTTATCTAAAAGGTACAAGTACAGTATTTTATAATGTTTTGCCGATTGTAGTCCTTAAAATTATGCCTTAAATGTCTACACACCTTCTTGTAGGTTTTTTCTTAAAACATCCAATTCATTGCTACATTTTATTATTGCATCTATAATATGATTGTTATGAAAAAAATACAAAATATAAAAACTATTGAATGGGCAGGCACATTCATATACAAGAATAAATAACTTCCAAAAATATGTTAATCAAAGAAAGTATTTTAATCAAAAAATTTAAGAAAGACATTAATTTATGTTTTAATTAATGTGAGTAATTCAACTATTACCACAAGTGCAGGTGAGTGCATATACTACTATGGTAACTTTCTTGCTGTGATAACCGAGAAAAAGTTGAAGAGTGCACTGTAGGTAATGAAAAGTGTTATGATGGAATTTTCTGTAACTTTTCCAATGAAATGAGATGTGGATTTGTCATATCATTGATACAATACAATTATCAATTTATTTGTTCTTGCTGCAAATGTGAACAAGACAACACAAAAAACAAAGGTTTATGGGGATGGTATAAAACTATACCAGGGTATGCTGGACTCTGAGATTAAAAGTTGTTTACATCAATGGGTCACTGTGTTAAACTGTTAATTCTATCAAGATATAAAAATAGAAGGAGCCATGGTCTACAGATGCTGCTTTGCAAGTTCAACTGTTGAGATCACTCATATATTACACTTTGGAATTATTAAAACCTAACAGATAGCACAGGGAACATAACTATGTGCTTATAGATATGAGCCATAATATCCATATATATCAAAATAGGAAACAAAGAAAACAATATCTGGTACTGTATTACCAACTGTTATTCGATAGTACAACATGGTGTTTGTCTTCAATTCAAACTTTTAATTATTCCAAACTTTAAATTAATGCAAACTTTTAATTAATCCAAACTTTTAATCCAAACTTTTAAAAATCCAAACTTTTAATTATTCCAAACTTTTAATTAATCTAAACTTTTAATTAATCCAAACTTTTAATTAATCCAAACTTTTAATTATTCCAATCTTTTAATTAATGCAAACTTTTATTTAATCTGAACTTCGAATTAATCCAAATTTTGAATTAATCCAAACTTTAAATTAATCCAATCTTTTAATTAATCCAAACTTTTAATTAATGCAAACTATTAATTAATCCAAACTTTTAATTAATCCAAACTTTTAATAAATCCAAACTTTTAAGGGGATTGTGAGGTAGTATAGGTAGATTGGGTATTTTACATCCCTTTCTCATCAGCTTAGAGTTAAGGTTATGTAGAGACATTCACAGCCATTTGATAAACCCACCAGAAGAATGAAGACCCACCAGAAGAATGAAGACCCACCAGAAGAATGAAGACCCACCAGAAGAATGAAGACCCACCAGAAGAATGGAGACCCACCAGAAGAATGAAGACCCTCCAGAAGAATGAAGACCCACCAGAAGAATGGAGACCCACCAGAAGAATGAAGACCCTCCAGAAGAATGAAGACCCACCAGAAGAATGAAGACCCACCAGAAGAATGGAGACCCACCAGAAGAATGAAGACCCACCAGAAGAATGAAGACCCTCCAGAAGAATGAAGACCCACCAGAAGAATGAAGACCCACCAGAAGAATGGAGACCCACCAGAAGAATGAAGACCCTCCAGAAGAATGAAGACCCTCCAGAAGAATGAAGACCCACCAGAAGAATGAAGACCCACCAGAAGAATGGAGACCCACCAGAAGAATGGAGACCCACCAGAAGAATGGAGACCCACCAGAAGAATGGAGACCCACCAGAAGAATGGAGACCCACCAGAAGAATGGAGACCCACCAGAAGAATGGAGACCCACCAGAAGAATGGAGACCCACCAGAAGAATGGAGACCCACCAAAAGAATGAAGACCCACCAAAAAAATGAAGACCCACCAGAAGAATGAAGTCCCACCAGAAGAATGGTGACCCACCAAGAGAATGGTGACCCACCAGAAGAATGAAGACCCACCAGAAGAATGAAGACCCACCAGAAGAATGAAGTCCCACCAGAAGAATGGAGACCCACCAAGAGAATGGTGACCCACCAGAAGAATGAAGACCCACCAGAAGAATGAAGACCCACCAGAAGAATGGAGACCCACCAGAAGAATGGAGACCCACCAAAAGAATGAAGACCCACCAAAAAAATGAAGACCCACCAGAAGAATGAAGTCCCACCAGAAGAATGGTGACCCACCAAGAGAATGGTGACCCACCAGAAGAATGAAGACCCACCAGAAGAATGAAGACCCACCAGAAGAATGAAGTCCCACCAGAAGAATGGAGACCCACCAAGAGAATGGTGACCCACCAGAAGAATGGAGACCCACCAGAAGAATGAAGACCCACCAGAAGAATGAAGTCACACCAGAAATTGAACCAGAGATACCTAGCTTGCCAAGCTGATGCTATTACCGCAAGACTATGAAGATCTTCTTAGGGAATGTAAAGGCCTAATTAGTGAAATGGATATTTTCAATATTGCTAGCTTTATTCATTAATTCCCTAACTGTCAGTACATCGCACTATTTGGACAAAATTGGGCCAGAAAGGTGCCCAAATCCAAGACGTTTCTCTGTCTCTGTTCCGAATGAAGATAATTGCATTGATATATTTTTAATGCTGTTAATAGACCTGTTTCTACAAAGATAATTCCATGAAACGCTACAACACGTCCACCTTATAATGATGTACCAAAAGCTGTAAACAAAACATTCTTGACATGACCAGAGATGTAAACAATCATGCACACTATTTGGTGTAATGTTCTACCGTAATGTAATGAGACATGAAAGGCAAACACTGTCCTTCACCAGATGCATAATGGACAACATGTAATGATGGACAAAACGAATGATGTATATTAACTTGGAAAAGAAGTATGGATCATACCTGTACATGATATCCCCATCCCCATCCTTATCTAGCTCCTGAATCAACATGTTCATCTCCTCTTTGTTGAGATCAATCCCTGTTTCCTGAGGGGGGAGAACAGCGGTACATTACTGTTATGTAACAGAGAAACATGAAAGTTATATAAAGAAAAATCTCCTTGAGACTTACTTATCGATTGTCTAAAGTTGGTGGAGTTGTGACCGTTTAGCGTGTACACGCTACACGCTCGCAAATCCTTGTAAACGTTTACTAAATACTTCATTGCGAGTAATTCTTTTTCATAGTGAGTCTTGCCATTGAAAATCAATATGATCATTCATGATTCAAATCACACACACATTCGGCTGACAAAATTCCAATCAATTTATGACTTTTTACAAACTGTAAACGCAACTAGCATAATTTAGTTAAATGTGAAAATCACAAATGCGCAGTAAGCACCAATGAATGGGATATTTTGCACTTTGATTTCGTCGAAATCTGAGTAGACTAACTTATTAAATGCACCACGAATGTGCAGCAGTAAACAGTGAAATTAGTAACAATAGGCCTAGGCCATAATTACAAGCTGTTAAATCAACCAACAAACACAATCAAAATACTTAAATCGTAACAATCATTACATTTACATGTAAATATTACCTGATGAGTCAAATAAATTTTGCAAAAAAGAAACAAATATTGCAAAATAAACAAACATAAAAAAGTTTTGACAGAGCTGAAATTCTAGGTGCTTTGCGAAGACGGCGCCCATTTTTTTTGAGAAAACTGACATTTCAGAACTTCCTGATGGTGGTGGCGTAGTTTTAAAATGTTTTACGGCGAGGTATCATAGTATGCAAGATTTTCACACTGAAACTTTGAAAGCAGTAGTGACTACGGCAAAAAAAAGTTACGAGATGTTGAGTTTAATTGACATTGAAAGGAAGTTATCTGTTCTTTCTAAACTGAATTTCTATGCATATTTTCCATAAAAATGATGATTTATATTGTAAAAGTAAACTTTTTACAATTTGGAAAGCAAAACTCGAGTGCCTATTGGAGCAATGGAGTCAATACTTTTGCCATACTGCTTGCGCAATTTTTTTTTTACTTCGCATCGTAAATTTGGAACAGTTTGGGTGTATTTCCCGAAAATTATGGTACTAAACGCATGTAAACGATACACGCTCGTTTTTTGGGGCATGGACACATTTACTAAAATCCCTAAACGTTATCAGCTCTAGAAGCTGGAAAATAAATCTATAATAAAGAAAATGCAATTCTTATTCAGTGTTTACATCAAGATGCGTTATTCCTGTCCAAAAACACCCCAAAACCCTTATAAAGGGGAAAATTTTCTCAAAGAAATTTAAATGACCCAAAGCTAATAAACATATTGCAGAAGTTATTGTACAGTTTAAGCTATACAAACTTGAGTGAAAAGCTACACAAATGACAACAAAATTGTTAAGGCATCAATCAAATTTTGATTAAAATCTGCAAAAATATTGCAATAAATGTTAAAAAAAGCAGCCCTCTTAACCTGTATGACTTTAACAAATCACACTAGGGGGAAGGGGGGAGAGAGGGAAACCTCCAATTTTTTTAACTCCACTGAGGACACTGCTAAGTAAAATCAAATACTACCACAATCAAACTGAGCAAGATCTTTATCTCTATGATGTTGGAAGCTTTCACCCTTTGTTAACATTAGATGTTCTGCTCCTTCAAATTTCAAACAGTCAGACCTGACCTGATATATATAAGCAGGTCGGGTCAGACTTTTCCCCTTTATTTTCTTTATTCTAAAAACCACAAGTAATTAGGATCAAATTTCCCTTATCAATGGCTCCATTGTACTAGTTCTCCTGTTGGTCCTGGGATGTTGTGGAAGTTGGTGTTAAGTATCAAACTACATGCAGCAGTGGATGAAGTCCTTATTGTGTGGTTGAGTGGTTATTTTAATTAAGATAGGTGCCCTTATTATGTGCTACATTAAGTTTGTGGTTATGATTTGCTGGAACAAATTTTTAAGGAGACGGACCAGTTATGAAATCCACCCACCCATCAAAAACACCAAAAAACATGGGGGAAATCCTGCAAGCTCTGGTGTGAGCACTGCTTAATAGATATGGCCACAATCAATATAAGCAAGAAGGTAATCACTATCAACTAAACTTACTAAGAGTCCTTCCTCAAACTCCTCATAATTGACGCTCATACTGCCATCCTTATCAAACTTATTGAAGAAGTCCACCAGTCTGAGGTTGTTGTTCTGAATGTACTTCTGCAGCTTGACCATGGGACTCATCTTTGGTTTGGGTTTGGCCTTTTCTTTCATTCCTCCATGCTTCACTTTGCAGTTGGGTAATGCCTCCTTCACCTCTTTGTACAAATCTTCAAAATCTTTGTTCACTTGGATGTTCTATAAGGAAAGGAAATGGAAATATTTTTCATGCTCAAGAGAGAAGCAATTCAATATGTTAGGATCAGAGACTTTAATAACACATCATCGTATCCACTTTCCATTCTTGATGCTAATGTGAGGAGTTCAATACAGGGATGGTAGTGGTACAGGCCCATAGCCAGGACTTTTCATAAAGAAGGGGGAAGCACTTCAAGAGAGGGCATTTGAACAGATTCTCCATATAGCTTTGCGTAATATTTAATATTGTATGAGTTTATGCAAGGGGATTATACTTTTGCAAGGAAAGGGGGTATGGGAGAGGAGGTATGGGAGGGGGTATGGGGGAGGGGGTATGGGGGGGGGGGTATGGGGAGGGGGTATGGGGAGGGGGTATGGGGAGGGGGTATGGGGGAGGGGGTATGGGGGAGGGGGTATGGGGAGGGGGTATGGGGGAGGGGTATGGGGGGAGGGGTATGGGGAGGGGGTATGGGGGGGAGGGGGTATGGGGTATGGGGTATTGGGGAGAAGGTATGGGGGGAGGGTATGTGGGAGGGGGTATGGGAGAGGGGTATGGGGGAGGGGGATGGGGAGGAGGTATCAGGGAGGGGGTATGGGAAGGGGTATGGAGGGAGGGGGTATGAAGGGAGGGGGTGGGGTATGGTCCTCTTGCTGGCTACGGGCTAGGAGTACAAGAAACAGTAAGTCTATAAGTCACATACATTGCTGTGGCAAAAATACTTACTCCAAAGTCAATCTCTTCCATGCTGGAGTTTGAGTTCTCCTTGGCTGCTTTTAATAATGCATAGCACCCTGCAGTTTGCATAGGGTTATTACCAATCTGTGCAATAAAAAAACAAGATATAGGAACATGTTCATAAGAGGGTGTCAAATCTGACAATATTCAAGCAAGAAGTACTAAAAACTTAAACTTCAAAGGAATGACTGCTGCAAGTCATATTTACTTATGTTTTTGCTCGTTATTACTCATTACCTGGGATTTAATTTCATATATCCATTTAACGATGGAAAATCCTTCAGCGCATGATTGTGAATCACAAGTGATAGTCTGTACTCCCAATTTAAACTAGGGATTGAATCTAAGACAGGCCACTGAGAAAATATGAAATACATCAACTAGCAAAATATAAACATGCTCAGTAGGGTGCTTCATTATTGTACACCTGACAAAGGTAACAATTATAAATATTTGGATATTCCTACGCGAGCCCCATTTCATGAATTTATATAAAACAAATAATGAAAGTAATCCGCTGGTAGTAGCTGGTAATTCATTTATATACATGGGTTGTAACAATCAATTTTAAGCATCCCCATAGATATCATAGTTTGGATAAAACAATTTGCAGGTTTTTATTCTGTTCGTTTCATAAAACAATTTTCTGATTCAGATAATACAATTGTCCACTTCATGCACATGATCATAAGACAGTGCTTTATTATATCAGTTCCATCAACGAGATCAAATGAAGAAAAGAAGAAACATTGAATCTACCTGATCATGTGAAAATGAAATATTTTACATCCTGCATAGCTATTTGCAATCCGACGCCAATGACGACGAGTGAACACACAATTACAATGACGGGGTCGTCGCCTGCATATTCGGTTATGATAGTAACAATGCCATCATGAAACGCTTAATATGACCCGGACGAGAACACAGGTACGAAGTACGGACAGACATAACATCGACAACCAAGTCAATGTCCACGGCCTTTGATAACCAGTTGTAGTACACTGGCGTGTCTACCCAACCAAGGCTTGAGCCCAGGGCCTCGTGGTCTGTAGACAGGTATGATAACCGCTACACCACAGTAGGTAGATAAATTTTTGCAATCCAGGACCTTCAACCATTATATAGACAAATGCATACCAACCGAAATATCTTTAAAACTACTTTATAATCAGCAAATCAAGACTTCCTTCTTTACCTTATTAAAGCAGGAGTTTAACCCTTACTCTCCCAGCGTCACGGTGACCGTGACAGTTACGATCCATTTTCCAAATTTTTGTTTGAGTACCTTCCCAAAATCCTATAAAGCTGCAAATAAGTTCATTCAAACCAGATTGAATAGATCTTTCATAATATGGTTATTTTGTTGGGGGGTTGGATTGAAATTTTTTGAGTAAAATCGTTACAAAAAAGTGCATTTTTCAAAAAAACGGCATTTTTTTTTTTTTTTTTTTGAAAGACGAATGTCATACGTGAATATTTTTTCAGGTAAAGTATAAAGATAGTTTGAATTGTTGGTTGCTACACGATTTTTACTTGTACTTGGTCAATGTTTGTGTTTTTTTGGAGAAAATATTCCAAAATTTGTGATTTTGGGCCATTTTGGACCTTTTTTGATCAAAAAATTATAAAAAACGGCCCAAATATTGTATTGGAATTTTTAAAATCTCTACGGGTAGAGGAGAAATAGATCGTTCAGACGAACTATTACAATAACAGATGCACCCCTCTACATGCCTAAAAGGTCTCTGATGATGACGTCAATTTGCGCTTTTTTTTTCCTCGCATTCGACATCACAAAATGGCGAGATACAAGTTACAACGCCGAACGTGCCTTCCAACTCCTATGTTTTCTTCAGAATAATGATGACTCAGAGGGGTCGGAAGGTACTTCTGATGAAGAAGATGTACCAGAACTCGACCAGATTGAGGAGAGGAGAATATAGAGCCTGCTGAGATGGATAGTGATCTGTTCCAAATTACGGAGTTGGTGAGTGTTTTCTTCCAAAAATAGCGAAAGTACTACATTGTAAATGTGTAGTAATAAAATAAGGCTTATAGAATTATAATGATAAATTAGCAGGGGATTTTTTGCTTGTTACGATAAACAAGTAAAAGGGACACTAAAATCACATATAAAAAAGGATTTAGGTCCTTTCTATAATAGCCCGGATGAAACAAATGAAAGCTAAACCCCAATAATAACATTTCTAAATGGACTGAAATATATGTATTTCCCAATGGCAAAATTGTAAATTTAGGCCTACTGAAATATGTGTATTCCCAATTTCACAAAATCCAAGTTCCATTATTTCAGGGGCCAAAATCACAATTTTATGGGGAAAGTGAAGTAGGGGTCCCATGTTAGGGCAAAATACACATGTTGGGGTGCCCCAGGCCCATTTAGAGGAAAATGCTTGTATATAGGCCTAGTACCGTACATTATTTTGATGCCCCATTTTTTGGGACCATGATCCTTTTCCCTCCCCTGGCTATGCCACTGTTGTGGTGATGACTAGATCGATAAAACAAACATTTTGGACCCCTGTATGTACCCCGGCTTCCCGGCTGTAAAAGTCTGTCCCACGGCTACCACAAAATTGTGGGGCAGGTTAGAAACCACAATAACATGTTATGCGATAACATGTTATGCGATGCTTGAAGAGGACGAGCCGCCCGCTACTAGAAACCACAATAACATGTTATGCGATAACATGTTATGCGTGATGCTTGAAGAGGACGAGCCGCCCGCTACTCCCCAACCCAAGAGGAAGAGGGACAGACCGTTGAAGATGAGCCCAGGCCCCTCTTCCAGGCCTTCCGCTGCAGTCTCGCCACCATCACCACTCAAAGAAAATCCGACTGCAGCAGAAAAAGCTGCCTTCAAAACCAGGGAGAAAGAGCGGAACGCTCGGCTGCAGGAGATACAACGGTCGAAGGTCATCCCTGCAGCCGATAAAGACTATCATCTGTGGGAAGTACTGGTGGAGAGTGACCGGGATCGACACGAGGTCTTCGGTAACTGGTTATGGGAAGACCAAACTAAAGTAAGTTGAATGAATATACTTGCAATTTTTTTTTTTTTTTTAATTCTATTTGCAGCAACAAGGTATAGCAGAAGACTTTACAAATTTGGACCTTTTCAGCAATCATTTCTTATGAATTTCATGTGGAATGAACAGAAGTAAGTGTTCAATAGATAATCAGCAGAGTCTATCGACATAAAACTAGCTGTGAAGCTTGTAATGGCTGAAATTGGGTCAGAAATAAACAAAAAACACTTTCGTGTATAATAAATGAGGTAAATGACCAAATTTGCATATCATTTGCATAATTTCTTATTCTATTTTTTGCAAATGATGATATAAACATCTTGTTTTTCTGCATTCTATTAGTTTTGGACATCATAGAAGGGGAAAATGCATTTTTTTGGAAAATTTAGTGCCATACACTATTAGATAGATTATTCACAGAATCGGGGGATAATTTTTAGGTCAAAATGTGCCAAATTTTTCATATTTGCATCAATTTTTTTTCTGATTCCTAAAAATCCATGAATAGTATCAAATGAAAGGTCTTTCCAAGGACGATTCTGAAATTTTATCCATATTTTTTTGCTATTTAGCCACAAGGCACAAGCGTGTCATAAAGATAGAATGTTTGGAGACCTAATATGCTAATTCAATGACCTAATTTGCATATTTGAGTTCGGAAATATGCACATTTTTGGAAAGTTCAACATGTGCTTTCATAAGAGTCAAACTTGTTTTGGTACAAATGGAACAGAAAGTGCTGAAAAAATCCTCTTTCCAAAAATTTCAGAAATAGCTTATTCTATTTTTGGAAGCTTGGGAGAGTAAGGGTTAAAGAATCAAAACCCCTCAAAAACATTCTGTACATAAAAACATAACAATAAATGTGAAAAATAGGAATAAACAACTTTGATGAAACACTCACCTTTAATACTTTCAATGTTTCTATGACGCTCAGGCCCTTCCCAAGTAATACAGCACCTTCTGCTGATATCCTGTTATTCCTGTCAAAAAAGTGAATAATATGTTGGGAGTTATTTTCATTGAAGTTCTTACAACATGGCAACAACAAATAATTATATATCAAAGTACTGGTGATGGGTTCGACACATAGATGTCCTTTGTGTTATTGATATAATGTAGACTCTTCTTATATATCATTTGATCTTATAGGTCATTTTTGTGTTAACATGAAGATTACACAAATTTAGCAATACAACTTAAAGTTTCTTATTGGTCAAAACAATGGCTCAAATAATAACAAGACAAGCAATAATTGGTTGGGAATGCCAGACACCACTGGGGCTATTAGATTCCCATATCCATGTAGCAATATCTTTCCTTACGAGAAATGGTCCATCAATTATTCAAAGTTAAATGCACACACTCCGAAAATTTCTCAGACAAAGTATGCAGCAAGCAAGGAAAGAAATTTACATATTTTTGTATGCTAACAATAAAAGTGAAATTGAAACAATGAAATAAGCATTTGTCTTAACAGCAGTTTTCTTTTCTGAAAACTCATTTGTAATTGCTCATTGCATAAAAATGATTTTTAAAGGACACATAAAGTCTGATACAATAATTATTTCATATGATAGAGGATACAAATCTTAACCAACTACCACAAACAGCAAGTCAAAATCTTATTCCTATCTCAAGTTATTCATGTTTGAAATCAACACATGGGGGCTGCCATTTTGTTTAATTATGTATTGAAATATTGTTCATGATGGCATAATTTCCCCAAAAGGAAATTTAATGTATTTCTTTATAAATATGATTATAGTTTTTATTCCAAAATGATGTGACACAAAGTTTCAACAGAATGTCTTGTTAATTTTATGTGTACACAAAAAATTCCTTGACCTTTACATAAGAAAAAAAATCTCATAACCTAGAAATCTTGAAGTAGAATATAAAGAAATACAAAGCATTCCAACATCCTGCTGGGCTGATGACATCATAATCTGCATGTTTTTAAATCAAAATGGCAGCTTCCATGGTACTATTTAGTAGTAGAATCAAAGTATTTAATAATTATAAAAATTGTGTTAGATTGCTTAAGGGGGTAAGAAACTTGGTCAGAAAAATTTGTTATTCTTAATTCTATTATATGAAATAAGGATTATGTCAGACTTTATGTCTCCTTTAAACCACTGAGCTGCTTGTTTCAATGCAATAATTCAACACGCTACAGCATGATTATATTTCTCTCTGAAGGTGAACAATCGCCTTATTGTACAAAGTATCAAGCCAACTTGAGATATTGTTGATTTGGTTAACACACTCCAGTGTAACCACAGTACTTATATGAACTATTTAGCTATGAACTATTTAGATATAAACCATTTAGATATGAACTACTTAGACATGAAGTATTTAGACATGAACTATGTAGACATGAACTATGTAGACATGAAGTATGTAGACATGAACTATTCAGACATAAACTATTTAGACATGAACTATTTAGACATGAACTATTTAGACATAAACTATTTAGACATGAACTATTTAGACATCAGCTATTTAAACATCAGCTATTTAGACATCAGCTATTTAGACATCAGCTATTTAGACATCAGCTATTTAGACATCAGCTATTTAGACATCAGCTATTTAGACATCAGCTACTTAGACATCAGCTATTTAGACATCAGCTATTTAGACATCAGCTATTTAGACATCAGCTATTTAGACACTAGCTATTTAGACATCAGCTATTTAGACATCAGCTATTTAGACATCAGCTATTTAGACATTAGCTATTTAGACATCAGCTATTTAGACATCAGCTATTTAGACATCAGCTATTTCGATATCAGCTATTTAGATATCAACTATTTCAAAATCAAATATTTTGATATCAACTATTTCGATATCAACTATTTCTTATATCACTTATTTCGATATCAACTATTTGGATATATATCAACTATTTAGATATCAACTATTCAGATATTTATTCTGATATCAACTATTCAGATATCAACTATTCAGACATCAACTATTTAGATATCATTTATTCAGATATTAACTATTTAGATATCAACTATTCAGATATCAACTATTTAGATATCAACTATTTAGATATCGACTATTCAGATATCAACTATTCAGATATCAACTACTTAGATATGAACTACTTAGATATCAACTATACAGATATCAACTATTCAGATATCAACTATTCAGATATCAACTATTTAGATTTAAGCTATTCAGATATCAACTATTCAGATATCAACTATTTAGATATCAACTATTTAGATATCAACTATTTAGATACCAATTATTTAGATATGAACTACTTATATATAAACTACCTATATATCAAGTATTCAGATATCAACTATTCAGATATCAACTATTTAGATATCAACTATTTAGATATCAACTATTCAGATATCAACTATTTAGATATCAAGTAGTTAGATATCAACTATTCAGATATCAAATATTCAGATATCAACTATTTAGATATCAACTATTCAGATATGAACTATTTAGATATCAACTATTTAAGATATCAGACAATCTAATATCTGATATGTAGACTTAGTTTAAATGCAGGGCAACACCAACCAAAATATATACCCAATGACATGTAACATTCTGAAGTAAACAGTACTCTAGGCTTCTATGCATTGAAATTAATTCGACTTAAACTGGAATTTCCCTGACACTAAAATTAATTACTCCCAGATAATTTAAACTTTCAGTATCTATTTCAGCATCTTGTGGTTTTAAGATGTGAGATAAAAGAACTCTGATATTATCAACAAAAAAGCAGACACCTTCTTTCTGAATAGCCATTAGCCATCACCATTCTAATTCATGACACAAATTTAAATTTTCCACCAATGACATCCTGTTTACATTCCAGGTGCTCTATAGCTTTTGTAGAGAATTGGGCTTGTGCACAACATGACTTAATTGTGTGTTATGCAATATAAGATTGAACTTGATTAATTAAATAATCATTGATGAAATTAATGACGATGAATGAAGTGGAATATCCTTGAATTTTTTGATCACTTTGGTGTTGTTGATTATTCTACGCATCTAAAGAAAATGAATAATCATGGCCTTAGAGGCAGTATCTTTTAATTGTTTCTTCTCTTTACCAAGAAAACAATGTGTGTTTATGAAATCAACTGTCCTAAAAACTACCTACCATGAAAAACACAGAAGAAATCAATTGTAAAAATACAAGATTGCATTTTTTGTACTCACGTAACATCTAACTCTTCAAGTGAGGTGTTTGTTGCAAGCGCTTTCCAAGAGCTACCGTTCCTTCGTTACCAAAGCCATTCCATGAAAGATTTATTTTCTCAGCCCAATGTTACCCTGTGAAAGCAATAACACATGTTACACTGCAAAATCTACGACAAGAACGAATGTACACACAATTACAATGACTGGGTCACCACCTTCATAAATCAGCGATAGCAAATGCTATCCCTGGTACGCTTTATGCCTCCAAGGAAACACATGTACACCGTACGACGCCATAGCATTGACAACCAAATCTACCTCTGATAAGGAATACATGAACCACAACAGTACAACATATTTCAAACTATTCAGCTGAGTGGTCAAAACCTTTAAAGATAAAAGATGTTTGTCTGAATTTATAAAACTGTAGGGGTTAGACAGAACAAAGGAATTGACAATTCCAAACCAACACTAACAAACAGGTTTTGCAAATAATGAACTTGACTTGGGGAATGTTTGAATGTGAAAATCTGCTTTTTATATAAGTTTTAATATAATGTAATCTGGACATTTTTCTGCATTCACACTGAATGTTGGCATGGTGTGTGAATTCAATTAAACTTTGGCGCTGTCATCTAAAACTGTCTTTCATTCTGCTTATTTCCACCAAATTTCTCCAAGAAGGAGGATAATACCAGTGGTGTAACAGACTTCAGCTACCTTTGGTGCAAACCATGACATTTTCTTGTCTTAACCCTTTGAATTCCAGGGCAACTTGAAACATGACTGCAATTTTTTGGAACTTTTTTTTCAAAATTAATTTTCACAACTTTCTTTTCGCTTTCTATCACTACAAGTTTGGTTTATATGAATGCTAAAACAATAAACTTTTTAATAAAAGATTCAAAAATATCGACATAAATATAAAAATGTGTAAATTCTAGGCAAAATTAGGTTGAAATTGCTCAATTTTTTTTAACCTTGTATTATTTCTTATGAATAATGAAAATAGAGGAAATTTTAACATATTTAGATTGTTTATGAAATTTCCTTCCATTGATACCAGTCTAATTTTTTTTCCTTCTCAAAGCAAAGCATGCAAAAACAATGAAAATAAACAAAGCCGCACATCCGGTGCGGTATTCAAACTCGAAGCATTCATGTAAATGGCTCGCACCCTACCGCTATACTACACTGCCTATCAAGAGAATGTGGATTTGTTTCAAAACTAATATTTATGGTGTGATCAAAGAGAGGGTAGTGCTCTTTTTTATTTCAATCGCAAGTACGTGGAATGGCCTTCATAATGGTATATTTCACGTGGAAAAGTTGTATTGCGATGAGGAACTACAATTTTTGTCAAACATTGGTCCCAAAAAGGCAAAAAAATCATGAAATCCTGCACAATTGATAATAGTGGCAGTCAAAATTTGACCGGAATTGGATGCATTGATGTCTTTGACAGTTTCTCACAGTTTTTCAAGCAAAAGCAAGGTCTGGAAGCATGGCAAGTTCGTTTTTTCGTTACATTTTGTGCATTTTTTCTATTTTAAGCTATTTTTTCTCAAAGATCTTCAACATAGGCTCTCCATCAAAAAGTTACATTTTCTGAAAGCACTATTAAAGCTCTTTCAAATGATACCAGGATCACTGCTGTAATAATTTTTTAAAAAGTGCATGTCCAATTGGTCATGTTACGGCCGCGTGGGATTCAAAGGGCTAAACAGGGATCCCAATTGCCTGACCTGAAAATCATCACTCAGGGCCCCAGTTGCTTGTATTATGCCTTGGTTAAAACCATATTTTAATGATCTGCTTTCACTAAATCTGGTTCATCAACCCTCCCTAGGGGGAGGTTGGGGACATTTACTTGTGGCATTTGGTTACAGTAATACCACTACCCAATTAATAAATATCTGTTGACTGTAAATTTTTGCTCATTTAAAGCAATTCATTCTGTTTTGCACATGAAACAACAGTGTCAGTTAGCTTCAACTGGATTGAATCAAGATTAGGTATATCAGAAATGTCACAAACATTTCACAGATAAAAAACAAAGTAGTGAAAAACCAAAAAGACTGAGAGCTATGTCAGTGGGTACATACCCCCAAGCCATCAGCTAGGGCCACAGCTCCATTCCTTCGGATGTGATTCCAGCTCAGATCAAGGTGTTTCAAGGTGATATTTTCAGCTATAGCAGGTCCCAGGACCAACCCTGCACATTCACTGAAGTCATTGTGACTTAGGTTGAGGTATTCCAGTTTATTATTGTTCTAATGATCAAAAGAATAATATTAAATTTCCACTGGATGGTATGTAGTTTCACAGAGAGATAAACACTAAAACCTAAAATAATAATAATAATAACATTAATACATTTTTATATAGCACATTATACCAAACCTCAATGTTTCAAATATAACATGAGAAAAGCAAGATACAAACAGTAAGAGATTAAAAAACATACTTAAAAAGATACAAGCAGGATAAATTATCCAATGAGGGTAATTAAAAAGGTGTGTTTTAATACCCTCAAAAATATCTAAAGGATTTCTGATGTAAATTGGGAGAATGTTCAGAGTAAAACCTGTTTCATGACAGCCACCTTATCTAAAAATTTCTCATGAATTTCAAATTTTTAAGTTATTTCATGATCATATTAGAATGCAAATTATGCATCAGAGTGTCAAGTGCAATTTTTTTTTTGTTAGGTTAAAAAAGAAAAAGGGTTTGACTTGTTCATTGTGCTATATGTTGGATATGCATGCTAACCAATGACAATAAGATAAGAACAATATGTGATTTGGTCTACACAGGCTGTAAAACAACAAGTGCAAGTTTTCACTTTTATAACTTCAGGGCATTGTAATCGATGTTGTTGCAATACTGAGTGAAACTAGGTACTGCTTATGATCAAACTTACCAGGATGACTTCGGCAAAAGCCTCTGCACTTTTGTCTTCAAAGCCATTCCCTTGTAAAAGAAAAGACAATAATATTATATGAAGCCACTCACCAGGCTAATTGGATATGAATACATCTTTCTGGTTGGTATTCTCCATTGTGGTGATTTTATGGTTAAAAGGATATGGTATGAAATGCTGATATGTTGCATGATGAATAACACTGGCTATAAATTTTCAGTACAATGCATTTATAACTCACTAAAGAAAACATCCTTTTAAAAGTCAAAATGAATCCTCATTACACACATGACTTGGCCCTGCAGTAACCAAATCCACAATACCTGGTTCTTCACAAGAAGTTCCAATGTGTGCATGGTTGGAAGTGTAATCACTGATGCGTAAAATCACTATACCATCTGTGGTGGGCTTCTTAATTACATCTAGCAAAGTCGAAAAGTTATACCCGCTGAAATGGAGCTTCTTGCAGGTGAAAAGACTGAAAATTTGTAGCGAGGATTGGGCTTAATGTGCTAGAAATTTAAAAAATTCCACTTGCCAACACTTGCTCAACCGTCAAATATCACTAAAACACACAGTGATAACAATAATCTCTTTTCCTTTATGTTTAATCTCATAATCAATCAATAATCAATCAATAATCACTTTCCCTTTATGTTTTAAGATTACTAAGTGGAAACATGCATTAAATGCATAATGTGTCTAATGTTGTTATAACATTGCCATGCTGGGACTTCCCTGGTTTAATTCAATGCATAGAACAGCTTTTTATCAACATTAAAACAAAAGTTAAGTGAAAACATGACCTACCACTCAAGGTGACATGGGTGAGATTTGAATTCTGCTGTAATGTATCTGCAATGGACACAGCTCCACGATGTGCTAGTTTGTTTTCAGACAAATCCTAAAATAGATAATAAAAAACGAAATTAGACATTGTACGATGTTTAATATTAAAAGTGAAAACCAATCCCAAGTTTTGGTCCACAAAGTCTCAAATATGATGAATCGACGTAATATGGATGAAGAAAACGGAAATGTTGATAATCTGAAAGTTCAGTTTGCACATTTTAAATTCCAATAACCTTAGCAATTCTATATTAGTATCTTGCTCAAAAAGTCAAAACACAGCACTCCTGCCATTAATCATGTGCATAAAATGTCAGAAATCTGTTAACAAGTGAAACTGTGATTCAAGATGACTAACCAGCTCAGTTATGTAGCAGTTTTCTCGCAGCATGTCAGCAATAGCAAGTCCACCTTCCGGTGCCAGCCAGTTGTCTGCTAAGTTGAGTTTTACAATGGTAGTGTTACCCTGAGGGGAAAAAAATGCAATACATTGTAAATATGAATACAAATACTGAAGAGAAAAGTTTTCTTAAAAATTAAATTGACATTATTCCGAATTAAATAAATTGTATTGCAAATATGAACACCTTTCTGTGAATAATTCTCTTGAAAATGGAATAAAACTGAGATCGATTTTAAGAAGAAAAAAACATAAAAAGGATGAAAGAAGAATAATTGTAACACTCATAATAAAATTCCCTTTTTTTCAATCAGCAATGATAATGATTATTACACTGCAATGACATCATGTGGATAAATTATAAAGCCTTCATCAAGAGAAAATAATACACACACATGAAAACAAACTTACATTCGTTAATCTGGAATTGATGAAATAAAGCACCAACCAACAATAACACTGTGACACCTTATTTAAAGGTGTATGGACGGATAAGAGTTAAAAGAGCATAAAATTCTGAGCAGAACAGTCTTTAAATGGTCACAATTCAAGTATTCAGTCATCCGGGAATTTTGAACATCCGGGACTCTTTGTCGGTGAAAACATGCTATGATTTGTGCACAAGCTTTAAATTGTGCACAAGTTTTATTCTACGTATGCACAATACATGTATTTTAAACTTCAAAATGATCTTTTCTATGATATTTCCTTCACATTTGCAACAATTTCCTGCAAAATTACCAAAAGCAAACATAGAGATTTAGGCCTCTAATGGTGACCAATTTTACACTGGCTGTAATGGTAAAATGCTTTTGTTTTCACTGACAAACTGGTTGTTCAGATTTACGGACGTTATAGTGACGTCATTCAGAATACTCAAATAGCACTTACAATTTTTAATTATGATAAATCAAAGTTTCTAAAACTTTTCAGCATGCAAAAAAAGAGGATTTATGAACAAGATTACAGCTAGGCTAGAATCTATAATGTTATTCTTTACAATTCTTTCCTAAATTTTGAATATCAGATGCTCTTAAATTGTATTCTACTGCTTAATCTGGGTAAAGTTGATATAATAATATCAATTTCTTGTTCACTATAGCCAACTTCTTGCATTATTAATATTTGGGAATGGATCAAAAACAATAAGTTAGCGTGAGCAATTTTGTAATAGTTCCATTCAGAGGTCACAAAATATTGCATAATTTATGCTAATTAGGTAGCTAACCTTTAAAAAAGCTGTAAAATAGTCAAATTAACCATTTTTGATGGAACTTGTTTGCTGTTTTCATGGTTTTTAAAAAATTTCCAACCGTTTTAGCTGATGTTGTTGCTACCCATCCATATGTCTTTAAAGATTGTTCACTACTCAAAATTGAATTAGTTGTAGCCTAGGTTCTACCCAATGACAATAAGTAAAACTGAAGTTAACATTACTCACAACAAGAGAGATGGCAATGGCCTTGGCCCCAGCAGGTCCTAATCCATGGTGCTTCATAATAAGCTCTGAATCTGTTATATGCCTTAGAAAATATGACACAGGTATAACACCATTCAGACGACAGGCCTCTCTGTACACAGACCTCCCAGAAGCATCGTACAGTTCTCTTGTTTCTATAAAGGATCAAGAGAATATAAATAAATAAGAAAACAAGGCTTTTTGAATAAACTGAATACAAAAAATTAATCTACTTGATGGAATATTTTATTTAAGATATTTTGATAAGACTTTGGAACTATTTCAATTACTTGGGATAAAATTATATTCACAAGCGAACATGCATAACGCATTTACTTCATTTCTATAATACTGGTAAGTATCACATTCAGTAAAAAGTTGAAAAAACCTGTGAACACCTCTTTATCTCCACCTATGCAAGATATTATCTCACATAGTTACAGGATGAGATTAAAATGTGTGTAAAATAAATTACTGTATGCAGAGATGTCGCTACAGGGAAGTTGTGGGGGGAATGAACATGACAGCTGAAAATACCATGCCATATTTGGGCACCCCTCACGAATCAACCCAGTTGGAAACTGATGCCTCTACACCCCCAACCAGAAGACCCTAGCAACATCCCTCACTGTATGCAATTGGTCTGACGTGTGTTTAAACCTACACAAATATTATTTCCAAGATTTTGATTTAAATTTTAAAACTTTTGAATTAAAGAAACCATCTATTTCAAATATAAACAAATAAATTATTTTCTACCAATCATTTTGCTGATCTTCCTGGCCCTCATAGTTTTTAGATAGCATTAAAGGCCTTATTGATACACAAAAACAGACAAAATGGAAAATAATTAATGTTTCTAACTTAGGTCTGCAGCACTCACCAGTGAGCTCAAATAACCAATGTTATATTCAACACTACAAACACAGGTCTTCTGTAATATTGTGAATACAAAGTACCATTGTATTGAAGATTCAAGAAAAGTAGTTCTCCCCAATATCAATGTTTAGAATTTACCAGAAAATTTCACTTACATAACTTTTTTTTTTTTGAATAGGAAATGTGGACTGATTCAGCCAGAAATATGCAGCAATAACAAACTACCATACAGTGCAACCATACACCTATTACAACTATTTATGCCAACTTTAAAAACAAAAACAAGAAAAATTGATCAAACGACCCTGTAGATGATCCAACAAAGCATTTTTTAAAGGCGTTGAGGATTAATTTTTTCATCGGAGCTATTTCATCCAAAAATGTGTCAATATTCCATTTTCAGTGTATATGTTACTATGCTTTTTGTATGGGTAATGGAAAATAACACTTAATTCACATGCTCCTCACAGACTATAACAAAAACAAAAACAAAATTCATTGAAAATTCATTTTCCCCTTACAACACCTGTAAAAACAAATGCAATTTAATTTTCAAAACTTCATGAATATGGTTGAAATGAATGAAACCTTCAAAACTATGTGCATTTGCTTACTAAACTAAGATGAAAATCATGGATTAAAAAGTCTGAAAATGATACTACAATATTTTTTTAAAGAATAAAGATATGCGGCACTCACTTTAAATGTTAATGAATTTTAAAGATGATTTATGGCAATTTTTTCTACTTACAATTCTCTGGTAATGACATTTATGAAAATGATTGGGAGTGTTTTGAATGGTTTATTTAGTTCAAATATGATATCAGGCTTAATCTAAAAGTTGAGGAATAAAAACAAAACGATCAAATGGAGCCTCATCTCCTTATACAGATGAACATTTGTTAAAGCACTGTACATCAATCTCTACTTCTACAAACATACCAATCTTCATACAGTGTAACTTTTTTGAAGTCTACTTATGTATATTAAGGCACACAATGAAGATACAATATGCAGAAATATCCATGGGATTCTATAAAAGTGTCTGTTTTGGAATCCAGAAAAATTGAAATATTTCCATTCTCCTAGTAGTAAAAATAAGTTCAGAAAATTTAAAAACATAAATTTTGGTAAATTTCATTTTGTGGCAATGTCCACCATTTGCAAATTTTGAAATACCAATGTTTCCTATCAACAAGTTACCAATACAGCTATAATTAAAAACAGCATTCCTGAATTGTATGCACAAATTTGGAAAGAATTGATTAAAACCATGATTTGCCCAACATAAATGTAAAGTTGAATAATCTGATAGACTTGCATTCAGAGCTGGAAAATTCTATGGTTCTTGCAATCATAACCATGGGAAAATCAGGAATTCAAGGAAAGAAAGCAATTGTTTTTTTCCCCTTGAGTAAACAACAGTATATGTGGTAAATATGTGCTCTAAAAACATTCCCCATGTAATTGTGCAAAGAATAGTACAATTAATTGCGAAAGAGGTAAGTATATAAAGATGTATTCACTACATTGATATTATTTCTATCGCGATTTTTGGTGGGAAGATTTTGTTTGCTTGTTTGTTTGTTTGATGAGGGCTTAACGGCACCGCGACAACGAAGGTCAATTTGTGCCTGAGAGGTCAGATCAATCTAGAGGTAGGGAGGAAAGGAAACAGGGGGAGAATGAGAGAAATTCAAGAACAAAAGGTCAGAAAGCTGTGATCGAGAGAGGAGGTGCTTGGGTGAAACAAAAACAAAGTAGAGAGGGGGTGAAAGAGGAGAATTAAATATGGTTGTAGAGGGAAACTTGATGAAGGAAAGAAATAATCTTATTCGGAGGATTTTTCTGGAAGAACTTTGAGTTGCAGAGGAGTCTGGGGGTTGTAACAAGCAAGGAGAACGTGATGGATTGTGAGGTGGGAATTGTTGCAGAGGGCTTGGGGGGGATCACCAAGAAGGAGGTGGAGGAGTGAGGTGGGTGTGACCAATTCTAAGACGGGTATATGAACATTGTCGATACAAGAGAAGTTGTTGATGGTGGATTTAATCGGAATTGTGGGCTGGATGACATGGAGTTTGTTATCAATTTAGGAGTTCCATGGGGTTTGCCAGCGGTCACGAACAAGGGAAGCGATAAGCGGTTTGATGTCAGAGATGGTCTAGGGAAAAGGGGTAGGAAGGAGGTTGAGGGCAAGCTTAGCGGCTGCATCAGCCCTGTCATTGCCAGGGATGCCAACATGGCTGGGTATCAAGAAAAAAGAACACTTTTCCTGCAGAGGGTGGGAGAAAGGAGTTTCCTCCGGAGGAAGTGGCATGTGAGGTTATCCCATTTAAGATTGAGAAAAGAAGTAAGAACAGCCTTTGAGACAGAGAAAATGGCAGTGGTTGAGTGGAGAGTACTCAATAAAGTTGGGTCGAGGAGAATGGTCTTAGCCTCGGCTAAAAAGATGGATGAGTAGTGGAGAAGTCTGCTACTGAGGGTGATGTCTTGGATGACGGCAGCAGCAGCAGCTGTCTTGTTGTTTTCCTTGGAGCCATCAGTATAGATGGAGGTGTAATTTGAGAGTTGGTCTTTGATTTGGTTGTGGAGATTGATGAGGAGGTTAGGGTGGGTTTGAGTTTTGTGATAAGTGGAGAGGTCTAGGTGGACAGAAGGGAGGGGGTGGCCCAAGGAGGAAAAAGTGGGCCAGGAGTAGGTGCCGAGAGTGGCAAGATTGATGCCCAGATGGAAGAGGTCTGATACACTGTGTAAGCTAAAGGGAGGGGATAGGGTTTTAGTCCTATCAAAGAGGGTGGAGAAATTGGGGTACCTAATGAGGTTGTAAACATGGTTCTGGGTGTTGGTGAGGACTCTAAAAGCATAGGAGAGGCTAAGCTTTCTACATCTAAGTAGAAAGGGGGGGTTCGTTGGCCTTAACATGAAAGCTGGTGATTGGGGAGGTCCTGTAGGCACCTAGACAAAGCCTGAGGGCTTCATTTTGAAAGATTTTGACCTTTATTCATAACCGTGGGAAATTTTATAACTAATTCCAACTCTACTTTCATTCCACAGCAATGTTGTCTGTTGTCTTTTTATCTCCGTAAACCTCACTTATCAAACACCTTCAACACTGTTCTTATTAAGATCAGAAAATAGCATCACTGTAATATTGCTCTAATTTTACATAACACAATTCCAAAGTCTGAAGACAAAATGTAAAAGACAACTATGATCAAACTACAAATTAACAAGAACTTAACAGAGAACAATGCTCTCATGACATCATACAAACAAGTTGAGCAAGCCACTGTCAAGTATTTTGAAAATACATACAAAGAGACCTGTTCTTTCTATTTCCATACTTACTTATAACATAACAGAAATTAATAAAAGTCAGAAATTGACAAACAAAAAAAAACAGATGGCAAATACTCTCAAGCTAACCACTGCTCATCATTTTCTCCAAGTGCTGCAAAAACACTACCTTTAGTGGAAACAACCAGAATCTTATAAGATGCACCCTTCACCTTCAACAACATATGCAAGAGGATAGGATATGCCTAACTGACTCAACACTTCATTGTAAAACATCATGGAACATATTAATTGAAACTAAAATATTTTCACCACTATACAAAGACTCAACACAAGAGTATTATCATCAATCCTAACCCCTGCAAGAAAAGACTCTCATCCTATTACTTGATCCCCTCCATAAAACTCTTGTCAACTGACATATGAACATATATGGTAGTTAATAAATTAATAACGACAACACAGAAAAATATAGAAACTCATTCAAATTAACAATAATAAAACAACATGGTAAATATGAAAACAAAAACAATGTGGTCAAACTTAGCCTGTTTTCAAATGACACTAATGAGCACCCTTTAAAACACACCAGAATGATCCAACATCAACCTTCCAAATCTATATACAGCACAGTACATGCACTTCAAAATCTGCATTACAGTAACAGTAAAACAAATGTCAAACGGATTATTTTAACTTATCTATCATCTGCCCTAAGGCCTTTTTAAAAATTTTAACAATCCCTATTCCTATGCTTCCTTAAATTCCCTACATATTACAACAATATGGTGTGGTAACCCCTTTTCCATGTGGACTTTTCCATATTAACTGTTGCTGCTACTGTGGAGAAAATGAAGCCTACTGCCCACAAGGGCTTCAGAATACAAAGTTGTCCTGCCTGTTTGTAACGAGTGTTTCAGGCAAGGGAAAAAATCCTACATCACACATGTTTTAAAATGTTTTGATATTTAAATCTTGGGATTATAAAAAATGAAAAAAAAATAAATAATAAATAAACTTTTGTCCCCTGCCCTCCCTCAGAATTTTTCACAAGAAAAGGCAAAGAAACTTTTTTTAGGTGTTATACCACCTACGGAATCAGGTTTTTGAAGTCACATATCTGACTCCACATATAAATAAAAATGACATGCAATTTCTGACATGTGCATACAGAGGGCCGAAACAGAAATGTTTAGCATTGCTGAAAATACATAATACCAAGTACAAAAAAAAAAGAAAGAGGACAATTTTTATATTAAAAGTTCTTTTTTTGTAGAAGATCGCAGCAGATAATTTAAACAGCAAAAGTATGCAGAGGAAAGACTTTTCTTTAAACTGAGATAGATCCACTAAAGGAAGAAAAAAAGATTACTTGAAGAATATCTAACATAATGATATGAAATGATATTTTGAAGTTTTTTGCTGTGCAAATAAGGATATCTAAAATCAAATGTTTGACTTTCAATTAGAATTTTCGAACAGACCAAGTAAGATAATCAAGTGCAGTATGGAATAAAAATAATTATAAAGAATCCAGTGTGTTTTGTCTCTTAAATCTCAAAACCTATACAAAAAATTGATATCAATAGCTACAGTAACTATATATCAGTAGAGAGATTATGATATAGAGTATTACTCTTATATACAGGGTATTACAGCTAAAACAGAATATGTTTTTTTTAATTTCAGGTCCAATAATTCTAGTATCAAAGGATTATCTCATCAATATTTATCAGAATATTTATTGAGTAAAGTTCTAAAGATTTCAAGATGCTTCCGATTCTTGTGCAAATCATTTCTTCAAACCTCAATCTCTATTTAAGCGCATGCAAAAGGATATGTTAAAATATGGTTCAATGCCTGAATTTTGTGTGAAGATGGAATACGTGAAGGGGGGATGGGGGGGGATGGAACACGTGAAGGGGGGGAGGGGAGAGATATATTATGAATAGTATGTGTTTACAGGAATACATGAAAGCATGATTTGATTTAAAAGCTGCATGACTGCTATCACAACACAAATTCAAAGAAATGCTTGTGAAGGAAGGTCAAATATTTTACTTCAAGAGGCAAGAATTGCACAAGCAAAAACTGAGCAGATACCTAGTGCATAGTACATGCCTGTTTTCATCACAGAGGAGCATGCATCTGTACATTGAGAGATAAATTTGACGCATCATGGCATCATGCATAAATTAACATAAGCTTCATACAGGGTTACTAATAAAAAAAGCTTAGAACAGAAAGTTGTTTCATTCAAACTAAAATATATATATATATTACCTGGGAAATATGTTCAATGAACACAAACAGGCAATGCCAAACTGAAGCCTGTATACTTTTTCATATCACTCGTAGCATGAATATCTTTGAAAAACATCAAAATGTTGGATAAGAATCTTGATCAAAAGCAGCAATGTTATGAAAGCAAATCTACGAAATGTATGTTATTACTAATTTGTTAGTAAGATGTCAAACTTTCTAAATTCTGTATATCTATATAAAAGCAGATTATTATTTTTTCAGAAAAGGAATATTTCACTCTACCAATATTATCATATAATAAAAACTTTAGTTTGAAATAAAACAAATATGGCCACAAAGGTAATGATTAACATTTATAGACTTATTTGCATAATTAATTGATTTTTCCAGAACATAAGATGACAGAGTACATGAAAGTTCCACTTGCAACACTCCAAGTTTAAATCTAATTTTAGTTTCTTTAATATTTCTAAATTAAGAATAAGATATAGATAACAATTAATGAAGTGTGATAAGAATATGTTAAATTGAAATTGTAACAAATTATATCCGAAAGAATATGTAAGGAACCCCTATAGACACAAACATTGAAATATGTTAGTGAATAGTCTGTGAGTCAAACTGAATTTTGCATCATGTTTCCAGATAGATTTAATAAGTGTTGGTAACAAGAACTAAGTTCTCAGGTTCACACACTAAAATAAAGCTATAAAATTGAAAGGAGACATGATCAACAACATATTTAAGTGATTTTAAATTTTCTACATTAGTCTCCTTATTATGTGCTAAAAATATGTTAGAAGTGAAATATTCCTTTGAACAAAGGTGCAAGAATACAAACAAATTAACACCAAACATGACAATCTTACTCATTTTAAGAGCCGAAACAGCAGCTATATCACAGAAGGAAACAAATAAAACACCTAAACATCACAGATGTTAGTAATCGCTGCCGTTCCTTTGCAGCTCAATGCAGCCAAACACAAGGCAAATGGCACAACTTGGTACTGTACTTCTCTGTTTAAAACAACTCAGTGTCATGGCTATATTAAGACACTAAAGGACTTTGCCAAAAATGATGCTTGGAAAAAAATTTCAATCAATTTGAGAGGAACCTTCAAAGCCAAATTTCAACACAGGTTAAAAGTTGTTTGGATTAAAAGGTTAAAAATCTGAAACTTAAATCCATTCAAGTCATTAATCTCATAGGGCCGGTGCTTATCCCTGGTTTCCATGTCGCAAGTGGATGAGAGTACATGACTCCCCCTAGACAGGATGCTAGTCCATCTCAGGTTAACTCTCCAGCAGCGCAGGTATTTAGTTGACAGCTGAATGGACTGAAGCAAGTAGATTAAAAAGCCTTACTCAAGAACACAATGCAACGCTCACGGTGGGAATGCAATGCTTGCGGTGGGAATCAAACCCGGTACCTTTGGAATACCAGCATGACTCCTTAACCACTGAGCCATTGAACTTCTTTTACGTAAATATAGGTAGCTTTTTTAATTCTTTTGGAGTCAATCAAGCTTGATAGGGAGCTTCCTTGAGATATATAAGTTTTGGTTATTTTCTAAATCAATGAAACAAATATTTAAGCAGCTGCAATTGTCCCAGACTTCCATGAGAACATTTCCATAAGGTTTAAAAACAGCAAAATACTACAATTTGGCACATGTACTGAACGATATGGTTTATACTTTGTCTATGAGTACAGCCTGTCTAATGGATGGAATGGTGATCTAGCCTTGCAATTGAGCTTCTTTGCAAAGTATATGTTTGGTGAAAATTTTAATTGTATGTGTATGACTTGTACATGTAATGTTTGATTGATTGTATGCAAATCCACTTACATGATGAACCTCTTTGCCTATGTGATAGACAATTAGAAAAAAAGAATATTTGTAGAAATTTAATTTTTTAGGTTATGTAACATTTAGGATATTTAAATCATTCCATGATGATTAAACATTAAAAAATAGTATAAAACATTATTATAACACAGCAATAATTTAAAAGAATCTTATTTTCAACTTTTCATATTAGCATAACTATTCATGTAAACTGCAAATTAATCACAGCTGATTGGCACTAAAAACCAAAAAGATCTATCAAAATCAGGTGATTCCATTCAATGTATATGGACAACAATGTGATTTTGATAAGTGATCTATTTATTTATACAATTTCATGACTTCCTTAACTGAAGAATACTATCCATTAATATCAATGAAATACATATTTTGAACTCATAAAAATCCTTTCACAAAGACAGTGTCCTACAGTCAGACTCCAATCAACTGCAAAGTTTGTAATATCAAATTTGACAGTAACTACAGCAGTGGAAAACATGCAGAAAGACTACATCATAGTGCTTTCCTGTTCCCTTAAGAAATAATTGTTCATTATTGTTGCAGAAATATTGTTTATAAACAATTGCAATTACAATTCATATGTCCATATACCTTAATGAAAAATATTATTGACTAAACAAGGCAGTTCCATTTTCTTTTTTTTTCTAGAGCTGTGACCATTTAGCGTGTACACGCTACACGCTAGCAAATCTTGTAAACGTTTACTAAATACTTCATTGCCAGTATTTGTTTTTCATAGTCAGTCTTGCCATTTAAAATCAATATTGTCATTCATGATTCAAATCACACACATTGGCTGACAAAATTCCAATCAATGACTTTTTACAAACTGTAAACCCGATTAGCATAATTCTTTTTAAATGTGCGAATCACAAATGCGCAGTAATCACCAATGAATGGGGATATTATGCACTTTGATTTCGCCGAAATCTAAGTAATCTAACTTGTAAAATGCACCGCGAATTGCCGTAGTAAACAGTAAAACTAACATACAATGGGCCTAACGATAGGCCACAAGGCTTTAAATCCCACTCAATCAAGGTCCGTTTTACAAGCTGTTAAATCGACCAAAAACCACTTGAAAAATACTTGAATCATGACAATCAGTACATTTACATGTAAATATTACCTGATGAGTTAAATCAATTTTGCAAGAAAAAAAAAATATTGCATAATAAACAAACAGAAAAAGGTTTTAACAGAGCTGAAGTTCTGCATGCGTCGCAAAGATGGCGGCCATTTTTTTACAAGAGGACTGATATTTCAGAACTTCCTGGTGGTGGTGGCGTAGTTTTGAAATGTTTTACGGCAAGGTATATATATCATAGGCCTAGTATGCAAGATTTTCACAGAAGAACTCTAAAAGCCGTAGCGAATAGAATAAAAAAGTTGTTGAGTTCAAATGACATTGAAAGGAAGTTATCTGTTCTTTCTAAACTGAATTTCCATGCATATTTTCCATAAAAATGATGATTTATACTGTAGAAGTAAACTTTTTACGATTTGGAAAGCAAAACTCAGCGTCTATTTGGGCAATGGAGTCAGTACTTTTGCCATACTGGTTGCGCGTTTTTTTCACTTCGCCTCATAGTTTTGGAGCAATTTGATGTATTTCCGAAAAATAAGGCACTAAACGCGTGTACTCTCGCTTGTTTTGGCTTGTACACATTTACTAAAATCCCTAAACGTTCACAGCTCTAGTTTTTTCTCATTAAGATTCACAGCAAACTTGCTTAGTTAGCAAAAAGATGTTAGCAGCCCTCCACCAAAAGCACAAACAATACCTCTGTATTGAAACAATACACATTGAGATCTTCAATGCCAATACTTGTCTAGAAAGAATAAACATATTACATTTCGAATTGTTTTGTAACCTTTTTGGTTTGATCAGTATTCTATACCCGTAGAATAATGAGTGACATAATCCACCATTGCCTACCTTCCACTTCAAGATCTGTATCATACCCAGCAGTTGTATCACTACCAAACGTATGATCTGATTCAGCTCTGCTGCGATTTTCATCTCTGAAGTCTTTGTCTATGTTACTGTCTTGATGTGCAGAAAATCTACTTCCTGTGCGGCTTACAGTCTGGTTAAGATAGAAGATGAACACAATGAAATCACAATAAATTCCACCAAAATATTAAAATCAGATGGTAAAAAAATCTTAGAATTTGGTATATTCCATGTCATTTCTTTCTTACTTTATAAACAACTGAATTATAATTATCATCACACCTTTAAAAAAAATAATATGCACTGTGATCATTTAATTTTAATTTTCTCTTCAATTCATGACATGTCAGTTTTAATCTACATACTAAGTGCAGGCAGAGTTAACATATCAATACATCCAGCATTCAAAAAAGGTATAATATTTAGTTCCAATATCAAGCATCCAAAAATGCAACTAAAGCATTATCTTTTACTTAGCTTGGTTTGGTTTGTTGATGTTTAACGGCACCGTGACAGTCAAATGTGCCAAGAGGGTGTTAATAAATAATGGTGTAAGAGTAAAGATAGTGAGGAGATGGAAGGTTTGTGAGGGAGATAAAGGAAAAAAGCTGATCTTGTACTATCTTCATTATTAGTTTTCATTCATGACAGCATTTCTTTCTCCCAAAAATTGACATTTTCTCTAGGAATTTCTCAAGAGGAAAACAAATTTCATAATATGATTTTTTAAGCAGGTAAATCTGAAATTGTTATCATTAATATCTAACTTTTCTTTGGTCTCCAATGCTGCCTCTGCTCTTCGCCCTACTTGGTGCTCTGCTTCCAGTCTTGGTTTGGCCTTGTTCTCCATCTTCCTCCACCTGTTCTTCAGCCTCGTCAGTCTGCTTCTCTTCATTATCATTTTCATCTGTCATTCTTTCCCCCTCTGTCTACCTTGATGAATGCAGAATTAGGAGCCTGATCAAAGGGTGAAACATAATTAAAATATCAATACATAAACCAGCATGAAGTAAAAATACACAAGGTACAGTATTCTGTGAATAAATGACTGTTTGTCCAAAATGTAACTCCTTCCCACTTCCCAGGTACAATACACACCTATTTTCCCAAAATGATCTCAGCTGCATTAGGCATAAAAATCTTGTGAATATAGTACCGTATATTCCCTAATACACGCCCCCACTCTAATAAACACCCCCCATGTTTTTTGTGCAGTGACAATCGTAAAGTCACACATAAATTGATTAATAATATCGTAATATTAAATACACAGTGTTATTTAACACTAGGCTTCAGCCAAAACTCGTTTAAAAACTGTGAAACTGCCCAAAAATTACAGTAGAAGAGTTGATCTTGCTGTGCACACAATAAGTACATTTGAGATATAACCTTAAATAAACACCCCCCTTTTTGATGTAGCGCTCCCCCGGGCGTTTATTAGGGAACATACGGTAAGATGTTTATTTAAAATAACATTTGTACATTGCATTCTAATTAAAGGTCAATAACAATGAAGAACCCTCTGTTACAGTTTAGAGCCATCTCAAGATCAACCACATACAGAGGGATATTCATTTTGGAAAATGTGGTTTTTCAGTTTCCTACATGCAAATAACCTTTTTCACCATACCATCCAGCATATGAATGTGAACAGCTCAGAAAAAGAAGCACTATAAGCCTATGTCTGATATGAATGTAGCCCTTCACTATTTAGGTGATAGAAGTCCTGTTTTACTGCTGGAGGCATCATCCACATGGCTCAGCATAATGGGATGAAGATAAGAAAAAGCTTTTAAGAGAGTGCCAAAACATGGCTTAGCATCATCCATACTTTTTGGTTGAAGAAAGCATTAGTTCAAAATCCATCTTATATCTTCAAAAGTCAAGATGATAAAGCATTGCAAAATTTAAAGTATTCAAGTTTGGTATCATTCTGTAGAAATGACTGAAATCAGACTAACTATGATGTCACAGCCTCAAATTCCTCAGTCTTTGGGTATTTGAAAGAAAGTTTGTTTTCACTATTTAAATTATTTTTCTTCAAACTTTCTTCAGTAAATAAATATATTATAAATACTGTTCCTAGATTCAGTTTTACTACTTTTTTGAAATCCCATGGTTTTTAAGCCACAACATATGATAGAATAATACTGTAGTCTTTGAGGAATCTGAGGCTATGACATCCCAACTCGTCTGATTTCAGTCGTTTCTACACAAATACCAAACTTTAAACTTAAATAACTCCTTAACAGAATAAGATTTTGGAATGCTTTCTTCACCATTTTGTTCTATTGAAGCCCTCTTTCATACAAGATAAACATGCTTGATCACTGAACTAATCCTTTAAGAAACAAGACAGTCACGTGGAAGAACTGTGAAAAAAAATACTTCAAGTTTTGCAATTTCTCATCATTGTGGAGATATCACAATAGGGCAAGGTTGGGGTATTTTTGTAGGAAGGAGAATAATTAAATCAAGCCTATAAGGTCTACGTTCATTTTCCCAAAATTCCATTTTCTGCAACAGCTAAGACTATCAAAGTTCACTATATTATATCATTTTGAAAATACTTTTGATGTCAATGCAGAGCTAACGCAATTATAACTTACAATTCATATAAAAAACTCATGCAAATACTTTCATGAACTTTTAAAATCAGACCGAGCTATTGGAAAAACCTTTGGAGAAAATTTTTGGAGAATCTTGGCATATTTGGAGAGATAAAATGAAATACGCTGTCACGTAAAAAATTATGATTCTAGTCTGGCCTCCATACTGAACTAAAAATAATGTTGAACTTGTAGGTTCTTCAGTAGCTATTAGTCATATCCCACAATACACTTTTTAACATACTGGTGGCATGTACAGTGGGTTATTACACTTTCCATATATAAAGGTGAAGGTGCATTGAGCGTAAGGCTACCAAACTTAGGCCCATGGTCAATGGGGTGAAATTCGCTCCAAACTTGCTATTTTATCATATTATCAACCCATGATGAATATCTATTGCAATAGCTTTTCAATTCAAAATACTCAAAGCCTACAAGGTTGAACAAAAACATTACTTAAAATCACTCATCAATAAACAAACAAAACCTTCACTGTTAAATACCACCCTATTTGTAAATCATTACTTCTAACAAGACACTTTGACCACAGGGGAATAATTTTGTCCTTGTCTTAAATGTGAAAGTCAGTGCAGCTGCAGTGAAATCTGTTTACTATCAATGTCAGATTATGACCATGGAAAGTGAGGTGAAGTGTGTGGATTGTAGAAAAAAGAAATTCCTGGTGTAATTTCTAATTGCTTGTGCTGGATTGTGGTTTCTGTTGTGAGCGATACAAAAATGTAAACCAGACAGATTTAAGATTTTGTCGGGGCTTTAGACACAAAATGTATTGTGAGGTTAAGACTTAATGCTCTTTTGCTTTAATTCTTATACATATTTTTTTGAAGTTGTTCTTAGGGCTCAAAAAGATAAAATTAGAAGACCCTTTATGCATGTTTGGCGAAAATGTTTTTCCCAGTTAGACCTTCGAAGTTTCTGCCACTCGTAATTGCTTATGTTGACGTCATATCATCTTTATAGTTGCCGCACAGCTGATTGGCTAACAACTCATGCACATTTAAATAGATTCAAATAACAAATAAACATTTTTATGGAACTTTTACCACATACATAATCAACAAAATTTAGTTCTGCTCTTAAAGTAATGGTCAAATAGCTGTTTGCAATAGACTCACAGAAAATAGATAAATGATACCATTTCCAAGTAAGTTTTCAATGACAGGATTTTGTGGATAAACAGTACATCTGTTGTAAAGCAGGTGATGAAAGATGTTTGATATTTTAGTGAAGAATATTTCCATGTAAGCTGTGTAAAGTTGAAGCAAGTTCCGCCCCCCCCCCTCCCCCAAAAAAGTTGGGGGTTAATCTTTATTGGCATGCATAGGAAAACCCATAACCTTCGCTCGGCCGCAGATTAGTAAACAACAACAATCACACATCGTCGGCATACAGAAATGGGTTAAAGTGATACTGAAAGAAATTACGGCCAAACGATAGCAAATGGTTCCATAACTAATGTAGCCTGCTTTTAAGCCACCACTGCCTTTGAGTCGCCACCCATTTGCTTTGATAGATCTGTTTCGTTCACGCATGACCCTTATGTGGTAATGGTTATTGTATTAGGAAGCAATTTTGGATCAGGTGACATGTAACCTACCATCAGGTGATTTTATACGCTGCGAGTACAATTGATGACGTGATTCAAATTCTATCACGTACCTTACAGATCACAAAAATTTGGCAGTTTGGCAAAATAAAGGCAGTATGATGAAATGCATTCTATATGTTAAGGGATAGGGGTTATGAGTTCAAGCACTGGGGAAATGTTAAAGAGACACAAGGTCATAAATTAAAGAAAAGAGATATCTTCATAAGTTAAAAGAGTAGGAAACTGGTGGGTAGGGGGTGTCATAGGTTAAAGGAGTAGGGTTCAGTGTAACGGTTAAAAGAGTAGGTAATTGGTAGGTAGGGGGAGCCAGAGGGCAAAGGGGGTTGGGTTCATAGTGTGAAGGTTGAAAGAGTAGGAAATTGGTGAGTAAGGGTGCCATAGGTTAAAGGGGTAGGGTTCATAGTGTAAAGGGGTAGGGTTCCACGGGTGAAAGGGGTAGCATGTCATAGGTTCAGGGGGTAGTGTTTCATAGGTTAAAAGGGTAGTCAAGCCATTATTCCAAAAATGAATTGACATCAATAAGTTTTTTATTATTTTTTAATAAATTTTTTGACTGCTTCTATTTTGAAAGGACATATTGAAGACTTTCTGATTTAAACATGCACATTTTATCACTTACCCCCTCCCCTGCTCACACTGGAATAACATGTAGTGGCGACTTAAACTTAAAGGCAAGGTGACATGAAGTCATGTCACATGAAGTCACCAGGTAGATTTTCCAGAGTCTAAATGAATATTACCTTTAAATTTTCCAATAAATATAGCTGTTGACTGCATTTTGAACAGTGTGAAGAGTTTTTTGTTTAATTTTGAACAAAAATTTGTAAGTGGAGTTACTTTTAGGCCAATATTTTTGCAAAACCTATCACTGAAGTGGAGACTAAAGGGCAGGTTACGTTAGCCCTACAGTATGTTGTAAACTTGCCAGACTGTAAAGTTTGACCTGCGCGGGGAACAAGTTGGGCTATTTTCCGTCTGCCAAATTTCCTGGTTGTCTTCAAATCCGCACATAAAATTTGGCCAATTGCGAGATATTCCCTGCGCTAAATAGTACCTCTCTTCATCTGCAACAACAGACGACCTTGTCTACTTGGCTATACATAACTTTACATTATGAGCTTGTCAATCACACCCCGTATATTCCTTATTCGGAATTCCTTATGATACCGAATTCTCATTAAGCAGACTGCACTGCAGTCTGCAGTATTGTACATAACATTACTGCAGTACATGTAACGTAACTGCTATAAATTTAGATACAATCCAGTTACAACTTGTAAGTTACAACTACCGTTATCAGTCTTCCAACAACCATTCATAAATTGCGTTAAATGGCTACTAGTCAGCATTTAAGGAGCAGTATTAAGTTTTCAAAGGATGCCACCATCTCTGCTGGAACTGTGTCATTTGTTCGATGCAACAAACTTTTTGTGCAGGCTATCTTGCACAAAACGCAACTTTTCAGTTTTCTTCCTTAAACCCACACCCCAAACGTAAGTAAACTGCTCAAAATATAGCGGCTCAACATTGACTAACATTAGGCCTAACAAGTAACAGTGACACTACAGTAGCAGTACAGTTCGGCATATAGGCCTACGTTACATAAAAGTGTTCCATGACGATGATAGGAATTGTCAAATGTTGTCTTTGGATCCGTCGCGGAAAGGCCTAGCCTAACGTTAGGTCCCTAACTTAGTTAATTTAGCGTGTAACTTTAGGCCTAGTCAAAATTCATCTAGCCTACGCTTCTACTTTAATAAGCCAATGCAGCAGTTTCAACGTTATAAAGTATAGGGCCTACAGTGTTTTCTGACTGTGTATAGCAGCCATGTCAGCATGTAGTGCCACTAGCGTATAGCCTATAGCCTGCCTACTACAGTCAGATGTTATCTGACTGACTAATATTCCTTATCTAAAAATAAATAGTGCAGTGACAACGCATATGACTATTATCTGTAGCCTACTTACAACACAGTCTGACAGTTAACGTTAGGCCTAACGTTAATGTAAATTTATAAGTTCGACAGTCGGGTTTCTCTGTTGTTGGGATGTGCACGAATTCATCAGTAGTTTGATAGAGTAACCACACAATTGCAGACTGAATTATCGTAGCTCAATCAAGTGCTCTGCTTATTTTTTCTGGATTTTGAGCTCGACATCGTGAAGAAAACCCCTAAAAAGTATTACTTCTTCGTACGGTCTTCAACCATGTCAAGTTACAGAAGTTGTAACTTTATAAAATGAATATCGATACCATACATTAAATTGTTATTTAATTTTTTTAATAAATTAATATTGAAACAATTTATAGCTAAAATTAAGAACATTCAAGACTATATTGATAAATACAATATATATTTTTGTGCATGTACAAATTTTATATGGAGTATTTACACAAAAGTAATTATATCACAGATTTAGATTTGTAATTATTCTTACGAGAAGTATGATCTATAAGATACAAGGCGCGTCATTTCTAGCAAATATAACCATAGTAACGAAAATAGGCGGCCCTTTAATCTTATTTATCAAAGGCTTCTTGATAGGTAGCACGTAACTAGTAATTTGCCCATTAAAATTTTGTATAAATTTAAAGCTTAAAGAATTGTTGTACCATAAATGGGAAGTTTTGAGGATTTTCGTGTTGTTTTATAAAAAGTATCATCTAACACCTTATTGACTTAGGTAACTTATCTAATACCTTATTAATGGGAGTGATTTTACTAGGGGTTGTAGCCATTTTGGGGACCCACGGTCAACAGGTACGAAAGTAAAAAATATTATAATCTGACAACACTATTTGTACTACTGTTGCATGGTAACATAGTTTTTACTAAACACAATCGGCGACCAAATTCTATATTCATTGTCAAGAAATGTTCTCTTATATACTACCCAAATGGCATATCTCGAACTTCGTTCCATCGTAAAATGGCAGCCGCTCAAAAATGTTTTTTCAGCCCCTACCATGCCTGATGTAAAATTCTAATTCAACTAGGTTGAACTGGGTTTGAATGGAAAGTGGATGTCTACTAACTGTGGTGTAGCGGTTATCATACCTGTGTACAGACCACGAGGCCCTGGGTTCAAGCCTGGGTTGGGTAGACACGCCAGTGCACCACAAGTGGTTATCAAAGGCCGTGGACATTGACTTGGTTGTCGATGTTATGTCTGTCCGTACGTCGTACCTGTGTTCTCGCCCGGGTCGTTTTAGGCGTTTTGTGATAGCATTCTTATCATAACCGAATACGCAGGCGACGACCCTGTCATTGTAATTGTGTGTTCACTCGTCGTCGTGGAAATTGGAACAAAGGTAAAGCAGGTTGAACTCGGGGTTGAACTAGCTAGTTGCAGCTGGGTTGAACTAGGTAATCTACCTTGCCCTTATTTTTGGACCTAAAATCTTCCATTTTGGACCAAAATCTTCCATTTTGGACCAAAAATCTTTAATTTTGTACCAAAACTCTTCCATTTTGGTCGAATTTTTTTTTAAATTTTTGACTGTAAATCCTAAATTTTGGAGAAACAACTCTTACTGCTTGGAATAAATTTCTCAAATGATAAAAAAAAATGTACATTTTAGGGCCAAAAACCTTCAATTCTGGCCCAAGATAAGGAGGTGAACGTCGTAAGTAGTGATATGTGTTTTTTAAGGACTTAAACCCCACCCCACCCACTCCCCACACTAAAAGTTAGACATGCCTTTGGTTGGTAATTTCCTTGCTTGAATCATGGGATTCATTCTCCCAAGGTTCACAGAAAGAGGCCATGCCCATTTGTTAGGATCATTCCTTCACCTTCTAATTCTTCCTGATATAAGACCTTTTCTAATTCTACCAAAACGAATGAACTACACTTTGAAGGATACTGCCATGATTTTTCAATCCCAGTTAGAGGACACTAAAAGCAAAATAACTACTGTGAAGAAACCACACTCAAACCTATTCATACTGGGAGTTATTCAAGCTTAAAGATACCACTTCCTTGACAATGTGTCATAAAATAAATTACTACTTCTTTGTATATTACTGGAAACATTTTTTTGGAAATGATTGAGATTGTGTATGCAATATACCCACTTTACAAAAAGATATTTTTGCCATGTCTTCTTATACCAAGAGTTAATTAAAAAAAAAAGGTGACATATTTTAATAAAATGCATAACACTTTTGAGGGAATGTGATGTCACTCTCAACCTGTAACCAGCCATTGTACACAATTCTCTCAGAGCTTCAAAATTGAATAACTGCTTGTATGAACAAGATAACATTTTTTTTCCCCTTCATCAATTTGTATATTTTAATTCCCACTATTTTCAAATCCATTGGAATATTCCTTAAAGTAACAGTACTTTGACAATACACATTAAAATCAATGACTGCCTTTTAATAAATCAAAGAGAGCTAACTCTCTGGCAAAAAAGGTTGCTTAAAAAAGAAGGAACTAGAATTTAGCACTATGTAGAGCGCATACCTCTGCCCCTGTTCATTCCCCATCCCAAATATAATCTACCTCAGAAACCCTGGGCCCACAAATTTATAATCCCCAAACAATCTCTTTCTCACTGTTGATCTGTATTGCCATTGTGCATTCTTAACATTTCAGGATCTACCCTCTGATCATTCATTTCAGTTTTATTCAAGCTAAGCCTTTATTATTTGACTTATATTCAGGTAAGATTCACATCACATCATTTTCCTTTCATGCAAGAAGCCTATAGTTTTGATTTTCTTTGATACCAAAAACCACTTGATCTGAGAGTCCAGAATTGATTGTTTGATTTCTTTTCAGGGCATAAATTTATTGTTATACACATTCCATTGGATAGTTTCATTTATTTGAGTCTTGACAGATCTCACCCTAAAACAGACTACCCCTCCATTTCTGCCCTCCCCTATTCTAGTATGTCCCTAATTTTAATCACTTCTTCCTTAAGTGATAACAAAACCAGACACCAAATTTAATCAACATCAAATAATCCATTCCTGAGATAGGTTGATGACAATTCACCCCAAATCATCCCCACCCCTTCCTTGATTTATGCCCTTCCCCCGTTCCAATATGACCCAAATTTTGACCACTTCTTCCTCAAGCAGTAAAAAAACCACACATCAAATTTATTCAAAATCCAATCAATTGGTTTTGAGATATGTTGATGACAGATGAAGGCTAAAAATATAACCTCTGTCCAACTTCGTTGGCAAAGGTAAAAAGGGGAAGAGTTGAGGTCCATTGTATCTTCTTTGGCAGGAATATCTGTATGGCTAAGCATCCAGCAGGAAATAATTTTTCTAACAAGTTTATTAAATACTGTGCTTAAGATTATTGGGTTGTCACACTTTTGGTCTTGAATGGCTGGGAGAACAAATTTAGAATCAGAGAAAATAATCTATGAAATTAGTGAGAAGGATGGCATTAGTTTTAATATAGAAAATGGATCTCTGGAGTATTTTACATTACACAATGACTGTATAATAGTTATGTGTTAATAAAGTGTTTATAATATATAATGTTTTATGCAGAAAATAGGTTTAGAAGTCATGTGCCACATTGTCACAATGTTCATGAATATTCATAAGTATTAACTTGTACAAATGCTTCTGTAGCCCATTTATGAACTATGAATATCTAATTACCATTTCAAGGCATAATGCACTAGTGACAATATGAGCTCTTGATACGGATTTGCTTCCTTTTCGGCCGCAATGTCATAATTTTCAAAGAAAATATGCAAGTAACACACTGCTGTACAATGTCAAGAATATACAAGGCAAGTAACTATGATAAGCCCAAACATAAACTATGTAGAGTACAACAGTAATACACATACATACATTTTTCAGGGCAAAATGCAAATAGAGCGTTTTTGACAGGGATTTGGCTACTCTGCATCCATGATGTCAATTTTGCTAAACAAATTATGATTTTGTGTCCTCTTTTATGCTATTTTATGCTCTTTGTCAATTTTGATAAGAATTGTATTATTTTATGCCAGTCTGAGAGGCCCGCAATGGTTAGATCACTGTACAGTATTTTTCTTTCACCATTTATCAACATACAGCATTCTCTAAGCAGCAAAATGAAGTCCTGATGTCATAAAATATGAGAAGAGAAAAATCTGTGAACGATATAGAAAGGACCCCTGTTTGCTCTTCTTCTTTTTAAGATAAAAAAAAATGAAGCATTATTTCAGATAAACAGCAAGATATGAAAGAGATTTCTTTCTAAAATCTATCAAATAACCTACTACCAGCTGCCAACCACAAAATCAAAATATAAAATTTCATGCATACAAACTCCTCACCAGCAAATGTATTTCATCCTTATCATAACAAGCAGAGAACCTAATCAATACCTGAGAAACGTATGGTGCAGGATTTCCTTGAGATCATCTTCATGTTGAGACCAGAAACTGCTTCTCACAAAAATGAGAGTTGACATACGAAATACCACATGTACTTTCTAATCTAACACATTTCAAAACGGATACAAATGTAGTTTTTCAATCCCAAACTGTCACTGATTCTGTTATCCAGCGAACATGGTCAGACCCCTGCCAACCTTTAGAATCACCAAACTGTATTCTGGAACTACAAAAGTTGTTTTTTTGATAAAAAAACTGTACTCTTCAAACAAAATGTACAAAACAAAGGTTTACTGTGGCTGAAAAAAAAAACCCACTGTACTCTCAGTTTCTCTTATTGTACGAATCTGAATCTGAATCGGTTAAGTCGGCAAAATCAATCTTTCAAGAGAACATGAACGCCAACTGAGCATAAAAAGTATAAAAAAAATATTTAAAAAAAATATATATATAAAAAAATAAAAATAAAAATAAATAAATCGTATTCTAGTGCCAAAAAACGTACAATCGTATTCTCAACATTTTCCCGTATTAAATACGGCAAAATCGTACTAGATGGCAGGTCTGCATGGTTCATCGCAATATGGAATTCTTGAGAAACAGAGACATACCACAATCATACAGTGAGGATTTCACATTGGATAGTTGATAGAAAAAAGAACAATACTTCTGAAAAACTAGAAAGACAGTTAATTACTACCACGCTTTTAATTACTTTTGCACCATGTGTTTCACATTCTTTGTCAATATTGCACTGCATGTAGTATACAAAATTTAAAACTAGCATGAAAAAATATAACATAACAAAACAAAAATGAATTAAAAAAATAACCAACTGAAAGAAACTAAATAACATTTAAGTACAGGTTAATGGAACTCATGTGAAATTAGTATATCCAAGCTTTTTAAAAATCTGAAGGAAAAAAATTAACTTCTTACAAATAAACATTGATATTTATGAACTAAAAGTACACCCACATTGTACCTTGATAATCTAAAAAATAAAAAGGACTAGCGAAGGCAAAAGGAGGGAAATACATGAGGGAAACACATCATAATCTTTCATATCAATATGTCATAACAGAGAAAGGTAATGATCAAACATGAAGTCACAAAAGGAGGGAAATACATAAGGGAAACACATCATAATCTTTATATCAATATGTCATAACAGAGAAAAGTAATGATCAAGCATGAAGTCACAAAAGGAGGGAATTACATGAGGGAAACACATCATAATCTTTATATTAATATGTCAAAACAGAGAAAAGTAATGATCAAACATGAAGTCACAAAAGGAGGGAAATACATGAGGGAAACACATCATAATCTTTATATTAATATGTCATAACAGAGAAAGGTAATGATCAAACATGAAGTCACAAAAGGAGGGAAATACATGAGGGAAACACATTATAATCTTCATATTAATATGACATAACAGAGAAAGGTAATGATCAAACATGAAGTCACAAAAGGAGGGAAATACATGAGGGAAACACATCATAATCTTTATATTAATATGTCATAGCAGAAAAAGGTAATGATCAAACATGAAGTCACAAAAGGAGGGAAATGTTGTTTTATATTAATATGTCATAACAGAAAAAGGTAATGATAAACATGAAGTTTGTTTCACAAAAACTTTTTGTCCAATCTAAAACTTTTTAGGTTTTAATGCCTTTAGCTTTTAATCTAATGCCTTTAGGTTTTAATCTAATGCCTTTAGGTTTTAATCTAATGCCTTTAGGTTTTAATCAAATGCCTTTAGGTTTTAATCAAATGCCTTTTACAGAAGCAGACCCCAAAGGATTTTCTGCATGGATTCACATACATAGTTCTATCCCTCTGTGACTACAAACATTGCATATGAGTTGATGAAGAGTAATTTGGAAGACCTTCAAAATAATTTCATTTACATTTTATTCAAATTTCAGGTCAGAACACAACCATGCAAACTTTGCAAACTAAAAAGCCATCAATAGTTATAAATTCAAAAATAAAAGAATCTTGTTACTCTCTTAGAAACTTTCAAATGTATAAAAATAAAATAAAACATTATTTCCTTTTCAGAACTTTATGTCATATGCGAAACAAAACCTCTACATAAGGAATTTGATTCAACTCTTTGTCAAGTTAAGTAGTTGTTCGTATCTTTCTTTAAGTACATAAGCAACTGCCTTCGGCTGCCTCTCTCTTGTGAAAATCCCTTTCCTATTTCCAAGCACTCGGGTTGTACCTGCAGGAGAAAAGGAAGAAAGAATCTGAAAGATAACACTTCATTATTGCAGAACTCTAGACATTCTTGTCATGAAATTATTACCTTGTTTAATGCATCATTTTTTACAATGATAATTGAATGCTATCCAGACAAGCTATATCTAACATATATTGTGAATTTCTTGTTTGTTTGTTTGATGAGGGCTTAACGGGCCGACGACAGCGAGGGTCAAATTGTGCCTGAGAGGTTAGATCATTCCAGATGTAGGAAGAAAAGAAAACAGTGGGAGATTGAGAGAAACAAGGTAGCTAAAATCCAGAAATCTGGGATCAAGAGAGGAAGTGCATGGGTGAAAAAACAAAGTAGAGAGAGAGGGTGGGAGAGGAGGACTAAATATGGTTGTAGAGGAAAGCATGATGAAGGAAGGAGATAATTTTATCTGGAGGGTTTTTTGGAAGAGCTCGACTATTGAGTTGTGGGGAGCGAGGGAAGCTCTGGGAAGGTTGTACAAGGGGCAAGCATTTTTTAAAATGATATTGCCTTACAAGTAAATAAATAGTTATGGAACAGATGGCAAAGCCTTAAATATTAAAAAATGTCCATTAGAAGATACTGGTGTTTATAATTTAACAGTTCTCTCCGACTTACCTTGTTTTGTCATAAAATCAGCAAAATTCCAGACCAACTCCCCAATGAGGAAGTCCAGCCTCAGTTTATCAAAGACCTTGTGATGTTCTTTAAACAGAGCCACTTGGTAATCCTCAGTAAACATTTGAGGAGGATTCTGAAATAAATAAAAAATCATGAAAATTAAAGATTCGCCGGCAAAAGAATTTGTTAGGATTTCAAAATTAGAAAGAATAAACATATTTAAATCATATCTATTAGTGATTGAAAAGCGATACCACAACCACAGCATCAATTATTGCATTGCATTTTTCCAAACAATGGTTCTACATACAGTTCTATATATATAATCAATCACCTAATGTCCTAATCCACAACACATATGATGGGAATTCAATTTCCGATATTAGTAAAAATCATATGCAGAGGACATCAGGCACTTTAAGAACAATGCCCTGAGAAAATCAGGACATTACATACTAAGTATTACAATGAATCATTAGCTGAGGATAAGTACGACATCTTTAACAAAAGTATACACCATTGAATGATAACATGTTTCGTGCATTAAGATTTACGGTTATTTGACTGCTGAGCAAATATTTTGGATTTTTTATGTCACCAATAGAACGGTAAATACCGTCATGGTTCGCATGCCGATGTAAATTGACACCTATATCATATGACCCGTCCAATTATAAAAATGGCATCCCACACTGTCCCACATGGCATCCTATGTCCCACATGGCATCCTATGTCCCACATGGCATCCCATGTCCCAAATGGCATCCCATGTTCCAAATGGCATCCCATGTCCCAAATAGCACCCCATGTCCTACATGGTACCCCATGTCACACATGGCATCCCATATCCCACATGGCATTCCAACATATGTCCCACATGGCATTCCACCATATTTCCCACATAGCATCCCATCCTATGTCCCACATGGCATCCCATATCCCACATGGCATTCCAACATATGTCCCACATGGCATTTCACCATATCTCCCACACAGCATCCCATCCTATGTCCCACATGGCATCCCATCCTATGTCCCACATAACATCCCTCCCTATGTCTCCCAAGGCATCCTACCTGGTCACGCATCAGGCTTCCGACGCAATGTCCCATATTAGATCTCACCATATGTCCTACATGATATCCCTCCCCTTGTCCTAATGACATCCCACTTTTTTGTATTGGTCTTATTTGGCATCACATCTCATGTCCCACATGGCCTCCTACCCAATGTTGCACATGGCATCCCACCCTATGTCACATGTGGTATCCCACTCTGTGCCACACGTGACATCCCACCCTATGTACCACATGGCTCCCACCCTAATACAAAATTAAAGATGGAGTCAAATAATCATGCCTGATATAGCCCTTGGTGCATACAACATGGTATATATCCACTCCTATGTCCCACATGGCTCCCACCCATGTCCCACATGACATCCCTCCCTATGTTCATATGCAGTCACATCCTGTTACACTCCCTGACTGAGTATACTATGTTTAAAAGTCTTGTCAGTACTGTAGCAGCCTTATGCAAATGAGCATGATAATAAAGGCAGAGTTTAATAATCATACCTGATACAGCCGTTGGTGCAAAAATATTTTAAAGAGAAGAAATATAAGGATTCTAAACCTCAAGTGTTATGAGAGGATCTGTGAAGAATATTGTAATAGCATATCATCTGACAGTTATCTTCTAAGGAAATATCAAATAATTTGAAGACTTTTTAACCTCATCTCTACCACGTGGCGATAATATCGCCATTTTCAAACCACCTTTTTTCCTAAAATAAAATCGGGACCTTCCCAAAGATCTGTATGAGTAATCTTAGTATTATTTGAAAGAGCGTGAATAGTTCTTTCAGAAAATATAAATTTTTGATGGGGGTTATGTTGAATATGTTGAAGCTTTTTGAGAAAAAATGGCTTGGAATAGTGAAAAGTTAATAAAAATCACAAAAATTAACAAATTTTTTTTTTTGTGTGGAAACTTACCAAACTTCAAGATCACACTTTTGCTTCAAAATCAAACATGCAAATCATAAGACATGATAATATTGATTTCTGGTCAATTTTTTTTATTATACCTATCTGCATTTTTTTTCCTTGGTAAATTTCTTCAAAACTTCATGAATTTCTGTTATTTTTGACACTATTTTTCCAGATAATCATGCATGCCATTTTTCAACCGCCATTCAAAGCTGCTTGAAATTTTCTTTTATTTGGTAAATCAAGGCATATCCTTAGTCTACAGCTAAGTAGTGTAGCGATTATCAACGCATGCTATCACCTGAGTGCCCCAGGTTCAAGTCTACCGCATTTTAATTTTTCTACTCTGGTTTTTAGGGGACATTTGGCTAAAATTGTTTTTAGTGGGTTTTTTTTCATCTTTCCCTTCTAGTTAAAAATTCTAGATGAGCATCATTGAAAAGGAAATTTGATGAAGAATCTAAATAAGTAACACTTGTGCAAAATTAGCCCATTTCTTGACCAAATTTAGCCAAAAATTGCTTAATTTGTCCAATTTTTGCTTTCACTACTCAAAAGATCAATATCATAGCTTCCATTTAAAACCAAACTTGTAATAAAAGAAAATGAAAGGAAAATTGTCAAAAATACATTTGAATACAAAATTACAAAAATTTGAATCACATTTTTCAAACCCCTGGTAGAGTAAGGAAGGGTTAAGGAACTAGTCTTCAACCTGTCTAAGAGTTTTAAAAAACTTTAACATTTTTTAAAGAAAATCCAGCCTTCACTGAGGATATCTAAAGAAATTTTTAAAGGAAATCTCAGGAAAGAATGGCCAGACAAAATCACCATTACATAGCTTTGCATTATGCTTGGCATGCACACCAAAAATATAATATGCACCAAAAAGTTGGATGGGGATGGGGACCTTTATAGGGTTTCAAAGTTATGCTATACACCTGGTAGAATGTAAGCCTTTTCTGTGAATTTTGAATTTCACAAAAACTTCCAGCTTTACTATATTAATGGTCTCGCATCTTTAATGGACAAGTAGCGCCATGAACTCACATCCTAAATCTAGAATTTGCAGAAATCTAGAACTTAAGCTTCAACCTAGGAATCAAATTTCAAGTATTTTTAAGCCAGGATTACATTTTTTTAATCTGAAAGACGCAGCTTAAAACTGATATTCAAATTTTGAGCCTGGGATTTGCATCTTGAATCCAAGACTCAAATCATCATAAAGAGAGATTATAATTCTAACTCATGAAGTTTGGAGCCTGAACTTGGAACCAAAAACTACAGCATCTCAGCACTGAAAGATCCTAATAATAACATTTTTCCATTTTCAAATGTTTCACCCTTACACAAATACTAAGCAAATATATATTGTTGTAACTAATAAGTAGCTAATCTTATTTAAATAATTTTTATGAAATGTACTTACTATGTGGAATCCATACACGGCACCAGCCCCATACTCAGAATGTATAATTGGCTTGCTATATACCGTGTTCCAGCTGGTGAGAAACTGACCCAGATAAGCCGCATGCTGTCAAGACTTCCTGGGTTAGAGTACCATCCTAGGTAGTGATTGATGCACAACACATCTGTATATTGAGCCTGTTCAAGAACCAGATAAACAGTTGTCTACTATGTGAATATCTTTACATTATTAACTCTTATTTATATACTCTTGCTTCATCAACTTGAAAGACTGACTGAATAGCTCAATTGGTAGAGCACCCGCTTTAAGGTCCTGGGTTCATCAACTTGAAAGACTGACTGAATAGCTCAATTGGTAGAGCACCCGCTTTAAGGTCCTAGGTTCATAAACTTGAAAGACTGACTGAATAGCTCAATTGGTAGAGCACCCGCTTTAAGGTCCTAGGTTCAATCTCTGGCCGAGTCATACCAAAGACTTTAAAAATAAACCCTGCTTCCCTCTTGCCTTGTGCTCTACATTTAGGGATCGGAGCAGGGTAATAGTATGGGCTTGTGTAGCGTATGATGGCTGCCGCTTTGACCCTAAAAGATATTTCCAATACCGCTTTGAGCCTAAAAGATTGTTTCCATTATATATTCTATATAAACACCAAGAATTATTATCAACTCTGTATACAATGGGAAGGCATCGATTCATGCTTGATTTGTGTGAGTTATTCTAACAAATATTCATTTTTCATCAAAAATCACAAAATCACAGTGGTATTGTGCTTATGTGGTGGGGGCAGGGAGATGTGTACAGAAATATGAAACCCCTAAGGCATCGAAAATGCTCATACAACTTAGCCACATCAATCACACTAACAGTAAAACACAGATAGGGATGTACTGAGCAAGGAAGAGATTCCTGAACTCAAGTAAAGTATCCCTCCAACCTATATTTGCTTTGCCTTGGGATCCCATTGCTATAGAAGGATTATTTCTAAAGTTCAATTTCTGTGGTAATATCCTAAGGAAACATCCATCCCTTGTTTTGTTGTTCACTTTGTTTTCAGGTCAAACTTGCAAAATTCAAGAGATCTACAAATGTAAACATCAGCAAAACAATATGACAGCCAAAATAAGAAGCACAGAACTTCATAACTTACTACTAAATCATGCTGGGGAGAGTTGGGATTCCCAAAGACAAAAGTGACTGGTCGGGTTGCATCCAAGCTCCTGGTGTATTCAAACACAGCTCTGCAAGTCAATCAAATGGGATTATGCTCTACTGAGTGAACACATTTATACATTTATGAAATTCACCTAATGTGAGAAAAAAAGTCTCTAAAGATCTATATGTAACAAAGATATGAATCTTTTGATTGAAAAAACTGAAAAGAAACTTTTTGACAGTAAATCCTGTTTGACCTTTATTTAGTCAACCACAGATATATGAATTGTGTCTTTTCATTACACAAGCGAAATAGAACAAATATTGAATATAATTTTGAAATTTGTTTCATATTTTTTGGGAACACTTCCTACCATGCTCTCAAACTAAACATGTCACAATACAGAAGTTGCACTTGCAACAAACACATGAAAATACACTGAACTTGTTACTCCTCTTTAATATCATAGTGTGTAAATCTAGCATCGCAGAGGCCATATGTTAAGTATGGTTTCTAAGCCAAATACAAAATCTTGTTTATATAATATCAACATTTTTGTTCTTAATCTTTATATTCTTATAGACAATTTGATACAACTACTGAGCTTACTGAAAATATGGTCCTGCTGCTGGTATGTCTGATGCCGGTTCATTGGCGACTGACCACATGACCACTGACGGACGATTCTTATCTCTTCTAATCAATTCAAACATGACTTCCTTATGATGAGCAATGGACTTTGGTCCCATATATGCAGCCCTTAAAGAAGAAATCATTTCAAAAAATCAGATGGGTATGGAATAAATCAACATCTTGGATAAACTCACTGCAACAGTTCCTGAAAATTTGTACTGCTTTGATGAACATACTTTTCAATTCTTTATTATTCCACAATCACACATAATAAATGAGAAGCAATTTTTACTTTTAATTAATATTTGTTTCTTATTCTTTTGACATTTGCATAATTTCCTTGATGACCCCAATGTCCTCTACCCTACCTTACTATCTTAACTCCTCTCTTTCCTCCCCCACCCATTCATTGTTGACCATGGTTAATGAATTTGTTCCTTATTTGGTTTAAACACACAAATTTCCAATGTTAAAAAAGGGAAGTGGGGTGGCTTAAAAGTAGCTGAAAGAAATAATCAAGGACTTATAACACTAAATATTTAGCTCTTTGCTACACTGAATTGTTCCAACAGTCTGTCCAAGATTGAAGGTATTGTTGATACAAACAAAACTACAATCCATTACATGTACACAGTAATGCTCTCTAAACTTTGTTAATACAACTGCCCATCACACTTTAAAACATTACGGTTTTTTCTATTTGCTTAACCCTATTTTTATAATACAAATTTTAAATTACTGGAGGATTGCTTGCGTTCTTTTTGTTATAATTTCTTCCACTGTTTTTTTAACCGTGGCTTTTTGTTATTTTCCCATGCATTTTCTTGATATATGGCTGTTTATAAAAAACAGAATACTAAAATACTGTTTACCTCCAATCAAAATAGTTATCAAATAGTGATAGAAAAAGAATGTTAAAGTAACAATTGCTTCTAATAGAATCTATCAGAACCAACAGATTAATAGGGTCTGTAGGTACTAATAATAATCAAGACTATTATGTTTCAATAGCTGACTGCAACATTTTTGTGGCTTTCCAGAAACCATATATTACACCCTCATACAGGCATACCACCTACATTATACACAAACTATTACTATAAGCAGAAAATGAGCCTTTTATCAGAATAAATAATATAAACATCAATTAAAATTGACATTCTGATGTGGCATTTAACCAGTAATATATGTCTGGATACTCACTGTTTGATGCCTACCTCAGGGCTCTCATCGATGACAACAATCCTGTATTTGTCACACAAGTTAAACCAGTAATATATGTCTGGATACTCACTGTTTGATGCCTACCCCAGGGCTCTCATCGGTGACAACAATCCCAGTCACACAACTTAACCCAGTGATATATGTCTGGATACTCACTGTTTGATGCCTACCCCAGGGCTCTCATCGATGACAACAATCCCGTATTTGTCACACAAGTCCATGATTTCTTCTGCATAAGGATAATGACTTGTCCGGAAAGAGTTTGCACTCAACCACTTTAAAAGATTGAAGTCCTTCATGATCAGCGGAAAATCTAAGCCTTTACCTCTAATCTGTCGAATTAACAAAAATAAATGACTATTTCACAAAAATCAAATCAAAATAAAATATTTTGGTCATCAGAAAATACAAATTATATTATACTAAATTCATCTTACTGACCTGGGGAGTTACAATTATGGGTACAAACTCACCAGTATTTAAAAATATTTATTATTATTATTATTACACTAATCAATAATTATTACACTATTATCACACATCTAATATCAAATAGTTTTGATTAATAATTACAAGTAAAACTGAATTTTGTCTTTACATTAAGGGTAATTGATATGGACACCTGCTCCTTTTGATAAAAGTTTCTTGAGAATACCGTTCTTTAGTCTTAGAACTGTCATGTTATACAGCTTTAGTCTTAGAACTGTCATGTTATACAGCTTTAGTCTTAGAGCTGTCATGTTATACAGAGATACAAATTTGCTAAATTATTCAAATCTCATATTCAAACTATTCCTGATTATTTGTATTTATGTAGCATCTTTAGATTTACATTTGATAAAATTCCTGTCAATATTACTACAGACAAAATATCTCACTTACAGGATGAATCAAAGGAATCATGTCTCCTTTTGTATCACTTATCAGTGAAGTTCTAAGAGTATTTAGAAGTGCATTAGCCAGTGGCTAGATGTCAGTCTCATCCTTAAAAGGTATCAGGGTCTAATCTCAGCCAGGGCAATGTGCTGTGTCCTTGAAGCAAGATATTTGATCCAATTTGCTCCAGTATACTCAGTTGTGAAACAATACCAGTTTCCGCTGTGGAGTTAACTCGTGATGGACAGGTGTCCCATCCAGGTGAAGTCAAGTACTCTTATCTGCTTAGCACAATGGGAACCATGTTTAAGCACCAGCTTTATAAGCCATAGAGCCCTTAAGGCTTGAAGAAATTAAACTTAACTCAAAAGAGTAAAAATTATATATAAATTTCCCACTGTGACCAAGTTTTCAAAGATAATGAAATATATTTAACAATTAGTTTTGTAATTAATTGTCTTTAAATGTAAATAATGTGACCCACTCCAATAAAAGATCACAAAATTGAAAGGTTCAATATTTCTTAAAAGTTTCATTAAAGTGGTTCAAATCTGATGAAAGGTTGTTTTTAAATTGATACAAAGTTGGTCTCCAAGATTATCTACAGAGGAAAGATCATATGACCAAGAACATCTTCTCTTTTTTAAGCAATAGATTAGATAGCATTTCTTTCCCACTTGACTGAAGTGAGTATAATGATCATTATGGAAGTAAAACCATAGGAGGTGGAAGTGAACGGCATAATGTAAATTTAAAAGTACAAGTATTAAGACTCAATCTCACATCAGAATCCTCATGTTTGTTAACTCCATGAAAGTAAAACGGCTGATCATTTATCAGAAAGCGGTTGTTAGTAACTTTCACGGTCCTGATGCCAACTGGAAGCCTGTAGACATCTACCTGGTCACCTGATTGAGCTTGCACCTACAAAACAAGAAGTATTACACAAAATAACTTATCTATCATACAATTTAAATCTACACAATATGGCGGGTCATTATTTCACAGTAGTATACATTAGTTGTTCTGCTCCTTAAAGTTTCAAACAGTCAGACCCGACCTGATACACGACCAGTTCGGGTCAGATTTGTCCTCTTTATTTTCTTAAATCTGAAAACTATAGTTGTTGTAAAAATTTGGTGCCGAGTGTCATATTAGCAATGGATGAAGTCCTTATTGTGTGGTTATTTTAATTAAGATAAAGTGGTCTTACTATTTGCTACAGTAAGTTTGTGGTTATGATTTGCTGGAACAAAGTTTTAAGGAGAAGGACATGTCATGACCCAATGAAATCAATCTGATTATCTCCAAACAAAACAATTGTGTGATCTTTGTCAATTTGCTATCTCAGGTAAACAGAGGGAAATACAGTATCATATACCTTTAAGACAAATATCATTAGTTGCATCAGTTTGCGTATATGCTTTTCAAATTTCACAAAAGCTTATTTACAATACTTTGAACCATCGTGGTTTGTAGACAAGTTAAATATTTTTAAATATTTTTTTATGCTTATAACATATTTTCAAGATTTAATTGTCCTAATTAAAACAAGCTGTATGATTCAAAATGTTTTATAACAATCTATTCACTGCTATATAGCTATTACATGGACCAAAGTCAAATACAAAACTTAAATTTAGTCATAACATTAAAGGAATAATGCTAACATGTATTCATTTCCAGTAAATTAATTCCATTCATTTAAACATTTCAGAATAGAAGGCTAATAAAAGCATAACCCATTAATAAAAGGTTTTTCACAAGTAGCTAGTGAAAATGAAACGTTACTCAACAATTTGTCCCTTTTAGGAATAAATTGCATGCCTTAGAATGATTGAATCAATTGTTGATTGGCCATTTTAAAACCCGACTGACTGGATTATAACCAAGTAATTGGTTTTGTTAAAATTATCAAAGGTTTTATTAATAGAAACTGATATGATGAAAATGTTCTGAAACAGCAGTAAAATCAGGCCAACCTAATTACATATTCACCTCTAAAGTATAAAGATATCCTGGATTTTTGCTCATAGTATACGGCCACCAAAGATTGGGGCTGGTCACATGTAGCTGACCAGAAGGACCAGAGGTCTTCAAAATAACTGAATTGTCTGCATCCCTCAGCACGATTGTGACTTCTGACTTGATGGAACTGTTTACTGCAATACTGTAACTAATAATACCTGTAAAGATCCAATTCAAAATAGTTTTCATACTAGTGCAAGCTGGAAGTACTCCATAGGGAAAATAAATGATCTGTGGTAAAAAAAATTATAAGAGTTTGCAAACAAAATACCTATTTGCTATTCTCTTTTCCATACATTATGCACTTCTAAAAATTGCCATTTTGCAATTTCAACTTCAGCAAGAGAGAACTGTGAATATGTCTCGACATCGTATTGGCCATACCATCCCCTAAAATTGCCAATACTAAAAGACCAGTGTTATCATAAAAACAATGAAATACATTATTTATTTACAAAACCAATTCTGGCATATCAAGATAAAAGTTTTTGTATTTTATTGATATAATATAATATATATTTCACACAAAAAACTTCCTTTACCACTACTAGAAACTACTTCCTTAACTATTCTAGAAATTATAATTTTAATTCATGGAAGATAAATGTCTGCATTTTGATATTAGGAATACAGATGCAAACATAAAGCTGTTCTTATTTATTTTTTTCTTCATACAACTCATTTCCTGGAAAAGAACATGAGCTTTCAATAACAGTTTTAACAAACTGAAAAGGAAAATATCAACAATTTGCTTCACTTCTGATGGTCAATACTGAAGCAAGTAAGACATCAAACAAAATGCAAATATATTTTCTTTATGAAGTCAACATTGATAAGTTCTTTACTAACTCTGGGTGTCTTTAATTTTTTTTTTTTTGTAGTGGTGGTGGTGTTAGCATGGGCTTTTTATAAAGTGACTTACCCTTCTTAGCCCGTAATCTTGTTATGTTATGCTATGTTAAAATCTATTCCCTAAGTTTGTATTAATCTTTTCACTTCCATCTTTTCTAACATAAATTAGCTCACTTTACTTCTGATAATTAGGTAAAATGACTCAGACTGGAATGAATAAAATGCTTCATGAAACCAATTCTTCACAAAACTACAAACAAAACATGTCCCATGCCATAAGCCACATGATCATGCACTGATCACATACCTACTTGTGAAAGCCCAAGGTTTTTATCAATCCCGGCCACCAGGTCAGTAGTAATGTTAATATCTTCTACAAATGTAAAAGGAGTTGTGTAGAGCCTCACAGGACGGTGAATGCCAGCATAGTTGAAAAAGTCAAAATAATAATTCTGGTGCCATGGTTCTGGTAGATTTCTAAGAGAAAAAATAAGAACAATTTTTATATATTTTTTTTATTTGTGAAAATGATCCTTCCATAAAATCCATTCAAATATAAAAACACATCATTACAGCAAAATCGTTCATCTCATTCTCCTACTTAAAGTCAAATTCATGACATTATGTGGACATTTTGATTGCAATATTTGTTTATTTCCAATCTTTAAGTATTCAATCTAACCCTTACTCTACCACGCAGCGATATTTTCGCCGTTTTGGGTGCCCCGTTTTTGACTCTGCCCTCACAGGCGCATTTTCAAAAAAGTGCTGGTAGAGAAAGGGTTAATCAACCCGCGACAAGCGCACAAACTTGAAAATATATGCAGCATGGACCCAGTGGGCGGCCCACCTTGTCACTCAGGTGAAACGAGCCCAACTTTACATCTCGGAAGACAGACGACCCTTCCATAATAAGCATGTGATTAACCCTTACTCTACCACGCGGCGATACTATTGCTGTTTTGGGTGTCCCGCCTTTGACTCTGCCCTCCCAGGCACATTTAAAAAAAAGTGCTGGTGGAGTAAGGATTAATCAACCCGTGACAAAAGCGTGAACTCGAAAATATATGCAGCATGGACCCGGTGGGCAGCCCACCCGGTCACTCACGCGGAACGAGCCCAACTTTGCTGCTCGGAAGACAAAGGACACTTCCATAATTAGCCCGTGATTAACCCTTACCCTACCACGCGGCGATATTATTGCTATTTTGGGTGCCACATTTTTGACTCCGCCCTCCCAGGCGCATGTTCAAAAAATGCTGGTAGAGTAAGGGTTGATATTAAATTTCAAACCCACTTACAGATTGATTGAAAAATAACAACTTCAATTGTATACCTTAATATACATAACAGAAACAGTCTTTTCAATATGATTGGGTGCTTGATTGACTCATGATTTTGTTCAACATTTTTTTTATACTCAAAAACATTTTTTTACGATAATCAAAGTTTGATTTGTTTCAAGAATTTTCTTCTCTAACTACTGTACCATCACAGATAAAGCCTTTATAACAATCCTGCAAATATGCAACCCTTAAATAATATCAAGAAACATAGCAAATGAATGCAATAAACAGTTGAACTTTTCTTGCATTTTAATCCAAGTTGAACATTAATTCAGATGATATCTAAATTGTCTCTGTTTCAATGGAAAAGAAACTGTAATTGTGGTACATGACGGCTAAAAGTTTTCAGCATGCGCCCAGTGAAGACAACTTATAAACTGTTAGTGTATGCTTTTTAACTGCTAGTGTATGACTCTTCAAAAGAAGCATGACAGTGCAAAAATAAACATATAGTGAATTGGATGGGTAGGTAGTACGGGCATTTTACATCCCTTTCTCAGCAGCTGAAGTTATATATCCTAGGCCGTTTGATAAACCAATTGTGAAGCACTGGTGAATGAAGGTACATCAAATTGAGCCAGGGGTTATTGAGTATTAGATGCACATTATTTTCAACTCGAATGAAATTTTCACAATATGAAACTGTCACCTTGCTATTTTGAGTTGTGAGTTTCATGCATATTATAGAAATGCTGCAGCATAAACACACCTATATATTTCTAATTATTTGTATTCCCTTGAAAGAACTGGTTTGGGCTCTAATTACATTACCAATAAGCACTTTAACTCCAATTGCACAGCAACAATTGCAAATGGTGACATGAAAGGTTACAAAGTTAAACTCATATTCGAACCATGAAGGCCCATCAGGCCAGTGTTTATCCCAGGTTAAAGGTTATGTAACCAATATTATAGGAGCATGACCATACATTCTGATAAAGAAATGCATTTCTAATGTGATTGGTTGACATTAGCTTCAGAGACTTATTAATACCTCTGTTTTGCTCATCCCTTTCAGCAACTTGTGAATACTATAAGCTACCAAAACAATGAAGGATGTATACATTCATGACCATACCTGTCATATAGCAAATCGCCTGGTGGCAAGGTGGTTGGGAGAAGTGTATTGTTGACAGTGATGGTGACTCTATTCAAGGAACCATACTGAAGCTGCTGCCACACATCCATCTCAAATGGCAAGTGACCTCCTTCATGGGTCATCACTTGGACACCATTTACCCACTGTGGAGAAAGAAAAACAAATCACTTAGTTTAATATTTGACAGAACTAAAAAATTGTGTTCTAAAAATTGTGTTATACAACAATAAAAATAACAAAATACCAATAAAAATAGAAATTATACTAAAAATAATAAAAACAAAAATAATGATAATTATAAAACCGAGTTCTTATATAGTGCTTTTCTACACTCAATGCATACTCAAAGCGCTTAACAATGGCCAGCCAAATTTTCCAAAGACAAAGTTTGGGACAAATTTTACATGTAATTAGCAATTAAATCAGAGATAGAGAAAGCAATTGATGGAAACTTATCTATTTAACAAACTCCACAGTAATAATTAACAAGATAATTCCTTCACAAGTCACACTAAGACTTAACGTATTCCTTTTTGTTTTTCAAGTTTCAGACAACCAGTACGTAACTGTCTAATACTAGCAAGTCTTGTGTATGTGGATTATTATGTTATTTGCTTCATTGAAAAAAGGTAGTCAGTTCCATAGAGCAGGCCAATCACTTTGGATGATGATTCAGTATGATTTTAAACCACTTCAGTGTGAGGAAACCTGATTGAAAACAAGACACATTCATGTCAATAACAAATGTTTTCATCCAAAAATGACAAATTTGAGAAAGATAAGAATTATGAAGAATCTAAACACAAAAACAATGTTGCATGTTTGAAAGTATGATCTAAATTACATAAAAAGATAATTATTATACAGCCAGGAAAAGAAAAGAAAACAAACTTAACAGCTGAAAGACTTATGGCCTCACATCTAAATAATCTAAAAATCAACTTCAATCCAAACACATTTTATCTCACATCCAGGAAATTTCAGTCACTTTTTATCGAACTTCCCTCTACCTGAACAAAATTTGGCCAATTCACTTTGTAAAAATTGTTATCTCACTACGAAGAAGTTGCATGGTCCTCTCACTCCTTGGAAAATAACTGTCATCTACCTTCCATCTTATGGAAACTACCAAGTCTAAAAGACTTAGTTCATAGTAATTAAAAGTAAACCATACAAAAACCAATGACCAATCATTTATTTATATTCTAAATAAGCATGTGAAAAAATTCTTACCACAATACTGTTGTAATGGGCACTCTCAACTCTAAGCACAACACGCTTCTTGGCCCATGAGATGGGAGGGTAGAACTCCTTATCATACCAAACCCATCCAATGAATGCTCTCAACTTTTCATCTTGTGTGATGTCATTGAAACTGGAAGGAACAGGCATATCTATGACAGGACCGGTCTGCAAAAATAAAACAACAACAATATTTATAAACTGCTGCCTGGGAGTTTTAAAATCGGTCAAAGAATACACTCTAAAATGCAACTCTTTCTTTTGTTTTACAGAAATTTATCTAATATAAACGTGTTGTAAAAAGTTATTGCACACAGTTTAATGATGTTTTAACTTGTTTGTTAGAGCTGACCCATACTGATCCGTACGATGATAGATCTGGGACCATTTACTTGCGGGTGTCATTTTTGATAGGCTATGTTTTCAATGTTAAAGCAACCAAGATTATATTCTGAACCTCATTCACCTCATTTAATTGCCACAATCAGCCTAATCAGTAACACTTGTACACCTAGCTGTGTCCCCGAAAGTGTCAGGTTGAGACAAATCTTGGTGCAAACAATCTGCAATTGATCTTTTATCTGCAATAATCATAAAACCTGGTCTTCCAAAAAGAGGAAATATTTACAAACAACATATAATTTAACAATTTGTAACCTTCATAAACCCCTAAGTCAAAACTTCACAATTCACATTTTCACTCACTACTACAGTAGATAAAGCTGCAATGTTGTCAGAGACATGAATATCATACATCTTAAAATGACTTATCATTGAATTATTCGCCAAGTGTCAAGTTTATCAACCTACTTTACGTATATAATAATTGACTGGCATAACAGATTGTTTCTGTAGGATAAACTGAACTGTGAGACATATATATACCGTATCCCATACATGATAGTGTCCCACATCCTCACACCCCCTCCGGCTTTGAAGAGTTGTCACTTGACAGATGATTGAATTTTGATAGGCACATATGGTGCATAATGTAACTGTATGGTAATTAACTTTAATGTTTAACAGACAGCAATAATCATGCTGGATGCTGTACCTCAAACCTCATTTCTCTCCCAAATGAAATTTTGCTGCCAGATTATAACCCTTACTTAGGGCTGCGAATAATATTACCTTTGCCAATGACTGAAGGTACCACTTTTCTATGAATCCTTTACTCCTGCTTGGTGAGTTATCAGCCCGAAAATTCCAGAGACCCCCAAGTTCCTGGATCTCCCTAGATTCTGAAGTTCTAGGATACAGCATGCCCCTCCTTGTGTCCACTCCAAGGACAAGAATGGGCAAGATTGTAAATATTGTAAGGGTGGACTGATGCATGGTGAAAAGAATCACTGCTCTTTATCAGGCTGAATGAAGAAATATCCTGAAATATTAAGAGCAAAAAGAAGTTTAATTGCTTGGTCAGTGTAGTGGTCAAACATGGAAATCTTTTATGATGGAGGACAACAAAAGCAACGAGTTGGCAATGGGAGTATTCTAATTTTTTTCATTTATAGCTTTAAGAATTTACACTTACATATTTGCGTAAAAAAGACAGGCATCTTACTAGCAGAGATACCACAACCTCACACTTATCACTAACGCACATTCCTCAGAAGTGTTTTTTGTACCTTATTAAAATTTGAGTTTTTATGGCTTGCAACCATTTAGCATATCATAGCAGGGTTTAACGTCCCAAAAGCATCCAGTGCTGGAAATTACATCACGACAACCACAGCCTTTGATAATCAGTTGTGAACTCACTGGTTGCAGACCCACCGGGATACAAACCCGGGACATGCAGGTGAGAGGAAAGCAATAACCACTACACCACGGAGGTCTGTTGATATGTTTTCCAGAAAGTTAAGCCCAACCTAGTAAAGAAACTGTAAATCAATGTCTGAAGAAATTTCAAATAAAGTTTAAAAACTGTTTTGAAATGTGAGTGTATCAAATCAATCTTCTACACCAATCACTCATTAAGTTTTTAACTTTCTCACTCTCTCTGTCTTTGCAATTGCAACTTTCATAGAAAGTACTGACCATGAGGCCAGAGCCTAACGTTTTTTTGTAAACTGTTGTTGCTGACAGTGCAGAACATGGAAATAAATGATGAATACAAAATGAAAGCAATTCACATGGTTCCCTTTAAATAAAATTACAAACACGAACTCATCTGCCATAATTACAATTTGTGATTTGCTTTGCATTTACTCCTGGAAACACTCAATTTCTTTGGACAACTATATTGTTTCTCATACATTACATTATCTACACAGACATTTCTTTTGTGCTGTTAATACAACACTAGAAAACATGCAGGCTACACAGAAAACAATTTATGTGAAAAACTATGTATACAAATTTCCTGCACATGAGCTGGATTGTCAATTTAAGGCCCTTTTGAGTCTTCAAAAAGTGTCTCAAATTTTCTCTTTTTTGCTAAAATGGAAAAAAATATTAAATTGTTTTGCTGGGAATAAATTTGAAAGGAATTTTACTTGCAATAACTTCAGAATTTCATTATGAGGGGAACAAAAATGAACAAAATGTGATGATTTTCCTATGGAACCTAGTTAACATTTTGTACCTCTATGGTTGGTATTGTGATTTGGGGAAAGGGGGAGGGAAGGAGTTGGCATGTATATCGCTTAAATATTGTTAATTTTGTTCATTAATTAATTACTTATGTCAATTAATTTTATATTGGGCTGATGCCTAGATGGAAAATTAATTAATGTGGCTTTCAAAGTAGGCTCTTATTTTCAGTTCGTTGGTGTTTTTAGTCATAAACACAAGAGATGGAGGTCAAAATTTGAGGATTAATCAAACCATGGAAGAGACTATCATGTTTAGACTGTGCTAGGAAACAATGAATTTTGCATTACATTAAACTGTTAATAGTTTTAGAAGACCATGGCATTATTAAAATGAAGAAATAAGTTAAATAAGAACCAAATTGCAAAGTTATAAATAATAAACCAAATAAATATTTTTAGTAAAGATTTTGCTAAGCCAACTAAGCTTAATTATTAGGGGTAAAGTGCCCCTCATAACATAAGCATAAGACATGGGGATTGGCGAGGGATGTAGCCCCAACCACGAAAGTAGGTTATATATTAACTTTAGTTTTTTCTACATTAAGTTATTTATTATATTGTTGAATATGAAATAATTTAAAATAAATAAATATAGAAATTAGGAGAGGTACTGAAAAAGTTATTTAAAGGTAACCAAATTTCTTTCAAAGTTGTGGAAATTCCTGTCAGAATATATATATATGTATGTATATATATATATATATATATATATATATATATATATATATATATATATATATATATATATATATATATATATATATATATATATATATATATATATATATATATATATATATATATATATATATATATAAATATATATATATATATATATATATATATATATATATATATATATATATATATATATATATATATATATATATATATATATATATATATATATATATATATATATTATATATATAATATATATAAAAGTACATTGGTTGCCATAACGCTTACACCTGAGGTAGTAATGAAGAGTAGGCCTAGGCCTAAAAGGTTTTAATGGAAAGTCAAAACATAAGAAATCTTCTTCTTTTAAAAAAAGTTTAGCTTAGTTTCTATTAAAAAGACCCAAATCTAAAAAGAAAAATCATTAAAATACAACGGAGTAAAACCAAAATTAAAAAAGGAAAAGCAAAAATCCTTATACTCAGGGCCTAGGCTATTGAGGTCGGACATCCGGAAATGTTGTGGTGCACGGCGACGTAACAATGCTTTTTTGACGATCTCGAACTTCAACCAAAGGGGAAAACAAACAGTCAGTTATCATTGCAGTCAATGGGAGGAAAACCTGTTTTTTGTATTTTTAAACAAATACTTGACATAATTTATTTTTCGTCACAAATGTTGTGTATTACTTAGAGTTTCCAACATATATGAGTACCAATAATTTTCGCTGACTGGCTAAGGCGACACAATTATTCATAAAAAATATCCCATTGACTGTATTGATAAAGTTTCCCCTTCAACTTGGCAAAACCGTACTGAGCCCGCACACGGTTACGTCGAACCAGGGAGTTCTTAACTTTTAAGTGCTAGAGCAGGCCAAATCCGAAATCCGAGTTGCCAGAGCGCGTACAGTGGCCAAGTCGGAAAACGGTTACGTCGAACCAGGGAGTTCTTAACTTTTAAGTTTCAGATATAAATCACTATCTCAAAATTACAATTATACGCTTAGAGGCTAAGTCAGCTCCGTCACAGGTTGCTTTTGGTTGGCCCTCAAGGGTCCTTCTGCTCTCTATTTAGATCATAAGATATAAATCCAATTTCCGAAAAAATTACATTTGACTGGCTGTTGCCTTTTGTCATTGTAAGTTCGAAAATTCGTCCCACTGTGTAAAAATAACATACTAAATAAGACTTAATCTTAATGGGCACCTACGTTTCTAACCTCAATGGCTGTTGTAAATTGGTTAAAATGAGAAGGATTTTTGCCGACTTAACAATTCAGATTCAGATTTTAAGTCAATGGGGAAATTTTTGTAATTTTGGTGTAAATTTCCGCGTATAATTGTGATATTTCTGCATATAAGATAGATTTATTGATTTATATCTGTACCTTAGGGTAGATCTAAAAGTTAAATGGGGTAGGGAGCAGAAGGACCCATCATGCACCAATGAGGGCCAACCAAAAGCGCAACCTGTGACGGAGTTGGGACTTAGTTTATTTTCCGAAAATAATCCGCGTGTTAAGTCAATGGGGAAATTTTTGGTGTAAATTTCCGCGTATAATTGTGATATTTCTGCATATAAGATAGATTTATTGATTTATATATGTACCCTAGGGGTAGATCTAAAAGTTAAATGGGGTAGGGAGCAGAAGGGACCCATCATGCACCAATGAGGGCCAACCAAAAGCGCAACCTGTGACGGAGTTGGAACTTTGTCTATTTTCCGAAAATAATCCGCGTGTTAAGTCAATGGGGAAATTTGTGTAATTTTTGGTGTAATTTTCCGCGTATAATTGTGATATTTCTGCATATAAGATAGATTTATTGATTTATATCTGTACCCTAGGGGTAGATCTAAAAGTTAAATGGGGTAGGGAGCAGAAGGGACCCATCATGCACCAATGAGGGCCAACCAAAAGCGCAATCTGTGACGGAGCTGAAACTTAGTCTTATTTTTGATTTTTTCCTGATTCTGGGCTTTGGCCCCCTAAAAGCGCTTTGACCCCGTCTCAATTTCACTTATCTTTCTCCGGATGGTTCACTGTGCAAAGCGTTGAAGTGTCTGTACTTAAGTAATTGAAAATACTGGGAATATTCAACAGTCCAAGCGTGCGTACCGATAATTACAAAGCTTGGATGTTAAAAGTATGAACGAGTTCTGACAAGATTACGTAACACATACTGAAATGGCATAAATCCGGGGCCCGACTGGGGTATATATCCCCCATTGGCTGGTGGGATAGTACAGACAATCATCCCCCTCCCCCATCCCCCTCTCTATTTTGTTATTAAGGAATTGAATCTTAAATAATTCAGATTGGAACAGAAACGCGTGTTCCGCTTCCCCCATACACATATTATCCCTGTTTCAAAGATTTTACTTCTCGGTAACAATGTGGATATATTCTCGATTCTTAAAAGTCATTTCGAAGAAAAATATTTCAAGGGTTCAGAGACAAGGGCATATTAAAAGTCAACTCCCAAAATGAAAGAATATAAATAAAAAACATTCCAGTCAGAAGCGGAAAATTTTCCAATATTTTTTTCCAACATTGATGTTTAGTCATATTTGCTTGAAATCTCTTGCAAACAGCTAGAGTTTAGCCTTCAGAAATTGAACGTTTCCTCAATTTCCCATTTTTTCAAACTATAGTACCCAGTTTCATCTCCAAATCGGAAAGAGAATATTGTAGGCTAACCGTGACTAGGTAAAGGTTACATCCTCTAACTATGGGAAGAGCAGTTTTCTCCGTTCAGGACATAGCCAGCTATTAGTCAGAATACATTTTGGGAATACATTGTCCCCCACGTTCACGCCCAACGAATTTGTACCTTTTGTAAGATTATTTTTTTGCATCTTAGGGTGATTTTGTTCCCCCAAACTTTTGACTTTGCCCCACTTTTGATAAGAAAATTCCGCCCATTTTTCCTGTTGGTATACGTCATGAGGCTAAATTGGCCCGGGGTTAGAAGTATGAAAATTACCCAAAATATATGAATTTTGTTTGCACGAAATATTTTGTTACAGGTCTACAATTGTATTGACAAAACAGTTATCACCTTCATTTCATTTTTATTTAATAAATGAAGACTGCCCCTCCCCGCCCCTATAATATGTGACCTCTCAGCCCAAACAGCATTCATTTTGAAAATGTTATTTTGTAATATTTGTTTAAAAGTGTCTGCAAATTTCGCTACAAATTCTAGCACGAGGTGCACTTTTTATTTTCAAAAGGGGCACGTTATTCCTTTTTTGTGTGGGGGCACATTCCCTTTGCACTTTCCGTTCCTACACTTATGTATTGAGCATCATGGACATGAAATTCATTAAAACAAATATGCAAGAAATGCCTGAAGAACAATTATTGACTAACCTAGACTTTCTTTTGGGCCTAAATGTTTTTCCCAAATATTTTTTTACCGTTTTGCCACATACATTTTATTTCGTTCATATGATATTTCATTGCATATCAAACAAGCTCTTTCATCGTGTAATATGACAAGTGATGTAAACTTTTTCTCGCGCTGTTGTCTTGTTGTCTCTCGAAGTAAGATGGTACTTGCGAATATCTGACAACTAACATTCGCCAGCGTAATCTGGCCTGAGCTGTGCGTTACCTATGTACGCCCGTCGCAAGTCAGACGGACAAAGTTGTCAAGATAAACGATTAGCTCCGAAAATCATTCAATTTTATTCTTTTTGTCGTACATATGGAGATAAAAATGTATTAAATAAGCGTACAATATTTTTGTCATCAAATTGGTAGCTCGTCATTACTATTTGTAATGGTTTTGCCATCATAATTTGTCAAAGTGTTGGTCGTATAATAGGCCAACATGAAAATCACATTGGAAGTTTGTGTTAGATTGTCTCACTCAGTATTGCAAGTATAGTGTGTAGCATGTAGGTAATGAGTGAGACGTTTATCTCACTAGGGGTCCATATGCCTTTTTAAAGAGGTGAAACCCCAAAAGTTGGTGTATTTTAACCCTTTAAGTTGACGGTTTAAAATAATCTAAGTTTAGCCCATTTGGAGAACTTTTTAAGGAATTTTCATTGATGGGTCAATTGATGGCAAAAATGGCACGATAGACAATAAATTCTTAAAGCACAAACAGCGCGCCATCGTTATGAGAGGAGAGTAAGCACCGTACAATTCCGGGAAAGACAGGTTCTCCACGTTAAGAAAATAATGACACAAGCATTGTTTTAACGTACCCCTTGAGAGTAATTTTTTCCTCCAAATCATAGCTAATGTACCATATATTTAGGGCCTTCTTTTCATTTTGTTCGCCAGGCCTTCAAATATCATGCAGGTTGGCTCACCGGTAGGCCTATATACATATACAACTTATACAGGAATTTATACTGGGAATATAGGCTATCATTTTTACTCTTAATCACAAAATTTTTAGGTTCATTTTCGGGAAATTTTCTCCAACGTCACGGAACAATTTTATACTGCAAACTTGATAAAACGAATTTATGTAACTATTTTTGTGATAATGATAACCACTTGTTTAGAAAAGGTACATTTTTGAATATAGGCCTATACTACAGTACTAGGAATTTTAAAGAATGTTGGCAACTCAAATCTTATCGTCAGAGTATAAATTCACCCAGAGTTATATTTTATACCCCAAACAAATCTGTTAAGGAATTTCTCAACAGAGGCTGTCATTTTAATACATTGACTCCTCTCGGTACCCCCTGCTTTAAATAAGGGAGCTGTGAAAAATATTTTCGAGAAGTCCGACATTTCATGGGCCCGGAAGAAGTTGAAAGTTTCAGGAAAGTTCAAAAAGATATAGGTATTGACTTTATATGGACAAGATCAGCTTCAGAAGAAGTTTCATGAATTAATTTGCCTGGATCCATAACAAAATTTGTTTCATTCAGACTACGCCTTTTCGGTTTAGCCTATCTGCCTATTGCAAATCTTCACCCTCATCCCATATAGTACTTTTTGGAAATATTCCAATTTTTTCGCGTTCTGGTACGAAAAGGGGTACGAACTTGACTCTTTTTTGAGGGGGACCCCGAACTTGATAATTTTTCTTTCCGAGTGGTGGATTTATTATTGAACAATTTACCAAACTGACGTTGAATCAGCAAGTATACACTGGCCTGAGTATACATTCAGGCCTTCAAGAGAACAGGAACCTAGGAAGCGGGGAGCATGGGTTGTCAAGGTCCCCGTACCATTTTAACCCTCGAGCCCAATAATGAAGGTCTGACAAATTGATTTTGAAGAGTCATGCTCCTTCATATCTTTTCTTATTCCAATGAAATAATTTTAATCATAATCAATACGCCCAATCCTCGCTACAAATTTTCAGTCTTTTCACCCACAAGAACCTCCACAACTTCAGCGGGTATAAACCATGGAGCTATTAATTGGTATAACTTTTAGACTGCTAACGTTTTGCGTTAAAAGCAATCCAAAAACTCACCGCAGATAGTTCAGCGATTTTACGCATCAGTAAATATCGATCTAATCATCTATATGCACACAATGGAATTGATTGTGAATGGCCAAATATTGTGGATTTGGTTACTGTGGGGCTGAGGATTAATCTTGACTTATAAAAGGATGTTTCCATCAGTGATATATAATGTCTATCTACTGTGGTGTAGCGGTTATCATACCTGTCTACAGACCACGAGACCCCGGGTTCAATCCTGGGGTGGGTAGACACGCCAGTGCACCACAACTGGTTATTAAAGGCCGTGGACATTGACTTGGTTGTCGATGTTATGTCTGTCCGTACGTCGTACCTGTGTTCTCGTCCGGGTCGTATTAAGCGTTTCGTGAAAGCATTGTTACTATTATAACCGAATACGCAGGCGACGACCCCGGCATTGTAATTGTGTGTTCACTCGTCGTCGTGAGCTATAAACACTCTGGGAAGTTTGGAAGCATTGGACTGAAAATTTATAGCTATTATTCATTTATATCAGATATAATTTGAAATCATAATCTTCCTACGACTGTGGAGAAGGCTGCATTTTGAAACAATCAGCCATTGAAATACAGTTATAGTGAAAACACCTAGACGACATTTTTTGGTAGAATTAGACGATTCCGCAGAACAACTGGTACAAGAGGAACAGAGGTGCCTTTTATCAGAAAAAGTGTGGTAACTTCTTTTATCAATAATTTCAATGGGACAATTAATTAGTTTTGTGCTACCTTCACGTAAGTCGAAAAAAAAATAGAAAAAAAAATAAAAATCACATGATACAGTCACCTGACATTATTACACAATTAAACCTCCCACAAAAATAAACATCCAAACAAAAACATCAAAACACCCAGACGACATCTTTTGGTAGAATTAGACGATTCCGCAGAAGAACTGGTACAAGAGGACAGAGGTGCCTTTTTTCAGAAAAAGAGTGGTAACTTCTTTTATTATAGATTTCAATGAAACAAATAATTTGTTCTAAATCTGAATCGGTTAAGTCGGCAAAAATCCTTCAAGGATATATACGCCAACCGAGCGTAAAAAGTATGAGTAAAAAATATAAAAAAAACTAGTTAGCAATGCAAGTGTTAGTAAGTTTAGCTTTGAAACAGTTGAGACTTGGTGCATGTACAATGTCTGACGGTAAAGCATTCCAATCCTTTAGTGTGTTAGGGAAGAAAGAGTGTTTATATACATTCTTTTTAGCATAGGGAACCTGGAAATTAAGGTCATGATTATTTCTTGTATTAGTTATGACGGTGGGGATAAGTTCATCTTTATTGATGGCGACAAGATTGTTTTTGATTTTATATAGCATATGTAGCCGGGTGTTGTTTCTTCTTGTTTTAAGCAGGGGCCAATCTAATTTATGAAGCAACTTTTAACACTAGATTTATAAGAGTAGTCTGCCATACAGAACCTGGCTGCTCTCCTTTGAATAGATTCAAGTTAATCCACACCGCACTGGTGATGGGGGTCCCAGACTGCAGATGCGTACTCAAGTACTGGCCTGACTAGAGCTTTATAAGCAGTGGATTTAATGTCGGTGGGACAGTTTGAGAGGTTACTTTTTAATAGGCCAAGTATAGAGTTAGCTTTCTTGGTTATGTTATGTATATGTTTATCCCATCTAAGTTTATTATCAATTTCAACACCTAGGTATGAATGGGAGTTAACATGTTTTAGTGGCTGGTTGCACAAGGTATAAACAGGTGATTTAAAGCATTTCTTAGAGGAAATTGACAAGATGTAGCATTTAGAGGGGTTGAAATTCATTTGCCATTTGTTTTGTCATTGTTTAAGTTTGTTAAGATCATCTTGGAGGATTTGTTGGTCAAAGGGGTTATCAATTGTTCTGTACACAAGGAAGTCATCAGCAAACAGTCTAACTGTGCTGTTTATATTATCAGGGATGTCATTTACATATAAGAGGAAAAGTAATGGACCCAAGACAGTACCTTATGGTACACCGGATAAAACCTGTTTAGAATCAGAGATTTCACCATCACAGACAACACGCTGGATGCAGTTGTTGAGGAATGATGCAAACCAGGCCAGAAGATTTCCATCAATGCCATAGGCGGAAAGTTTGGATAACAGGCGCTAATGTGGGACTTTATCAAAGGCTTTTGAGAAGTCAAGGATAGCCATAGTAGTTCTGTGCTACCTTTACGTAAGTCAGAAAAGAAAAAGAAAAAAAAAGGATCACATGACACAGTCACCTGACATTACTAAACCAACAAACTTTCCACAAAAAGAAACAGAAAAGCTTTCCATGTGAGAGATTGCTACTAAAAGCAGAACCTGTAATAAATATTATTGCAGTTTCGGGTCATCTCTTCTATAGTTTCAAGATTGAGCTGGATTTTGTTATCAAACGTATCAAATTTCAAGCAAGGAACTGAGGACGGTTGCAGTCAAGTCTGAGGCACAGGTGTTCCTAGCGCATGGCCACTACAGTTGTTTTTAGCGTTATGCCAACCTATAGTACTTAATATATATATATATATATATATATATATATAAAAAAGGTAGGTCACTTTCTAACACGACTTTCGAACCGTATATGAAAATTCCTTTTTTTGACCACTCGTGAATCTTATTTACATTTTTTTACTCAACTCACATTTGCCGGAGATACCCTTCTTCATACCAAAGAAATGTCGACGATGATGTCAGGAAGAAACAGCACTTCAGTATTACTTTGACAAAAATGAACTGGGTAGGCCTATGTATCATTAATATCAGATGAAGATTCAGGTGTTGATAAGGCGTCCTGTTCTGATTGCATCTCGCGATTTTTATTTCTGTTTTCTGGTCTTTTTTTGTGTGCATTCCACAACCTCAATTACTATTTAGCATAATTGCATCTGATAGTGATATAACATAACATAAGAAGATCACAGGCTAAGAAGGGTTATTAACCCCATAAAAAGCCCAAACTAACACCACCACCACCCCAAAAACAAAACAAAAATCAAAGAAACCCAGAGTCAGTAAAGAACTTATCAATGTTGACTTGGAAATTGTGAACAGAATTGGAGCTAACTACCCACATAGGCAAACCATTCCACTCATTAACAACTCTTTGTGAAAAGCTAAAATGCTAAAAATCTATCTGTGAGAACTCTTTGGTCAACTTCAAACTGTTGCCACGTGTCACATGAGGATTAGCTGAAACATGCAAGAAATAACAGGAAGTCAAAGCATCACTATCAGATAGGGATTTAAAACCCTGAATCATATGGCCACATACTCTTCTCAACTCAAGCGTGGTCAAACCAAGAATTTGCAGCCTAGATTCATAAGAGAGATTCCTTACTTTAGGAATAAGTCTAGTGGCTCTTTGCTGAACCTGCTCCAAAATGAACTTATCCTTCTCATAAAAGGGACTCCAAGCCTGAATAACATACTCAAGGTGAGGCCTGACTAACTGCTTATTCAAATTAAGAACAACCTCTCTACTAGTACCAGAAAACAGTTTTTTTTCTTCAAATCAAACCACGCATCCTATTTGCCCTTGCAGCTGCTAAAGCACACTGCTTAGAAGGCTTTAGATTGCTAGTACTGACAACACCTAGATCCATTTCTTGATCAACACAACCAAGATTTGTACCAATCATGCAGTAATCAAAAGCCAACTTACTCTGACCAAAATGAATAACTTTGCATTTATCAACATTGAATGATATCTGCCATGTTTGGGACAGAGAAACTAACTTATATAGATCAGTTTGCAAAAGTGAAGAATCCCTAGCATCATCTACAATCCTGTACAGTTAAGTGTAATCAGCAAATTTACAAATCCTGGAGCCAAGGGAAACATCAATGAAGATGAAGAAAAGAAGCGGACCCAATACAGAACCCTCAGGAACACCACTAATAATCTTCTTCCATGGAGATTCTTCACCATTAACAACAACTCTTTGTGACCTGTCAACTAACCAAGAATATATCCAACTGGCACACTTTTCCTCCACACCAAGTGCTCTTGTTTTCATCATGAGCTTGCTCAATGTAACCTTATCAAATGCTATTCATTATATATATAAATGATCTCCCTGACACTGAGTTCTTCAATTTACTTTTTTGCAGATGACACTAAGAATTTTAGGTCAATGAGGTCAACTCAAGACCATAATATCTTGCAAACTGACCTGGATTCCTTGGCAAACTGGGCTTTTAAATGGCTATTGAAATTTCACCCAGACAAGTGCAAGGTCCTAGAAATTGCACGTTAATCTCCTTCAAGTGATTTATGCTACACCATGTTGAATCACAATCTTGAATTTGTAACTGATGAGAAGGATCTAGGAGTAACTTTTGACTTCAAGCTTACTTTTGAAGCTCACATCAACGAGAAAGTCAACAAGGCAAATATGATACTTGGACTCATCCGTAGATCATTCTCATATCTTGACAACAACTCTTTAGTCCAACTCTACAAGGCATTTGTAAGACCTGATGTGGAATTTTCAAACTGTCTGGCACCCATCAAAGAAAAAACACATTGAGTTGATCGAAAATGTTCAAAGGAGAGCCACCAAACTTATCACACATCTGCATAATCTGCCATATCCTGACAGGCTTAATAATCTGAAACTACCAACATTAACTTACAGAAGAGCAAGAGGTGATATGATTGAAGTATATAAGATGGTCTCACATGTATATGATACAAGAGTTGCAAATTTATTACCTATTCATAAAAATACTAGAACAAGAGGTTCTAAATACAGGAAAAATCTTCAATCACATTCATTCACCAGCGTTCGACGTAATTGCAAGTTATGGAATAATTTACCTAAGGAGGTCGTAGAAGCATGCAATCTAAATTTGTTTAAGAACAGGCTGGATAAGCACTGGTGTAATCAGGCTTTTCACTTTCACTTCAAGGCCGAGAGTCATGAATTACTTGACACTTCTAGGTCTGAAATCTCAGGCTACTAGCCTTTCGTCCAGGAAACATCATAGGTGTAATGGGTCTGGGGTAGGGAAACATTGGTTTCATAAAATTCAGACATTCAATTCGGATGGAACAGGGATATCATGTACACAAATTAAAAACATTATATTAGAGGATATGTGCTTCTTTTTCAGGGAGTTAACAAAGAAATTTGTATAAATATGGATCAGCAACATCTTGTACTAATTTTTTTTTGATTTTTGAATTAGGCCACAAAATTAAACTCTTTTTTCATTGCTATCTGGATATGCACAAAGACAAACTAACTTCTGGTCATCAATGGGCACAAGGAAGCATAGGGATATGAGAGCAAGCCATTATTAATATGACATTAAATAACTTCTGCGAAAGTTTGTTAGATGTAGTTACTAAGGCCCAAGAGAATGATTGGAGAACTTCTGTCATTCCTGCAGGCAGGGAAAGTACACATTTTGGGTAAATTTGTCTCATTTAACCAAATGTTTGGATGAGTGTTATGAGCATATACCACCCCGTATGCAGTTGGAGCCTTGTATAAAATGCACATCAAAATGTGTGCAGTGACAAAGGTCATCAAACTTCATTACATTCATTTCATTCATTCTGTGACATGAAAATTTAATCTGCCGGAAAATAGAAAATTAAAACTATTTGGTGGAAAATTTTCCCCTGCCTCCTATGCATCTATTGCTGCTTCATGTATACATGTATCATTTTGTGTTTGGGTACACACTGTATAAATATCTTAGTGATTTCTATCACTTTAACTCATATTTTATTCTCATTTTAATCTCCTTATTGGCTACCCCCAACCCCTCTGCAAGAATTGTCATTGCACCCTCACAGTCCATCACATTCTCCTTGCTTGCCCCCTGTACCACCTTACCAACGCTTCCCTTGCTCCCCACAACTCAATAGCCAAGTTCTTCTAGAAAAACCTTCTGGATCGGATCTCTCCTTCCTTCATCATGCTTCCCTCTACAACCATATTTATTCTTCCTCTCCCAACCCCTCTCTCTACTTTGTTTTTTCACCCATGCACCTCCTTTCTCGATCCCAGCTTTCTGGCTTTTAGTTCTCGTGTTTCTCTCAATATCCACGTTTTCTTTCCTTCCTACCTCTAGAATGATCTATAACCTCTCAGGTACAATTTGACCCTTGTTGTCATGGTATCATTAAGCCCTCATCAAACAAACAAACAATTTATAATCTAAAAACACTTTCCTGGTTTAAGTAATTGTCTTTTTGCACAACAATTGAGTAATTGATAACAAAACAAAATCAACATTTTGCTTCTGTTTGTTTGAGAGAGAGAGAGTTGAACACACAATTACAATGACGGGGTCGTCGCCTGCGTATTCGCTTATGATAGTACAAATGCTATCACGAAACGCTTAATACGACCCAGACGAGAACACAGGTACGACGTACGGACAGACATAACATCGACAACCAAGTCAATGTCCACGGCCTTTGATAACCAGTTGTGGTGCACTGGCGTGTCTACCCACCCCAGGATTGAACCCGGGGCCTCGTGGTCTGTAGACAGGTATTATAACCGCTACACCACAGTAGGTAGATAAACTCTGTTTGTTTGTAATAATCCTTCTGTGATGAGGCATTCACACATCATTTTTTGCCATTGATGTCAAGCTGGCAATCTTCAGTGTTTAAACACTTATCCAGTTCTCTCACATTGCTTTTAGATTCTCCGATTCCTGATACATATTTCTGGTTTGTAAGAAGGTGTTTCCTCAGATCTGAAGTGAAGGACATATGTGGATAAAACAGTATAACTCCATGCAGCTGTAAATACAGACTATCAAGAATCTTGAAGTGTGACACAGAGGATTCATTTTCATCAACTGATCAGGCTACCAGATTTAGTCAATACTTTATAAGAATGGCACAAGGAATGAATATGTAAGTACACTGAAAATATATTATCATTTAAGCTCACATTGTTGTGATGATGCAAAAAGTAAATATTGGAGGACAATATTGATTCTGATGCCATATTGCTGTCAAAAATGCATGTCAGGAGTCCAGAAATGATTTTCAACCACCTCACTATAAGTGATGTCTGTTTGTTTGTTTGAACTGCTACTGCTACTTAATCTGGGATATTACTCTTCAACGACTCTCCAAGTGTTCTCATGAAGCATGCAGGGATATATTTACTTGTGATCTTTTCTCATTTCTGTTGAAAAAGACAAGAGAAACAGAGTGGTGAAGAAAGAACTTTGAATGAAAAAAAATGTGCTCTGTGAAGGAGATACTTTGAAGTAGGTAGTGGACACTCTTAGTGTTGATACAGGTGAAAGTGTGCACTTCTGTCCGACTATCTTTTAACTTCTTGAATATTTTATTGACCTCTTCTTGCTCTTTTCCTCTCATATGTGTAGAAATTTCTACATGTGCCATTGACAACAATAAATAAAGAAACTGTTTTGCATATTTAGGCGTTAAATTGTATGAAAGGTATTCTATTGTTACACTGTCATATCATTCCTTTCTTAGTTTTCAACTGTTATGGAAACACCAAAAATGTTTTTGTCTATCCACTAGACCACATATGTGATATAAAACAGTTGCAACAGGTCCAGAACATGGCTGCCAAGCTGCTTCTAGGTAGAGGAAAGTTTGATAGTGCTACTGACTCTCTTCGCTCCCCTCACTGGTTACCAATAAAATCCCGAATAATATATAGAAACTCTCTTCGCTCCCCTCACTGGTTACCAATAAAATCCCGAATAATATATAGAATTGCAACATACGTCTACAAATGTCTTCATGATCTGGCTTCTTCATATCTTAAAGAACCCATCATTCTACGTACAGGTCGAACAGGTTTAAGCTCTTCTTCTAACACCATGGGTATTAATCTCGACATTCCTCTCACAAAACGCAGAACATTAAAAGACAGGTCGTTTGCTGTAGCTGCCCCTGCTACATGAAATAGTTTGCCATCTTCTCTACGTTGCATCAATAAGTACGAAAATTTCAAACGGGAACTAAAAACTTTTTTGTTCACCCAGGCTTTTTTATAATTGTTTGTGTTTATCTTTCCCCTATGAACTTTATTAACGTTATGAACAGTTTTATTCATTTTCTGCACAGCGCCGCTGAATGTGCATTGTATAGATATTGAGCGCTATATAAATATATAAACATAAACATAAACCACATCATGATTGCACTTTATCATTTCCTAATCATTTTTTTTGTATTCTGTATTTTCTTTGATCATTTTGTAATTTCTGTCTGGTGTCTTCTCTTTCTGGTCAAAATACTACAATTATTTTGCAATATGTTCCAAAAATTTTGGGATCCTAAGAGGTATGAAATTATTTAGATTGCAAAATGCTACGAAGTCAGTGTTTGTAATGACAAAGAATATTGTTTTACATTACCTCACAGTTGACTCTAGTTATAATTCTAATCCCTTTCAGGCTTCCTGAAACATACATAGAGGGCTTTCATATCAAAGAAGATGTTCTTAGAATGAGATACACACAACTAGGAAATACAGGATTGACAGTTTCAATCCTTGGTTTTGGTAAGATCTAGATTTTTCTGTTCCTTTTAGCTACCCAAAGTGAGATACTTCTGACTGAGGGAGTAATTTATTTCTCATTATGACAGAAATATAGCTCTCAGCAGTGGCACCTCCTTGCTCTCAGTATTAAAAAAATAAAATATAACAGCCTACAGGAGATACAAATTCCATTTTTATATACATGTACCATATAGAAGCTTAACAGAAACAAACTGCAGACAAAAGTATGTAAAAATATTGTTGTGTTATTAAACTATTTATGTTTGAATTTGTCACAAAGAGATCTGTTACAATCTTGGACCAAAGAGTTGGGATCCTTCAAACTTCAATGATGTTTTTCTTTATTTTCAAATATAATGATTTGGATGTGTAACCCCTGCTAAGCTCCATCATTCGAGATTGTTCCAAAATGTGAAAATGATCTCATTGACAATGTAATGATATCATTATATGATAATGTAACTGACATTGAAGAGGGGAGCATGTTGTCCTGGGAAGTTTTATCCAAGAATGTTGTTTGATTAATTTTGTCATGGAATCGGGTCTTTGATGACATCATTGACTCACTGTTTGTATATTATAGTAAAGGTTTTTTTTTTGAGAGGGAATGATGGAAGGGGGGAGGGGAGCGGCAACTGTGGTATACTCTCCTTTCAGGTGATAAGGTGTAACTAACCCTTTTCATACTAGATGCATATGCAGGCCTTCTGTTTATGCAGTTCAAATTCACTTACGCTCAGTACGTGCTAAATTTAATTGGTTCGGCATTTATTTTGCGTTGATTGAGCATTTACGAACGAAACTGACTTAGTTTAATGACTGGGTTCCACAGCTGCAGGCCATGCTACAAAGTCTAACAAATATTATACAAGCGCAAAAATATGAACGAGGAATGAGCACGGATAAGGGTAGCCAAAGGCCACACGAATAAACAAAAACCTGACAACAGCCAGAGGACACACAAGTAAACGTGAACACAAAAGGAGTCGTTTCAGAGCCACTTATTTGAGCATTTATCCATAACTTGAATACCAGTAGTCATTGCCTATATAATGAAATCAGTACCCATAATGAATTTGAATTTTACATTATGCACATCCAGTCCAACAAATTACGCTCATTGCTATCAAAGTTTCGATGTGGTTGTCTAAATCTCAAAATACATAAAAGCTGTCATAACAAAATTACACGTGAAAATCGCACTTTTACATTTTGTAACATGCACAAACTCGAAGATGAGTCTATTTTTTGCTCCCATGCCGGCATGCTTTTCTGAAATAAGATCATTGTATATTCCAAAGTATTTTTATGTTAATCCATCACTTCAGCGAATTCCATTTTTTTATGTTGCGCACAAAAAGCAAATCCCTTCTATTTAATATATGTCATTTTTTAGAGAAAGCTTGGGTATTTTGAAGAGAAATTGATTCATACGATTAGTTGCATAATCTAATTTACCTTAAGTTTGTTGAAAATTAATATATTATATGTTCTATTTTGTTGCTGTAAGCATTGCCATGTTGTAAATATGAAAAGGCCGGTGCCCTATCAAGTAAATAAACTGAATTGAATTGAATTGAATAGATGAATAAAAGGGAGAAAATGGCAAAACTTAATACTATAAAAGATACAACACAAATACAATATTAAGAAATACAAAGAAATGCATTAAACTGTCAGTTGGTTTTCTTTGTTTAAACTCTGCATCATCTGTAAATTTGTGGGATAAAATTTTGTTTGGGGATTATGTTTCTTCAAATAGAAATCCATCCATACAATATTTCTACCCCACCATAAGTGATAGTGTGCATTAGATCTCCATCCATACAGTATTTCTACCCTACCATAACACCATAAGTGATAGTGTGCATTGGATCTCCATCCATACAGTATTTCCACCCTACCATAAGTGATAGTGTGCATTGAATCTCCATCCATACAGTATTTCTACCCTACCATAAAATCATAAGTGATAGTGTGCATTGGATCTCCATCCATACAGTATTTCTACTCTACCATAAGTGATAGAGTGCGTTGGATCTTTGATAGCATAACAAATGCATATCTCAGAAAAACTTTTATGACATAGAAAAGTTGCTCTGAAGTAGTGGACTTTTCACTCAGATAATTGCATGATGGTTAGCTTTGTTATCCCCTCACCTACAAAGTTGGTGAAGAAGAGATATATCATCTTTACCATTCGTCTGTCCGTCCGTCCATTCATCCGTCCATCCACATCTATTGTCCGTCTGGCCTCATGCATTGTTCAGCTACTAGGGCACAAAAGATTGCTGCCCTAGGAAAGGAATTCCAAATATTTTTATGAAAAGAAAGTTATATAAAGGAGAACAAATGCTTCCAGACTTGAAAAGCAGCAATTAAAGGATTTGTTCTGGGATGGAAAAAAAGGTAAATTATAGAGCTGATGACTGAATGAAATTTATAAAAAAAGTGTCTTGCGAATGAATAGAAAACAAGCAATAAGTCTTCACTTCATAGAGTGGGCACATAGACTTATGATAATCTGCAAATTAATCTGTACTGAATTTTTATTCCGATTTGGTAGATATATTAGCCCTATCTGGTTTATAAAATGGGAAAAAAAAAGTTGAGCATGTTTTTATTGGAAGAGTCAGATTTAAGTTAAGGCTGTGGAGGGGGGGGGGGGGGAGATGACTATGGTGCAATGGAGTGAGTGGATGTTATAATGAAGGTTCAAATGATGAGTTGGTAAGAGTATATTTGGTAGATGAGTGGATGGCAAAAGGTGGGTTGGGGTAGTTGGTGAATTGAATTGAATCTTTATTTCCGCATAGTTTAAATTACAATATTATTCATACATGTACATGTTTAAAGTTTTTTTACAGAATAAAATTACATCAATATGATATGAATTTAACATAAAGATAATACAAACAATTACACAAGTAAAGTCAAAGGTAAATAGATTGACAAGAACGCACACCAAAGTGTATGAATAAAGTGGAAGACAAAATAAGTTAAATTGTATTACTAGGAACATGTGGGGGAGACCTAAAATAGGCAAAGCTTATCTGGATTAGGCCACCTAGGAAGAAAATAAGCAGTAAGGAAAACTAAGAAACAAAAAGAAAAGAAATTTAAATCCCTGAAAGAAACTGCTAACCCAAAAGATCCATTCTCTACCTTTTTCCTACCCTTCCCTACCCCACCCTCCCTACTTCTGCCCCTACTTATTCACTCCCCCTCCTCATCCCCAGAAAAGAAGAAATGATCCCTAAAAGAGTTCTGACTGACTTTTGAATAAGGAGGCCTTAGGCCTATTTTTGAAGACGGACAAAGATTTTGAGTTTAAGACATGCTGATCTAAAGAATTCAATAGCTTGGGACTCAGTGAAATTGATAGTTTTATGTACTAGAGAAGAATATGAGTGATGTTGGAGTAATTTTGCACTATTCCTCGTATTGTGGGAATGCACTGCATTAACAGGAGTAAACAAACTTGCAACATGTGAAGGTAAAAGACCATGGATTGATTTGTACATGAAGATTCCTAATTGATACCTAAAGATATTGAATACATTTAGAATGTTAAGATCATAAAATAGAGGCGCAGAATGTTGCATATACTGTATGAAGCATTACAAATAAACCTTGATGTACGTTTTTGAAGCACATTAATCTTGTTAACTAAAGTAGGACAAGCATTTCCCCAAGTGATGTTGCAATACAACAGATGGGGTAGAATAAGTGTGTTGTAAATAGATAGTAAGTAACCCTCAATATGAATGATTTAAGTTTATAAAGAATTCCAATGGGTTTCAAAATAGTATTTGCCACATTTTGAATGTGAGATTTCCAGTTTTTAATTTTGTCGAATAAACAGAAGAAAAACTACGGTTGTCAATCTGTAGATTGATTTTGGTAATGGACTTTTGGTAAAGGTGAAATATCATAAAATTAGTTTTATTTGTGTTCAGAGATAGTTTGTTTGCTTTAAACCAATTGAATACATTTATAAATTCCTTATTCATTACACGCTCGGCTTCTTTAAGACCTAAATGAGTGAACAGAAGACAAGTATCATCTGCAAATAATAGAAAAGACAATCAAATTGAGGTGCTGTGAATATCGTTGATATATATATATATATATAAGAAACAACAGTGGTCCTAGAACAGAAACTTGAGGGACACCACAAGTAATGTTATCGTAATTAGAATTGATTGACATAGAGTTTACAAACTGTTGTTTAAATGTCTTTGTTTTTGAGTTTTAAAATATGTAAAGGATAGAAGAGAAAGGTTGAAATTTCATACCGTGCTATCTGTACCACTGCTGCCACATATAGAATGCTCCAACCGTGCTATCTGTGCCAGTGCTACCACATATAGGAATGCTCCAACCGTGCTATCTGTATCACTGCTACCACATATAGGAATGCTCCAACCGTGCTATCTGTACCAGTGCTGCCACATATAGGAATGCTCCAACCGTGCTATCTGTACCACTGCTGCCACATATAGGAATGCTCCAACCGTGCTATCTGTACCACTGCTGCCACATATAGGAATGCTCCAACCGTGCTATCTGTACCAGTGCTGCCACATATAGGAATGCTCCAACCATGCTATCTGTACCACTGCTATCTGTACCACTGCTGCTAGTGCTGCCACATATAGGAATGCTCCAACACATACAGTTATCTGTACCAGTGCTGCCACATATAGGAATGCTCCAATATGTTGAACTTTCTTTTTTGATTGTAATTGTAAGTTCTATTTTAGTAGTTTTAGTTTGCATTGATGTGAAATTTTCAGAATTTTTTTTACTTACATTCATTGAGTGTCAGAGGTTTTGGATGAAATCTTTACTGGGTTTATTTTTCAGGTGCGTCTCCGTTTAGTGGGAACTATCACGAGATCTCAGATGAAGATGCTATAAATAGCGTGAAGAGAGCCCTCATTAGTGGGGTGAACTATATCGACACCGCCCCATGGTACGGTGATGGCAAATCTGAGGAGATGCTCGGAAAGGTAAAAGTTGGATGGAAATAAAAAGGAATCATATCACATCTTGTCTTTTAGTTCCACTTAGGAGTGTAAACAATTGATTTTTGCATCCCATCTGTCTATTTACACATCAGTTTGTTGTTGTCCTTCGATCTTATTCCTTTGTAGATCAAAAACCTTTTTTTTTTTGGTTACTGAATTTTGGGCCAGAAGTTAAGGTATTGAATGAACTGTCAGGCAAAAAGTAAGTGCGTTTTTTTGCTAAGTCAAGGAAATTTTGAAATAACGGTGGACTTATATTTGATACTTGTGTTGTTTAAAAATTACTTATTCATAGGAAATGATTATGATTAATTTAAATATTTGTATCAAAGATTTTCAGTCCCATCACGTGTCCAAAAAGTGTGTTCGAATATTCTTGAGACTCAAGAAAGATACGCCCACACTTTTCGGCAGCCAGCTCCTTTAATATTTCTATCTGCGCCAGTAACAAAGAAGATAGCTCAATGCTATGCATTTTGCATAAATAGAATGATTTGTTGACACTTCATAACTTGAACATTGAACATGATTTGGAAGTTTCAACAGCACGACATAAAATTTGCTTTCTCTTAATGTTTTCTACATTTTTAAACATTTATTTCATTACAGGCCATTGGCCCCTTTTCACATTACAATCTATACAATGACAAAAATATAAAACAACATAATGGCTTGTATATATGTTGTTTTATATTTTTGTCATTGTATAGATTGTAATGTGAAAAGGGGCCAATGACCTGTAACGAAATAAATGTTCAATGTTCTAAATTTTTAAAAGACACAAATTCAGTATACTTTTATTTTAAAATTGCACCGGTGAATACAAATCTTGCTGATTATATATCTCCACATAATTTTTGAAACAATTGTTTCAATATTTGAAAGTAAGTGTATTTATTTTTCAGGATTTTTCTTAATTTTTTTGCATTTTTATTCAGGCATTGAAAGATATTCCAAGATCATCGTACTACATTGCTACAAAAGTAGGCCGATACAAACCTGATGTTCAACACATGTTTGACTTCTCGGCTGAGAGAATACTGCAGAGTGTTGATGACAGCCTTCAAAAGCTAGGTCTTTCTTATGTGGACGTAATTCAGGTTAGTGTATAAACAAACTTATTTGTCTTGGTATGTTAAACCCTGTATATACAAAGATCTGTAAAGGAGTATTCCCATGAATTTTTATTTCATATATATGAAGGAAGACTTTCAAAGAAACCAACAAGGTCGTAGGAAGCGGAGAGCTGGGGGAGACTTTGAGCCCCAGTCAAAAATGTGGGGGACGGAAGAATACTTTTGCCCCCGCCCCCCTCACACACACACACTTTTCAGGGAAGAAAACCCCTTATTATGCTTAGTTGTACCCTTTAAGAAATATATAAATCTTTTCGGTGCTTGTTCTTTTGATTTATTCGAATATAATTTATAATACCTCGGTCCGATCCCTGGTCCGATTTTAGTTTCCCCAATTATAATCATTTGAATTGACCACACTTGGCCGTAAAATGTAGCATTACGTCGTATACACGGACGTAGCGCCTGCGTATGTGTAACATACAGCATGCAGTTAGTACGTGTACTGTACATGCAAGTGACCCGGTCACTGCACTGCGAGCATGTATGTACTGTCACGTACGTTGTGTGTTATACTAAATTAATTGTCTATTCTTTGTTTTAAAAGATAAAAAATTCCCACAATCGTGAAAATAAATGGGACAAAAATGAAACTTTTGAATGAGCAGGAAGGGAGGGGGTTAGGTTTGTAGTAAATAAACTTTCAGCCCCCACAAGAAAAAATTGTTCCTACGCCTTTGGAAACAAACAATATGATGTTGATATCTTATTTCGTTTCGGAATTATTGCATTTCAAAGATTTCACCAGTGTGTTGAAAAGTGACCGTGCTGTATAAAGTGTGATGTCATAATTGCATATTCAAGATGATTTTTTATGTATTTCTATAAAAGGAAAAATATTTTTCTTTCATTAGAGTGAAAGGTACATGAGCAGATAGGCACATCATGTTCTTTATAAGTGCATGTTTTCCCCGTCTCAGTTATTAAACAAAAACATTTTCCAACAATTAAGAAAAAAACAAAACATTTTCCAACAATTAAGAAAGAGGCAACTAGTTTTCAAACAAAAACAAAAACACTGTCTTGAATCTGCAATTATGACATCACACTGTACACTGCAAGGTCACTTTTCAACACACTGGTGAAACTTTTGAAATACTCATCAAACTCATAAATGGAATAAGATATTAACATGGTTTTTTCACAAATTTGTTTCTTTAATAGTCCTTTATTATATATATATATGAAAATTGAAATCCATGGCAATATTTCTTAAAGTACTAAAAAAAGAAAATCACTTATGCACCAAGGCTCTGCAAAGATTGTGATGGTCAAGATGAATCTAATTTTCTTTGTATTTATCCAATGCCAAGCAAATTAAGATGATAAATATTTACCTTAATATTTTGTCTATTTATTTGAAATTATTTCACATCTTTAATACAGGGTAGCTTATTCAGCTAAAAGCTGGTTTGCTATGAAGCCCAATTAGCAAATTTCAGACTTTTACCTCAAAATTCCTTAAGTTTTTCCTCAAACTTGTTAAGTTTTAGAATTTGCCCTAAATCAAGAAATCATTTTGTTATGTTGTTATCTTAAACTATCTGACATGTTTTCCCCAATTTCTGACTTTTTCCTTAAATTGTTTGACTTTTCCTTAAAATTTCTATTAACCGGCAGGAGGGGAGGAGGGAGGAGGGAAGCTTGGATTCAGAAATTTTCAAGGTTTTGCCTTCCCTGCAAAAAGTCTAGCTTGCCATTGGATTTGTTTCCTTTCATGTACTGCTAGTATGATTGGATGATTCTCGTTTATTCATTTGATGATTCTAGTTATTGATTTGTTCTCATGGTAACAAGTGTCCACAGTTTCTTTTGCTTAATTTGATGCAACTACCCATTTTTTGAAGGTTCATGATTTAGAATTTGCCCCAAATCAAGAAATCATCTTAAGAGAGACTCTTCCAACATTGGAAAGAATAAGAGCAGCCGGCAAAGCTAGGTTCATTGGCATCACGGGGTACCCCATCAATGAATTGAGGTAAGTCATATTGTAGGAGATACTGACTTAAACAAAGATTTAACTTTTGTCAAAAGATGATGATTGTCCATATACACTACTGTATTTGATGTATTAAGCGCCCCTGCTCTAATAAGTACCCACCCAACATCTTTTGCCTGTTAACATAATCTATTTGATTAAATTGAAGACTTTTGTTACATTATTTGCTTATTTTGCATTTGATGCTCACAATGTTTTGGTGATGATTATTGTGGGCTAGTATAGAGCAAGTTCACACAATGCAGTTTGAATAGCACACTGTATGCAGCCCCACAGCATGGACGCTTATCAGGAAGAAAATTGTGCCTAAACAATGGTTCAATTTTATTTTTGTTAGCGCTCCGGGCACTTTACGTCGAATATGGTATTTGAATTTTATACATATAGCTATTGATATAAACAAGGTGTGTAGTGCATTGATAAGTTTGTCATATTTCACCATGTATAGTTTGACATTGTTTCTCTGAAATTCTCTCTTTTGCATTCCCCAACTTATTACTCTAAAAAAATGACAGAAACACGACTTGTCCTTCTCCTTAAAAATTTGTTCCAGCAAATCATAACCACAAACTTACTGTAGCAAATAGTGAGACCACTTTATCTTAATTAAAATAACCACACAATAAGGACTTCATCCATTGCTAATATGATACTCAAGACCAACTTCCACAACAACTTAGGTTTTCAGAATAAAGAAAATAAATAGGAAAAATCTGACCCAACCTGGTTATTTATCAGGTTGGGTCTGACTGTTTGAAACTTTAAGGAGCAGAACAACTAATGAGGAAATCAATAATTTCATGTGGATGTGCACATGAATTAATTTAGCAGTTTATACTTATTTGATCATATCAAACTTGAAAACAAAATCCCCCTTTTCAAAGTAAATGCACATGACATAATCATTCGTTGTAACACTCACATAATGAAATGTAACAGAATACTTTCTTCACAATGTAACATTGACTGATTGAAATGTTCCTTGACAAATTCCAAAATTGTTCTCGGAGAATTAAGTGTAAAAAGCTTTCAAATCAAATTGATCTGGTTTTGTTGTTTTTTAATTTATAAATATATAGTGTACATCTGACGTCTATTTAGAACACAATCTCCAGCTAAAAAAATGAAAGAAATGGTTATAATGCACTTCAGATGATTATAAGAATTGACTGAAATTTAGAAATTTTGAGGAATAGTCAGATATTTTAAGCAAATACTTAAGAAATTTAGAGTCAATACTTGGAGATACTTTTAGCAAAGAGTCAGATATTTTGAGAAAAAAATTCAAACTTTGACCAAAAACATACTGAGTTTTTATTTTTAAAATTTAAATCTGCACAAATTTTTCCAGAAATTTTCCTCCTGCCCCCCCTCCTTTATCCATCCCCACCCCTTCAGCTAATGTTTTTTTTAATGCATGAAATTTAAGCTTTTAGTCTTTTAACTGTAAGTGCACTGACTTGAAAACAACTTGTATTTTTAACAACTTTTGACATTTTCCTTCATGATCTGTGAGGAAATGATTTAATACATTTTAATGAGTTGATTCCTTTTCACTTTATTTCCTGCAGAAGCATTCTGGAACAGAGCACTGTTAAGATTGACACCGTTTTAAGCTACTGTCACCTGACACTGAGCGACACCTCCTTATTGAATCATGTGGCCTATTTCAAGGTTGGTTCTATTTTGAATAACTTTCAAATTGCATCAGTTTATAGAGCTTAACAAATGATGAGGAATTATAAAAGAAGTCACATTCAGTTGAACTAGGTGGCATTAGATGTTAACAACTGCTAGTTGTACTGGGTGGCATTAGATGTTATCAACAGCTAGTTGTACCAGGTGGCATAAGATGTTAACAACAGCTAGTTGTACCAGGTGGCATTAGATGTTAACAACAGCTAGTTGTACCAGGTGGCATTAGATGTTAACAACAGATAGTTGTACCCGGTGGCATCAGATGTTAACAACAGCTAGTTGTACCAGGTGGCATTAGATGTTAACAACAGCTAGTTGTACCAGGTGGCATTAGATGTTAACAACAGCTAGTTGTATTAGGTGGCATTAGATGTTAACAACAGCTAGTTGCACCAGATGGCATTAGATGTTAACAACAACTAGTTGTACCAGGTGGCATTAGATGTTAACAACAGCTAGTTGTACCAGGTGGCATTAGATGTTAACAACAGCTAGTTGTACCAGGTGGCATTAGATGTTAACAACAGCTAGTTGTATTAGGTGGCATTAGATGTTAACAACAGCTAGTTGCACCAGATGGCATTAGATGTTAACAACAACTAGTTGTACCAGGTGGCATCAGATGTTAACAACAGCTAGTTGTACCAGGTGGCATTAGATGTTAACAACAGCTAGTTGTACCAGTTGGCATTAGATGTTAACAACAGCTAGTTGTACCAGGTGGCATTAGATGTTAACAACAGCTAGTTGTACCCAGTGGCATTAGATGTTATGAACAGCTAGTTGTACCAGGTGGCATTAGATCTTAATAACAGCTAGTTTGTACTAAATGTTGCATCTCTACTTTTTGACTTTTTTTAGGAGAGGGGCATTGGTCTCGTCAATGCTTCACCCCTGTCCATGGGCCTTTTGACTGACGTCGGACCTCCTGTGTGGCACCCTGCCAGTCAGGAGATCAAGCAGACAGCCAGTGATGCAAGTGCGTATTGCAGGGATCAAGGAGTGGACATCAGCAAGCTGGCCGTGTACTTCACATTGTCTCATAACATTACTGTCAATCTTATTGGAATCACAGGGTAAGAGCAATGTGGATTATTACATCATAATACAAGGTATTGTGCTCCAAGATGAAAGTTGAAGAAATCAGATGTTCATATTTAAGACCATCCAATTAGGGATAATTCTCAACTCTTGATACCCCTAATGCAGCCAATGTGGTAGGAGAGGGGGTAGATATGTAGGGGTGTCAGATTGGATATGATACCCCTAATGCAGCCAATGTGGTAGGAGAGGGGGTAGATATGTAGAGGTGTCAGATTGGATATGATACCCCTAATGCAGCCAATGTGGTAGGAGAGGGGGTAGATATGTAGGGGTGTCAGATTGGATATGATACCCCTAATGCAGCCAATGTGGTAGGACAGGGGGTAGATATGTAGGGGTGTCAGATTGGATATTATACCCTTAATGCAGCCATTGTGGTAGGACAGGGGTAGATATGTATGGGTGTCAGATTAGATATGATACTCCTAATGCAGCCATTGTGGTAGGACAGGGAGTAGATATGTAGGGTTGTCAGATTGGATATGATACCCCTAATGCAGCCAATGTGGTAGGACAGGGGGTAGATATGTAGGGGTGTCAGATTGGATATGATACCTCTAATGCAGCCAATGTGGTAGGACAGGGGGTAGATATGTAGGGGTGTCAGATTGGATATGATACCCTTAATGCAGCCATTGTGGTAGGACAGGGGGTAGATATGTATGGGTGTCAGATTGGATATGATACCCTAATGCAGCCAATGTGGTAGGACAGGGGGTAGATATGTATGGGTGTCAGATTAGATATGATACCTATAATGCAGCCAATGTGGTAGGACAGGGGGTAGATATGTAGGGGTGTCAGATTGGATATTATACCCCTAATGCAGCCATTGTGGTAGGTCAGGGGGTAGATATGTAGGGTTGTCAGATTGGATATGATACCCCTAATGCAGCCATTGTGGTAGGACAGGGGGTAGATAGGTAGGAGTGTCAGATTGGATAAGAAGAGGTGGGTAATTTAATCTTACGAGTTTGTGTTAAGCCTTGAGTAATATTGTTATTCATATTTACAAACTTAAGTTATGTTTATTTTTCTTATTATGAATTCTTATCATCATTGTTTTATTATGATATCTCGTAAAGGTGGCATGCTTGTCCAAGCATTTGCTTTATCAGGCTTCCTCCACTTATATTCATGTCTACAATTTTGTGCAAATGTATATGCTGTATTATATAATGAAGAAAGTGGAAAAAATAAACAAACAAATAAGCATTAGGTAATTAGTATCGCATTGCAGCATATGTACACTTCAGGGGTCCTTGAATTCTGACAAATGAAAATATGGCTTTTGACAAAATTTGCTCTTGATGTGTTTATTTTTTTTAAATTTTAGAATATCAGATGTGGAGAGGAATCTAGAGGCAGTTAATGGTGGACTCACAGCTAAAGAAAATGAAGTATTGCTGTATATTTTAGAGAGGTGAGAAGCAGGCACAGAACTTGCTTTTCAGACCAGTTCCATCTCTTACAAAACATAAATAAACAGAATGATCTTCTCAGTGCAGGCATGAACTAGTTTTGTGGTCAGATGAACAAAAATACCATCAAAACTTTGAAGAAACTATCAGTACTTTGAGATTGAAAATACCATCAAAACTTTGATGAAACTATCAGTACTTTGAGGTAAAAAATACCATCAAAACTTTGATGAAACTATCAGTACTTTGAGATCAAAAATACCATCAAAACTTTGAAGAAACTATCAGTACTTTGAGATCAAAAATACCATCAAAACTTTGATGAAACTATCAGTACTTTGAGGCCAAAAATACCATCAAAACTTAGAAGAAACTATCAGTACTTTGAGGCCAAAAATACCATCAAAACTTTGAAGAAACTATTAGAACTTTGAGATCAAAAATACCATCAAAACTTTGATGAAACTATCAGTACTTTGAGGCCAAAAATACCATCAAAACTTAGAAGAAACTATCAGTACTTCGAGGCCAAAAATACCATCAAAATTTTAAAGAAACTATCAGTACTTTGTGATCTTGTTCCATTCAGGAGATACCTTTCAAATATTTCAAAAATTTATTTGAAAATTGCTGGCATAACAAATCTACAAAAGGGTGATGAATGTCCCTCACTTTTGCACCAAATCTTAATGCATTTTGTTTTATTAAATCCAAACAAAGGATATCTTTGTTTTTCATGGTATTAGTACGTTTTGCTTCTAAAATGTTGTGACAGTTTAATATACATTCAAATATTTTTCAAGTGGACATTCATGCCTAAGATGTGATCCAAAGAAAATTTTCATAAGCTTGACAAAAATCACACCCTCATCTGTTAGAGTATTATGCATTTTATATTAGGTATTCATGTTCTTAAAGGAGACATAAAGTCTGATACAATCATTATTTCATATAATAGAGGATACAAATCTTAATCAACTACCAAAACAGCAAGTCAAAATCTTATTTCTATCTCAAGTTATTCATGTTTGAAGTTGACACATGGAGGCTGCCATTTTGTGCAATTCTGTGTTGAAATATTGTGCATGATGACATAATTTCCCCAATAGGGACATAAGAAATTTATTGTATTTCTTTATAAATGTGATTAAAGTTTTTATCCAAAATGATGTGACACAAAGTTTTAACAAAATGTTTTCTTAATTTCAGAAGTACACAAAAAATTCCTTGACCCTTACATAAGAATTTTTTTTATCATAACCTAGAAGTCTTGAGGTAGATTCTAAAGGAATACAAAGCATTCCTACATCCTGCTGGGCTGATGACATCATAATCTGCATGTTTTGAAATCAAAATGGCGGCTCCCATAGTACTATTTAGTAGTAGAATTAAAGTATCTAATCATTATAAAAATTGTATTAGATTGCTTAAGGGGGTATGAAACTTGATCAGAAAAATTTCTGATTTTTAATTCTATCATATGAAATAAGGATTATGTCAGACTTTATGTCTCCTTTAACTTTTAAAAAGTCCTCATGTAATGAAAATGACAAGACTGGACAGACTTTTCAAGACTGACTAGAATGTTATACCCACCTTAAAGAGAATTACAATGTAAGCTAAAATGAATGAAAAGAATGATATTTGAATTAAATAATTTTCTACAGGTTTTACTCTTGATCATGACGTTCACAATAATGAACAGTATCAAACATATTCCTCATTTGTTAAACCATTTTCCATCCTTCCTCTTCATTTTGTGAAACTAAAATCTCTTTGGCCAAAATTGAATTGACTAATGTGTTGGTGTCAACAGACTGCGGGTACAGGTGGGTGCAAGTGGGTACAGGTGGGTACAAGTGGGTACAGGTAGGTACAAGTGGGTACAGGTAGGTACAAGTGGGTACAGGTGGGTACAAATTTGATATGCACCTAAAGGAAAGGTATCAAGTAATTTTCTGGTTGCCAACAGATCGTCGGGTACAGGTGGGTACAGGTGGGTACAAGTGGGTACAAGTGGGTACAAATTTGATATGCACTTAAAGGAAAGGTATCAACTAATTTTCTGGTTGCCAACAGACCGTCGGGTACAGGTGGGTACAGGTGGGTACAAATTTGATATGCACTTAAAGGAAAGGTATCATCCTACAAATAAATACAGATGTGAACGCCAGCGAGAGGACTTTATCACATCCGGTTGTGAATTACACAAGATTTTAAATTCCAATACCCTGTTTGTTGGTACATACACTGCGATTACTTCCGTCACTGTGTGTGAACTTCAATGCATAGTGTATAGCGTTGTAATTATACAGGAAACTGTTTTTTTTGCAACATGTTTGTCAGAAAGAAAAAGTATTAGTGAAAGATTAGTAAGATAAAACTACAATAGCAGTCATTTCACAAAAATTACAATGAGAGAAAAAAGAGAAATGAAAAATCCAAGAAATTAATCCGACGGGTCTCGAGCCCATACTTGTTGGTTTGGAAAACAACTTCTAAGGTTAACGCCCGACCGCCTGAGCTGCTATATTTGTATCATATCTGTTACGTACAGTAGAGGTTTTATTTCTTTTATATCATAAAGTATGAGCCAACAAATCGTGCAGCAATTGGTTAAAATTTCAACCAATCAAAAACTTTGAATCGATTTATAATTATTGTGTCTATATGACAATTTTGCTTCTTTAAATAGGGGCCTAATGAAATCTAACAACAATTTTCATGAAACTAGTATGCATACAATTTTTCCTTTGAAAACATCATGGTTTGGTTTTAACTAAAATGTATTCTAATAAAGCATATTTTTATGGATCTGTAATGTAAATCATTTGTTCTTTCATGTTGATCCATAAATATATTTGATGCCAAAGTAGTGAATTCAACTGCTTTGATTTCTTCCAGTTTATACTTAGTCAAATTTTCCTGCTTTGATTTCTTTCAGTTTATACTTAGTCAAATTTTTGATAGAAAATAGGAGTAAGATCTTTTCCCAAAGTAAAATTTGTTTCCTTATCTACTGACCAAAAATTTCAAGAAAGTAAAATCAGAAACTAAAATTGATTTCATTTGGCCTTCAAACTGTGAAATTGCTTTTCTAATAGTTCTGTATTTCCTTTTTGTCTGGTATGTTTTATAATTGGTGTATCTTCTTTTTTAGATTCTTCCAACCTCTGAGGACCAAATCCTGGGAAGGAGTTGAAGTTGCCAAATACTGGAGGAAAATGAAGGAGACATCAGGGCACTGACAACTTTCATCATGTGAAAAAATATGATTCTTGCCTTATTATCACTGCCGAAAATGTCCTACCAAAATTTAATGATTTTTTCTCCGTAGATTCTTGCCTTACCATCTCTCTCTTTACAAGTCTTATCTAAAATTTTAGTTTTTATATCAAGCTGATGAAAATTTTGAAATTGTGAAGAATACTGAAAAGTCATTTCATATTGTGATAGGTCAAGGAATTTAGGACCAAATGAAAGTATTAGACAATTATGTGCAAATGATTATAAATAGTAAATTTGTTCATAAATCTGTATTTATATGAATTAATTAAGAAACGTAAGATAAGATAGTATAGGTTTGGTGCTGTAATACTTGTTTATACCAGTCAAACAAAGAAATTATTATAAAATTATTCAAGGGCATAAAAGGCCTTGCTCCCAATTATTCATGTGAAATGGTAGTTGAAAAACCATCCTGCTATGATTTTTGTTTCAGATCCCTATTTGTTCCCCGTATTAAGCATAAAATCGTGGTGAAAGGGCCTTTGCTTATAAAGGGCCTTGGTTGTGGAATTCACTTCCAACTGAACTCAAATGTATTAATAATGTATCCCTGACCTTTAAAACTAAACTTAAAAATTTTTTGTTTAAAAAGACATTTATCTAATGTGCACTTTGACCCATTGCATTTCTATTTATGTTGTCATTTTGTATTCTTATTTTTGTTTTCATATCTAATTTGCTTGTATGTAAAGCGCTTTTGAATGTTTTTACAAAATTAGCGCTATATAAATTCATGTATTATTATTATCATTTTGTGTAAACCTCAAAATATTGAGAAACATTACATAGTAACCTTTTCCTTAATTCTGCCTCGACTGTTGATGATATTTAACTCATGTGATATATGTATGTGTGCCTAATGAATATAATCATAGATATACTTGAGAGAAATTGGATAATTCTAATGATTATCAGTTACACTTGACCATGCCCCAGAAAGTGTAAACATATTTTAGAAACAGACATACAAAAATCAATTTCAAAGAGATACCTGCAAACAATATATGGTCCCCTATAGGTAACAAAAGCTAAAAATCAAATATTTAGCATCTACTAAGATCCATGCAATCACAACTAATCACTTTGTTAGTAAGCCGATATTTAAGTTTTAGGTACAATTACTCATTAAAGTATTTTGAAATATTTGTACTGTGAATACCTCTCCATTTTTCTTGCTTCCATGAAGGAAGAATGTTTTTGTGATTTGCATGTCAGATTTTCTAGACATTCCACAAATACAGGTGGTAATGGAGGTTCAATAATATGGGAATGAGAAATAGTTTGTTTTTCGCATTTCTTAGTAACATGTCATGCTGTCAATTTATCAAGCATATCAATATTTTTGTTCAATTTTTGGTTCTGATGCTAATAGCATAAGGAACCTATGCAGCCACACTGGCATGTGTGTGTGTGTATGTATGTGTGTCTGTGACAGCAAGCTCGTAAGTACGATATCTCAAGAACGATACTCTGGATTCATGTCATATGTGGTGCACAGATAATCCAGGATCCGCAGATGTGCCCTATTGTTTTTGGTGGCGATGTCATGCATATTAATGAGTAGGTGGGGCTAAATGCTAAAATCTTGAAATGCTCATATTTTGGCAATCACATGTCTGTTTTGTTTCATATGTAGTATATTTATGACATAAGTTTGGGTGTACATGTTCAAGATGTTAAAATGTTGAAGTACATTAATATGCAAAGTGGGTGAAGCTTGATAGGGTTTTGCTGAAAAGGAGCTTGTAAACACGATATTTCAAGAATGATACACTGGATTCATGTCATCTTGTATACAGATAGCCCATGGTCCGTATATGCGCCTCATTGTTTTTGACGGTGATGTCATGCATATTAATGAGTAGGTGGGGCTGAATGTAAAAATCTTTTAAATGCCCATATTTTGGCAATCGCATGTCTGTTTTGATTTCATATGTTGTATAATTATGATGTTAGCTAGTGTTCATGTGTTCATTGTTTAAATATGTTTATTTTCATTAATATGCATAGTGGGCAGGGCTTAATATGATTTTGCATACAAAACGCTTGTAAACACAATATCTCAAGAACTATAAACTAAATTCATGTCGTATGTGGTACACAGGTAGCCCATAGTCTGCAGATGTGCCCTATTGTTTTTGGTGCTGATATCATGTATATTGATAAATGGGCGGGGCTTATAGTAAAATGTACTAAATGAGCAACTGTATGTCAGTTTTGCATCATACTGGGCATGATAATATTGGTTATTGTGTACATGCTTATGTTTTCAAGAGATGTCATTAATATGCATGGTGGGCGGGGCTTAACGTGAAAGTGCTAAATGATGTAAACACCATATCTCATGAACGGTATATTGGATTTATGCCATATGTGGTACATAGAAGGGTTGTGATCTATACATATGTTCTAATGTTGTGGTAGTGATTTCATGAATATTAATGAGTAGGCAGGGATAAATGAATAGGATAAATGAGCAACAGTTTTTGCATCATACGTGCTATGGTAATATTCATTATTGTGCAATTGCTAATGTTGTCAACATTTTTATTGATCTGTATGGTGGGTGTGGCTTATGAATAAATATGGCACAAATATTTCATGATATGCAATGACATGACAGTTAATACAAAACTTGTAAATCAATCAGCATATGAAGAAAAGCATAGGAACCACAAAACCCTTTGGTTCTGGTTTAATATTTTGTTTCACAGTTTCAGGTTAGTCTTTTATACATCCATTGCAAAGCCTGCAGTATGAATCCTAAAAGTTATTTCTTCTTCTAAAATTATTGTAGTTGTGGCTTCATGATCTATGGTCATAGATCCAGTGGGGTGAATTGGGTGTCTGAGCACTCCAGAATGTTGGTAAGAAAAATGGAACCGACCATGTAGAAAACTTAGGAGCAAATTATTTAAAAAAAGAAAAGTACCTCTAGGAATTTTAGGAGCCTATTCTAAATTCTTAAAAGAAACTGTTGTAACATGTGATATTTAGGCAAACTCCAATATGCTACATAACAAATAATATGGTACCCTCTAGGTGTAATGTTAAAATACAAGGAACGAGACCCGTGTGTCATTATGTCCATTTAATTGGAAGTGATGTATTTTTCTTTGTAGTCTTTGCAAAGCAAAGGGTATATAAATAATCAGTAGACACTAATTGTTTTTCGCTTGTGGGTGCTTCTCATTTTGGATTTTCTTTATTCATTTCTATAAAAATTTGAATAATTTTTAGATTTAGCTTCAATCATTCTGAATCCATGGTATATCATCATAAAGAAACCTATTTCCATAGAGGAAATCACAAAGAAATTCAAGAAATTTTGTAGGAGGTATTTGAAAGAAGAGTTTTGTTTTAAAATTTGGTATGGAAAGATTAAGAAAATGATTATTATTGTGAGAGGTGTAGTAAGCCTAGATAGAGTTTATTCTAATCTCAATGAAATGATTGTATTATCTTTAAAAAAAATTGAGAACTAAAGTTTGAAAAAAAAAATTAATTAATTTATCCCACAAAGCATGCTGACATGTAGAACTACTGATAAAAAAATGTTAATATCATAATGGGGTGGGGAGGACATTCAAAATGATTTTCATCTGGGATAAATTAACCTTTCCCAATCTTATTTCATTCAACAGCAACTTCTCCGGTAACCCATGTAACAAGTTTTCATTTCTATTTATTTCTGGAATTAATTAAGTTTTGTCCTTTCTTTTATGAGTTTTACAATGTTTTTTTTTTTATAAATCAGAATAATCAAATATGATAACGCAAATCATGACACATTTCAGAGGATTTAAAAAAAAAAAAAAAGATCACAATATTCAGATCATCGAGCATGATTTTTTGGAGATTGTCGTCAATGTTGATAGACCTATTAGCATACACGTATCCTGACATCTTTCTTGTGATGTGTATTTCTTGTCTCTCAGTGAAGATTATCAAGGACTTAATAAATAATTGAAGTATTAATTTTGATCTTGTCTTTTAGTGAAGATTATCAAGGACTAAATAAATAATTGAAGTATTAATTTTGATCTTGTCTTTCAGAGAAGATTATCAAGGACTTAATAAATAATTGAAGTAATGATTTTGATCTTGTCTTTATTTTATCATAACTAAGGCTTGTTTGTGCATACTGAAGCTTGATATCAAAATATGAGGACAATTTGTTTTGCTAGTTTTCGCCATAGGTTTTTTTTTTTTACTACCATTTATTTCTTTAGTGCTACATATGAACATAAAAAGAATAGGTTATGACTATAAAAAATGAAAAATGTTTGACATTTTATGTGATGCATTACCTGGTGGGCAGCTCAACATGACCTTGATAGTTTCTTCCTGCTATAATTTGTTTTGGGATAGGGTAAAGTTTTAACAGCTTTTGATTGGTTGAAGAATGATTCCATCATGGCATCTTTTAAGTTCTTCAGGAAAATTTTCAAGAAATCTTCAATTTTCGTAAAATTTTAAACGTTTTCTTTTTTTCACTACTCAGTTTTTCTCTCGAAATTTGTTCAATTTTCGGGAAATTTCCTTCATTTTCATCTTCTTCATTTTCGGGAAGTTTGCATCAATTCAAGTAAAATTTCTTTCAATTTTCGTGAAATTGTCTTCAATTTTGTGAAATTTCCTTTAATTTTCGTGAATGTCCTGGAATCCATTTTGGGGAAATTATGACCAAATTTCCAGTAATTTTACGACCTCTTCCCCCTCCCCCATGATAGTTTTATTGTTTTACCCTGATAAGAGACTTGTATATTTTTGTAGGTTTGTTGGGACAAAATCAAATTTGGCCCCCCAATGTCAACTATCTTCCTAGTTCCTACCCCACTGATAAAATTAATTAAACTCTGCATATCAGTAAAAAGAATAGGCAGGGTGGCCTTTTAGGGGAGGACTCCCAAAACTTCCCGGTTATAAGCAATTGTAAACCAGCGGTGTATGAAGCTTTCGAAAAGTGGCGGCACCAGGATTTTGGTTCTGGGAAAAGAGAGGGCAATTTTGTCTCATGCGGGGGAGGGGGAAGCTATAAATTGTCACTTTACACACTCAGTCATGAGATGTACCTCCGCTTTCCGTTTAGTATGCACTGCAACCGCCGATTTTGGCCAAAATCGACGGTTGCCATATAACACGCCTCGCCAGAGCAAGGGCAACCTAATATGATATCATTATTTGCTTGGCCTGGCACAGCTACGATCTAATTACATTGCCAACACGCGCGGTGTAATATGATGCCTCTATCTGATGCACGTTGGGCGTATTATTAATGTTCCTATGATAGCATACTGAAAGGAAAGAGCTTGCACACTTAATTCGGAATTTTCTGGAAGGAAAGTGGGAAGGCAAAACAATCTCTTGTGGAAACTTGTCAAGTCATATGCATACGCGCCCCTGTCTGTAGATAATAAATAAGTTTAACAAACAAATTGTAATGAAACAAAAAAAGTGTGTGCATATTCTACCAGTTCTTGCATTTTTCAGAACAATGAGGAGGTGAGGACGTTCCCCCAGGCCCCGCTTCCTACATCTTGTAGTTGAAGATTATTCGTGACAAGAATGTAATGTGTCAGGGAGAAAAGAATGTAACCAACATGATGTGTAGGCCTATATAACAATTGGGCAAGAAGACGAGGGTTTGAAAAAATTATGATTAGACAAATTATTGGTGGGGCCATTCGTCAACAGTTTAAAAGTGCCATTTTCAAAGAGGAAAAGTGCTCCTTTTCAATGGTAAAAGTACCCTTTACACAAAAAGGCAAGTGCCCTTTTAATAGAAGGAAACAAAATAGACTAAAATTGTTAAATTTGACGTCCGCGCGCATGTAATCTATTTATAATTTCCCTTAAATAGTGTATACTCTTGAGTCATAATAAGAGGTTGATTGGATTTTTTTGGTAGAATGCAAACTACCTTTTCGACTTAGTATGATAAAATTTAAAATTATAGTTTTCTTATTTTTGGCGGCCATCTTGGTAGATTGGCGACCATTTTGAAATTGACATCCGAAAATCATTTTTACCCAATATTTCACATTAGGGATTATGGGATGGAGCTCGTGGACAGAGCAGACAAGATGCAAATAATATAATCCAGTGGAGAGAGTGCACTGCAGCCTTATGGACCAGGAGGCCTGAAGAGACTAGGTAAAGTGAGGTGATTTCACATTCCTGTGTTATATTACTTTGTAAAATCTATGTTTTTCGTTCCATGTCAATTTAGATATCACATGAATTTAAATACATAATTTAAGATGGTTGGCTCATTAAAAATGGCTGCCAAATTAAAATGGCTGCCACATACGTAGCAGTGGCGGCACCAGGATTTTGGTCATGAAGAAGAGGAGCAAGTTGGTCTCATGAGAGGCAAAAGCCTATAAATCGGACAAAAAATATTACTTCACACGATTTTCTGGGGGCAAAGGCGGGCAAAGTGATTTTGAGGGGGAGGGGGCCCTTCATACCCCTGTAGCGCTGCCACTGATAAGTAGAATTTTACCATTGGTGTAACAGCTGTAACTTAACAGTCACCAGAGGAGTAACAAGGAGCAAGCCTAAACAAAATATTAAAACAAACATTGAGAATGGGAATTTACACGTCCAAAGGAAAGGTCTAAACCAACAATTATTAATTCGAAAGCAGCACAAGCTGCAGCAGTTAATGTTGCTGCACTCAAGAATGGTATTGAAGAGGTGCAAATAATATTTTTAATGTGCAGAAATTGTACAGGCAACGCCATCGAACAAGCTAATACATGGACATTCAGTGATTCCCTTACAGCAACAAATGGTCCATCTGAGCTTGACATATTACTAAGGTGGATTAACACAAGGGCATACTGTCACGGTACATCAGACAAAAGTACGTGCTGATATGATTCATCACAGTTGTGACAACCTGACCGAACAGGTCAAACAAGCATACAAACCAAAGAGACTCACGAGACCCAAACATCTCGTGACTGGATTTTACAGCACAACTGAAACCCCTCTAACGACAGGAATGTCCTTGCATTGTTACCATGCAACTAGAAGTAAAGGCAAAGGCATGATTGATCTTCTAAAACATGCTGGGATTGGAACATCTTACAAGTCTATATTACAACATGTCACAGATCGCTAGCCAAGTGCAGAAAATCATAGTTGATAATAACGGTATTTACACACCACCTGGCTTAAAGAAGGGCCAAACTATATCTGCTGCTATTGACAACATAGATGCAAAGGTAGATACCCAGACGGGAAACATTAATTGCATGTACTTGCAGCAACTGTATGAACTAAAAGTTTACCAAAACTCGTATCTGCAATTAAAAAACTCAATTTAGGAAGTTAATGGATGAGTTTTATGCTGCCAATGCCACGTGCCTGTCTATAGATGGGCTCGCATGTCAGCATGTACATGCGACAAGTTACCACATATACTAAGCTTCCTTCAAGCAACTCGTCAGGAACAGCGGGGTCTGCACTTGGCATCACTAGAACAGTTATGCATCTGTTTTGAATATAAAATAGACTAGATTATGCTCAACATTTGCCCGAAGACATAGCAAGAATGTATCATCTGCAGCATACCAACCGTGAGTTCTGGGATGAATTTGTGTTCAATCTGGGTAACTTCCTGACAGCACAGCAGAGAGCATACTTGCATCAGAGTCTTAGGAGAAAAGACACAGATTGTTTGTTGAAGAACAATCCAATAAAAAGCATTTACTGCTCTTTTGGTATTGTCCTCAAGGGAACTTAACATAAAAGATGGGAACCAATCATGTCAACAAAGTTCACAAAATGGTGATGGAGGTATATCTGGAATCACCATCAAACTCCTGAAACACTACCCGAGGAACTACTGTCTATCAAAAACTGTAATGACATCTGAACTCAAAAGATACACAAATGACTGTCAGCTGAGTTAGAGGACATGTTAGTAGTAGACAAAGGACCAACTAAAAAGGTGATAGAGCAAATTATTACTGTAAGAAGTTCACACCACAAAATGACCAAACTGTGGTTTAAATGTCAGATAAGGTAACCAGCCCATTTACGATATACTTGAGAAGCAATTGGGAAGAGCAAAGCAAGAGAATGTTATATCCATGACCTCAAGGCTAATCAGTACTATCAAACAATGTCAATCCATTTACAGTTGCCAAACATTAAACAGGTATGAGGATGGAACTGAACTTAAGTTGTTACTATGCCCAACAGTATAACCATGGAGCTAATAGCTCTATGGTATAACATAAATTATACTGCCCATTTGCTATCACGCTGCTCTCACTGAGTAATACATTTTATGTTGAGCATGCAAAATATGCTGAGCACGCATGATTGCACACCACTAAACAATGTATATATTTACTTCCCCTTTAAGTAAAATCACCAATGGACATATAAACCCAAGTCCTGGCCAGGCAACCATACTGGGTTACTGTGGAAGAATTAGAGTTATGATTTGTAACTTTGTTTTTTCTTCAAAAATTAAAGGTGAAGGGCAGCACTGTATTTAAAGGGAATGTACACATAATGAATACTTGCTATATTGTTATTTTGACTTAAGTGGCAACCATTTTTAATGTGGCAGCCATTTTTAATGTGGCAGCCATTTTTAATGTTGCAGCCATCTTGAATTCTATTTTCAAATTTATGTGATATAACAGAGTTGACATTGAACTGAAAAATATAGAATATTACAAAGTAATATGGAACAGAAATGTGAATTATTGAGTAAAATATGATTTTCGGGTGTCAAATTTTAAAATGGCCGCTACTCTACCAAGGTGGTCGACCAAAAAATGAAAACCATATCATTTTTATATCTTATGATGTATTTAATCGAAAAAATATGGTTTGCAAGATTCTACTAAAATTATTCACTTAACTACACAAGGGCATGTTCTAAAAGACAAACAGCCCTCATTTGACTTATTTTCCGTTTTTTTCTTCGTGTATTCACTTTAATATCGCAAATCAATCATTAATAATCGAAACAATCTTCATAATACATAATAGCTTTTTGCAAATCATAGCAACAATAAACAACATTAAATCCTATATCACACTAATAAACTATGTCATAGAAATGTAAGAATGTATGGAAGGAACGAAAATTAGAACAATGTTGGACAGTGGTTTTAATAATCAAAGAGCTTTTTGTAACTTATCTTAAGTTTACCTTGTAAAATAACAGACACAGACACACTCTTGTAAGATGTTCATCTATGAAGGCTATAATTCAACTGATCTGATTGACACACATGTCAAGACTCTGTGAGCAGTAATTACATTCATGGTACATTAAACCTGGTACAAACAAGCTGTTATGTTACATACCTATCATCAAAATATGTTTTTCAACTTGGAAAAAAATATAAACTTATTGCGAATTTCAATCAACTGATCAAGTGAGGCAAGGAGTCACGAAATTTACAATTGATAAATACAATGATTAAGATGCAAAATGAGAAAGTTATAGGGTGCTTAGCACCAGACTTGTTTTCCTACTGCACCTACCTATTTTTTTTTTCTCACAAAATTTGCAAAAAGCTCTTTAAAATAGGGCTCACATAGAATGTGCGATCCACCCCAAATCTTATTAGAAGGGTCTCTTTAAAATAGGACCCAGAAAAACTTTCAATATGGGCCCAGGCCCCTGCCCCCCCCCCCTCCCCTCCCCCCTCTACCACCTGTCGGCGGGATACCTATCTTAGTCGGGTAAAATCATAAAGGAACTTTCCAGAAAATTGTCCGGAAATTAAACTCGGCTAGATTTCCTGATAATTAAAGGAAATTTCCCCCAAATCAAAAAACTGCCCGAAAATGGAAGAAAATTGCCTAAACTAAACAAAAACCTCTCAAAAGTAATCGTTTATCCACAGATTTATTGCTATTTTCCCTTCGTACTTCGTAATATGTTTTTGAGTGTGGCAACAAGTTACCACCTCCCTGAGTAAGATGGTCCCGTACGGCCATGTTGGAAAATTCAAAAAGGTGCGCCGTTACAGACAAACAAAGATTAAATTAAAGTATTCTTTCAAATGATAAAAATATGTCCCTGACTCCCCCTGTTGACAAACTGAAGAAACTTGAGTACTGTATTGCCCGATTTGGTAGATCTTGGCTTAGGCCGCTGAGCAGTATTGCAAGTGGGGGAACGCACGTTTGAAACGACTTATCTGAAAGACGGAAATGCAAAGTAAGGGAACTGGTAAATAATTATTTTCCTTTCTCCCCCCCTTTTCCCAAAAAAAAGAAAAAGTGTAGTTTCTAAGCCTTCAGTGATAATTCTACAAATGTTTTTATTATGACAAAATAATGTAATCACGTTGTCTTTGTCAGTTTACAGTTTAAAACGACGTATTGCAGTGACGTAGAAAGCAAAGCCGAATGCGAGGGAGGGGGAGAGGGGGAGGGGGCGGCAAGGGGCCAAGTACCATTCTGGTATAATTTCAAATACAAAATGATTTTGAAGAGCTAAGATTCCATGGCATCAATTTTCCTTCATTTTCGTGTAATTAGCTTAAATGTTTTTTGAAGTTTTCTTCAATTTTCAAGAAATTTCTTTATTTTCGGGAAATTTTGGGGAGTAATTTTCTTCAATTTCCTTCATTTTCGTGAAATTAGCTACAGAGTTTGTGAAATTTCCTTCCTTTTATGGATATTTTCTTATTTTCGAGAATTTTTTTCAATTTGTGGGAAATATCCATTTTTGTGAAATTTTCTTTAATTTTCAGTAAAATTTTTTTTCTCTCAAAATTTTGCTTTAACCCATTTTTCAAGGATACAATTTTTGTTAATTAAATCAAAAGCTTCTACATATGAATTTTTCTTCATTTTTTTCTCTCTCTATTTTCGAGAGGTTTTCTTCAATTTTCGGGAAATTTCTTTCATTTCGAGAAATTTTCTTTAATGTTTGGGAAATGTTTCCAAATTTTACAAAAATGTCCAATACTTTTACGAATAATTTTTAGACCGTGATAAGAAACTCGTACATTTTGTGCGTCTGTTGGGACGGGACAAAAATGAATTTTGCAGGTCATCCTTTTTATAAATTGCGACAAAGTGTGTGTGTGAAGAGGAGGGAGGAGGGGGTAGAATGCTTGGTGTAACATTTTCCCGAACTTTGGTCCTAAATATCTTGATATAAAAAAATTGCAATTTTTAAAAAAGGAAAGATCACCAGTAATTTTCGGACCAATCAAAGTTTTGAAAATTTGCTGTTGGAGGGAGGAAGGTGACATAATTTCCCTTAAAAGCTATCATGCTGTCGTGCAGGCTTTCAAAATAGTTCAGTTGGAAAGTGCGCCTCAAATCTTGTGCTCCCAGATTCAAACATCTTCCACGGCCTCTGGGTGGGTATATGCCCTGTTCTGTCCGGTACCCTTGTCATGGGCGCCGGAAGGAGTTTCAGTTTGGGGAACAAAAACTATGACTGGCCAAATTATTGGTAGGGTATGGCCCCACCGTGCCCACCCGTTCCGGCGCCTTCGCATTATAGTAATATACATTGACATAAATGATGTTCCTTCAAAGAAATTAACTGGTAGATTGAATTATTTCAAGAATTGGTTAATCAGGAAAAAAAGAAAGATACGATTTTAATTTTATTTATTTATTTACAAGTAATCTAAGATTGCACATAATCTTTCTTGACACAAAACTAATTACTTGATTTCTAAAATTCGAATTGCAAAAAATAAATACTGAGATTTACAGAAAAACTGATACTTTGGGTTAAGCGAGAACTGCAACCATTTATCGTCATTCTGTAGCTGCTTTGACTACGATATATTTGTCACAGAAATCCCCACTCCAAAAACAAAATAAGCCTAACAAGTATAATCTGTGACCCCCGAAAACACCTAAGTCTTACAGCGTCCTTGGTATTCCTGTGATCTATCTCTTTCTGACTTCCCTATACCACCCCACACCTCAAATCACACTCTACCCACTATATTGCCGGTAAGTTGTGATAAGTCAGGCCCGTAGGGAGGGGTAACGACCGGTGCGTTCGCACCCCTTCAACACCAAACGTACACAGATTTCATAAACCTCCCTATAATTCATGTGAAATCAAAATATTTTACTGTGAGGCTCAACTAAAACTTCCAAACATAGTCCACAACTTTTGAAGATGAGTTTTAAAAACTGGGTGTAGGTGAGTGGGTGTAAGTAGGTGGGTGTGGTTGGGTGGGTGTGGGTAGGCCTACTTATGGAATTATATGCATTTAAGTATGTCGATCTGTACTTTTAATATAAAAGTTAAGCCATTTCCATTACTATATGTGAAAAGCAGAAACGAAATAGAGGTCATCATCATGCTTTAAGATACCAATATTCGTTTCAAAACTTATGAAAAATTATGGAATTTTTATTAAACTCGTTTTCAGGCAAAACAATCGCCCTAGAAAAATTAGGTCCTGTTCGTCTACAGGTATATGCATCATTTCTAAGCTTGGCAGTATGCCCCCAGCAGTATCTCTAGATTTGAGCTGGTTGGTGGGTACACAGGGTATGAAAGTAGTCGGCAATTTTTGGTACATGATAAATAAACCTTAAAAAGTTTATATCCGAATGTGGTTTGAATTGAAAGATCCTATTTTTGGCCACTCCTCCATGAAGCATAACATGAATCACCCTTCCCCGTGACTTCATCAAGTTTCAGGCAAACAGATATCATGAAAGAGTTGAGCTCTCGCTTATGTAACTCCTTGTACTACTTGATGGCAGTCTTTGATTGTAGTACTCTATACCTGACTTCGGAAAGTCAAACTCATTTATTGCTTTGTTGCCCTTCTTTGAAGCCGCGGCCACACCCTTCGCCACTTGCTCCTTAAAACGTCTTTCTTTCTCCTGTTTCTCATGTTCTTTTTGTCTTTGTTCTCTTTCACTCTTCTCTAATGACCATTGTTTGATCAGTCTTTCTTCAATTGTATCCATCAGGGCCGTGTGAGGTGTTCGAACTCTCGGTCGATGACGCTGGAATGAAATGGAGGATCGATTATGTTAGGGTCAATCAATTTAGAAGAAAATGGTTCCTTAAATGTAGTGATCTCATATCAATATTATTGGGAATTGGCATTATAGTTGACTTACCAATTACCTGCAAACATGACAATTACCCTGTCCATTTCCTTTCTTGCTCTTCCTTCCAGTGACGAAGCCAATAGAGGAAAATGCAATGCCCCCAGTCGATGAGTCTTACCACCAAACAATTAACCATTCATAAATAACCTCTTTTTGGCACATATGACTTGAACTGTTAGAGTGTCGGTATACACAAACAAACAACATCTGTATCAAAACTGTATGATATTTGTTTGTAACATTCCCCACCCAAGTGAGACTACGCCCCCAAAATCTATGCCACAGTATCCGCCCCTTCTCCGCCAATCCTGTTTCCCTCGATTGTTAAAAAAGGATATCACTTGAATATTAAAATGAAAACACTTTCAAACACACGAGTTTACGTAATTTGAGAATATTGGCCAAATTATTTCACTAAATGATATCATGGTCCGTAAAAGTAATCAATCATGGGCAAAACAGATTATCGGGACCAGTATAATACAATTTTTTCCTAGTAGTCCGAAAGGCACTAATGGGCCAGTGATGGTTCAATACCATTCGTGGTACTTAAATGAGTAAACCTGACGAAAAATGATGTATTCAATCTATATTCAATTCCGAAAATTATGAGGATTAGTAACCAACAGTCTTAATATTATTATAATGTTGTTTGCTACTTACTGTAAATTCAGCTGCAGCGTTGGGCCATTTTTGTTTCGGAAGTAGTAGATCCGACTCATATCGTGGCTGTCGAGGCATTGGTTGGCCCATTTGACGTCCCATATAGCGGTTATTTCCATGTTGAGGAAGACCATACACTAATGACAGAAAGTTTTAAAGAAGTTTTTATTTGATTAAACCACATGATATATATCAAGCTTTAATTTCTTCCTAATAAAATGAACAAAACGAAAACGAGTCACAACTCAACCAGGGAGGTTGATGAGGGTGCAGTCAAAGTGATCCACTCTGAATTCCCATCAACAATATCACCCTCCCTCGAAAAGAATTAAGATCTGATTGCATATGACAATTAATTATTACACACGTTTTAAGTAGGAAGTTCAGTCAGATCAATGGTATGCAATTCTCAAATCATGGTAATTCTATCATTGCAATAATATTATTGCATTCACAAAACTGATCACTGCTGGTACAACCCAGTATGAGATATTGCAGAATCATTTAAGTGGCATCGAAAACAGGGACCGTAGGCCTACATCCTATAAAATGCGTGGTCATTCTCATAAGCAGGATTAGGTGGCGAAAGGGTTGTTTTCATATTCATATCGTTCGTATCGTAATTTTCTGTATTTTCGTGTGTTTTTATTATTTTGCTTCCCACTTTCGGCACTGGCAACTTTCATGTTTTGAATTTGCACCCGACCCACACTTTTGGTACGAAAATCCCACCCATGGTCACTACCTCATCGGAAATATATCTGTGTATGGAAACCAATGTAAAGATTATGATACAGAGCTCAATATAAGTGACAACAGTGTGTGTTGCTTACCCACATCGAGGTTCTTCGTTTTGAAGTTGATGTTGAAAGGATCGGGGTCTTTGTATGTTTCAAATTCTGGCAACCCTAACTTCTGGATCGGAGGGTACTGAAAAAAAATATGACGTTTGAATACGTTTTGATATTTAATTTAATCATGAATATTTATATGTGAGAAGTGACAATACAATGCAATAGGGTACCAATTTATCAAACTTTAAATGGTAAAACAACTGCAGTTTAGTCGTTAATGATTGTGTGAATTCTGATTTGCTCTTGTAACTGTTGTATCAGCCTTTAACGTAATACGTTCTGCAAACACTTTTAAATATTTCTTATTTATGTATTTGATTCTGCTCATTTTAATCAATGAAGTGATGGAACAGCCGATCAGTATCATGCATGATCAATGCGACTATTGGTCGGGTTTAGTCCCCCGATTGTCAGGCATTCAGGGGGAGTTGTTAATTTCATATAATCAAAGTCTCAGCAACCAGCATCTAACAAGTGAGGATCAAGACCTCCATCACATTCCCTCTTGAACCCGCCACTGTCTTGCATAGGCGTACGAAATGGGGCTTCACCCCCTCCCCCCTCCCCCGCCTCCATTCGGGCAACATATACACAGCTTTTCAGGCAATTTTTGGCATTTATTTAATTAGACAGATAAACGTATAAAAGAAGTTAATTTAATTAGATTAATTAATCAGAAACAGGAAAATTTAAAGATTACAAGATTTTAACTTTGATTCACTTTTTATGTGTCCGTTTTATCATTATCGACAAGTTTTACTTTACATGCTTTATGATATACGGTACGCATGGCGGGAATACTAAAATGTTTGAACAATTTGTTGCTGACAGCATTGACCAGCTCAGTAATATGTGCGAATTATCTGATAAGGAAGTAACGCCAGCGGATGGAGCCAGGATAAGATGCCATGGGGTGATGGGGGTGGGAGCAAGCCAAGCCAAACCAGGGACGATGTGATAAAGTGTTGTATGAGCAGTTTTGTCATCATTAATGGAAGATTATCTGCATATTGAGACAAGGGTGCAGTCTTCTGATCTCAGAAAGCGGGGAGCAGGGAGAAGGTACTCCCTAAAAGGTTTCACCTTCCCTATTGCATGCTTTCTTTTGATTAGGAAAAACTGGGAAAAAAATTGATATAATATTGGTGGAAAATTTTGTAAAATCTTTGAGAATCTTGGCAAAATTTGGTAATATTTACCGAAAATTGCCTGAAAATGAAGGACATTTTCCGAAACTTAAATTTCACGAGAATGCTGAAAATTTCCAAAACAGTGAAAGACATTCCTAAATATGGGAGGAAATTTCCCAAAATGAAAAAATTACCGAAAACTTGAATGAAAATTGTCCCAATATGAAGTCAAGTTTTGCGCAAGAATAAAGGAAATTTCTCAAAAAAAAAAAAAAAATTCCCTATAATGAAAAAAACGTTTCAAAAACTGACCATATATTTCCCAAAAAGAAGGACATTTTCCTCAAGAATGAAAGAGATTTCCCCAAAACTGACCATATATTTCCCATAAAAGAAGAATTTTTTCCGAAAATTAAAGAAAAGCTACCGAAAATCAAAAAAACAATTGCCCTCAAATGAAAGAAAAATTCCCAAAATTGCACGAGAATGAAAGAAATTTCTACAGATTGAAGAGATTTACCAAACATTTAATAAAATTTCCAGAAAATTTACTAAAAACGTATCTAAGAATGATCCATTGTAAAAAAGTATGATCGGAAAAATCTCTGACAACAAAATGGCTGACAAAAGTACCGTTTGAGGCGACACTCAGAAAGGTGTGTAAGGGGGCATCCCCCACTGTTTTTCTTTTGAATATCTTCTGTATGGTTATTTTTTGTATTTCAGGGTGATTTTGATTTCTCCACTATCAGTGGGCAAATTCGGTTTATGGGTATAACAAATCAGTGACATTACCATGCAGTCACCATCACGGTGGTGATATTACCATGCAGTCACCATCACGGCAGTGACATTACCATGCAGTCACCGTCACGGTGGTGATATTACCATGCAGTCACCGTCACGGTGGTGATATTACCATGCAGTCACCGTCACGGTGGTGATATTACCATGCAGTCACCGTCACGGTGGTGATATTACCATGCAGTCACCGTCACGGTGGTGATATTACCATGCAGTCACCGTCACGGTGGTGATATTACCATGCAGTCACCGTCACGGTGGTGATATTACCATGCAGTCACCGTCACGGTGGTGATATTACCATGCAGTCACCGTCACGGTGGTGATATTACCATGCAGTCACCATCACGGTGGTGATATTACCATGCAGTCACCGTCACACCGTGAACATTTGCCAGATTGAGATTCAACAATCAGCTGTTCCCGATTGTTTGCATATATGACTATGTAATGTTATTACCTGTCTGAAATCATGCTTTTTGGGATTAGAATATTGCTCCTTTTTAAACATCCCCCCTGTCACAAACGCTTTTTTTCGTCTTCCGGGCTTGGAATATCAAACTTTGTCACAATTGTCCTACTTTTAGGTCTCTTTGGTTGTAAAATCTTTGGCAATTTAATTGTCTCCTTATCTTCCCCAGATATATATGAATTTCCCTCTTGTTGAACTGCAGGTTCCTTTTTTCGAGGATGAATGCTATCACGTGAGTTTCTTTTCGGTGGCTTTGGGAGATAAGTCTGGGGCCGAAAATCTGGGGGTTTTCTTCTCCAAATATCTTCGGGTGGAAGACGCGATGTCACGTGGAAAGTATTGCTTCTTGTCACGAGCAAATCTTGCTGGGCTCTGTATTTGTCATGAGCAGAAAAACCAAACTGATGGAATTCAAGTGATTTTGATGAAGAAGAATGTTGGTGTTTATTGCTGCTGGCTAATCTGGAGTGGGGCCGTTTGAACGATGGTGTTGATAATGGGAAGATGGCGCTATCTCGGCTGCCGTGGCCATTGTTGTAGACGAGGTTCTTCGGTGAGATGGCATCAGACTTGGGACTTTCTGTCATGGCAAAAGTAGAAAATGGATATTTAATCATGTATCGACCTGACGAGAAAGGGAGGGGTTTTCTCAGATATTGAGACCAGATTTAAGGATGTATTTCAGTTGCGTGACCAGGGGGCTGAGGGGCAATATATCAGATATATATTATTGCCCCCCAATTCCCATTGATAGATATTCAAAGATTATTCCTACATAGGTAGCTTAAGGTAGGAAACATATTTTCTGAACCCCAGGGCCCATACTTTATAAGAATATATACAACATTTTAATTTGGTTATATACCGGCAAAGCCTCATTCAAAACGGTGTTGTATTCGACACTGCAATCGAGAGGACGGGCAGAGGCGTCGGAAGCGAAGGGGGACGGGAAACGGCGAAAAAGTTAGCCTGAGCAGCGGAGAGGATTTCACCTCCCGAGTTGGGAGGTAAAATGGGAAATGATTTAAATAAAATATAAAGAAATGATAAAATATTGAAAATTTGAAAAAATTATTAGAAATTTTGGTAAACTTTCCGAAACTGAAGGAAACTTCTTGAAAATTTTAGAAAATTTCTCGAAAATGAAAGAAATTTTACGAAAACCAAGAAAATTCCCTAAGGAAATGAGATTTTCCGACAATTGAACAAGATGTCCCGATTAGCAGCAACGTTTGATGGAAACACGCAATTTTCTCATTTGTGACTGGGAAAATTTGTGGGTTTTTGCCCCTTGAGAAGTAAACTTTTCTACGCCCCTGGGGTACTCACAAATTAATGTATTATTTTTTTTTGGTTGAAAATGTCTAGCTTAATAGCTTTTAACCCCAGAAAGGATTGTTGCCTCTAACAATGTAACACTGGTTACGCCACTGGTGTATTCTACAATAAAAGATAACGGGGTTCTTATTAAACAGTGATGGATGATCTAGGGATCTAGGGATTTATGGTAAAATTGTAAAAAATTGCCATAAAATATTAAAAAGCAGGGTTATAGAAATTATTTTGAAATGAATTCCAATTACTACGGAAATGGGGAAGGGAATGCGATCTTAACGTGAGTAAAAAATGAAAGAATTTTATTTCAGAAAAGACAGACCCCCTAAGGTACTCCACATTTACTGTATGACAGCGAAATTTTGGCTTTATATCTGGTGATATCCCTTGACGATAAGGGGCGTACTTGTATCAGGCAGCTTATACGGAAGGCCATCTGTCTGTCTGTCAGGAGGGGAGGATTATCCCCAAATCCCGGATCTGCCACTGAGCTTTCTTCCAACTATTAAGGATTCAGACTTTGACTCTCTTATCAAATTAAAAACATTGGCTTATGTTGTAATCCACAAAAAATCCTCGCGATGCGTTTTCTAGATCAAATTGCTTTATCTGAAAAAGTCGTCATATTTCTTGTAAAGCTGTACTTAAATCTACCCAGCAACAGCAATTCTATGTATCTAAGATTGTATACATGTCTATAATCTCTATTCATGACTTTTGTCCAAATGTTTGAAAAGGGAATTTGTCAGCCAAGATTTTGATCTGGATATGGTATTTTTTTTCTTCAAACTTAAGCGGCAGGTAACTCAGTCGGTTAAACGGACGACTGAGATGCTGGAGGTTCGAGTCCAACAGCAGTTTTTCCACAGAACGATATACGCCGACTCCAAGTCAAGCGCAGAGGTTTATCAGTTTGTAAGACAAAAATTTGTCTTATCAATCATACCTTCACCCAGCCTTCGGAAAAAGTGGCTAATTGTTGGGTGACGGCGCTCACCATTACCATAATTCAAAGGGGACGTTAAGCCGTCGGTCCCGAGGGCAGGGTTCTTCACCCCTTGCCTGCTTCTATTATTACTTTTTAAAAAGAGTAGGATAAAACTCGCCCTTTATCCACGACAATCCCTGTCAAAATCCTTGTTAATCTATCACTGTTTCATGTCTATGGGTGTTTAGTCAGTAAAATTCAAAGAGTGTTGAATTGTCACGCAGGGGCGGAGCCGGGATAAAATATGAGGGGCAGAGTCAAACCAAACCAGGATGATGTGTTTTATGAGCAGTTTTGTCATTGGAACATTTTAGTACAAGGGTCACTCTTATAAGCGGGCAGCAGAGAAAAAGGTACTCCCTGAGGGTTTAACCAGTCAAAAGGTCCGGTCACCAAAACATCCCCGCCAGAGTCAAAACGTCGCCGGTAAAAAGGTCCTCAGGTCAAAACGTTTCCGTCTACATTCAATATTGAAAGTTGTTTAAATTTAAGTATACTGGATATGAGGATCATAAAAATGATTGTATACATATTCATTTATTAATCAATTAAATTGGCCATTTTTGAATTTTCATTTTGAAAATTGACTCTGAAATAGCTCAAACTAATTAACTGTTTTGTATTTATTTTTGTTTTTGTAAATTTCAACACGTAATTATGGTAGTATTTCACTATTCAAAGATCAGATTATCATTCCAAGTTCATTACCGATATTTTTGCTGCAATTCTTGTCTATTTTAAGACAATAATGACGTAAAAACAAAACGGATGCAAAATATATTTCAAAGATAGATACAATAACAGTAATTTGAAAACATAAACATAATCATGTCCCCTGAAATTTTTCTGATTATATTTTTTTTTACCATGAGATAATCCTTAGTCACTGTTTATGTAAATTTTCTTTCTCTTCCAATCTTTGGGAAGTTCTTTATTCTCGCGCAGCTTCGGAATTTCCTTCCCGGTTTTCAAGTTGGGACAATTTTTCTCGGATTTTCGAAAAAAATTCTTTAGTGTTTGGGAAATGTCTTTAATTTTTATGTCAGGCAATTTCCTTAAACTGTTAAATCTTGTGCGATTTTTAGAAAATTTCAGTTATTTGTGGGCAATTTTTTTTCTCGATTTTCGGTAAATTTTCTTCAATTTTCGGGAAATTTTATTCAATGTTTGGAAAGTTTCTTTCAATTTTGGACAATTTGAGCAATTTTCGGAAAACTTCGCTTATTTTGTTGCAATTTTTTTCTCGATATTTGGTATATTTTCTTAAATTTTCTTAAATTTTCAATCTTTTAGAAATTTCCTTTATTCTTTTGTAATTTTTGGAAAACGTCATTCATTTGGGACAATTTTTCTTTGATTTTTGGTAAATTTTCTTCAATTTTCAAGAAATTTCCTTCAGTAATTGGGATATCTCTTTTAATCGGGAGGATATTTCTTTCACGCTTGTGCCACTTTCTACAGTTTTCGGAAAATTTCCTTCATCATTTTGGGCGACAATTTTCTTTAATTTTCATAAAAAAATTCAAACTATCAGGAAATGCTGCCAAATTTTACCAAAATATACAACGATTTTATTCAAATTTCCTTCACTTGTTTGTTAATAATTTTCCAATTGAGAGACGGTGAAATTCTTTTAAAGAGGCGTACCAGTCAAAACGTTCTATTACCAAAACGTCCCCGCCCTGAATAAAAACGTCCCCGGGTTAAAATGTTTTCGGGTCAAAACGTCTCCTTCTACATTGAATATTGTATATTGAACTTTGTTTGAACTTTAAGTATTATAGATAAAAAAATGATTGTATGGGCCTACACTAAGTTTACAGATATCATGTATGGTATCATTTCCGTAATTTTTGCTGCAATTGTTGTCTATTTTGGGACAAGAATATAGATAGACAACTTGACAGGCAAAATAAAGCAGACATACTATTATTGCATGTTCTTATGAATTTATCTTATCGTTTGCATTTGATATTTATTAGCTCTTTACGTTTAATAGTAAAAGTTAAACATACAAAAAATATTAAAAAACATGACAATATCTATCCAAGACGGGGACGTTTTGGTTTCTAACGGGACGTGTTGGTAGCAAAGTGAGGACGTATTGGTAAAGGGAGATTTTGACTGGACTGCTGGATACCACACCGCCACTGTACAGTGCCGTCAAGAGGAATCGCGGGGCCCGGGGAAAAATGAAAATTTGATGGAGGAAAAAAATGAAAATCCGGGTCTCATATAATGTGTACGGTCCCTTATGACCCGGGCCCCCTTGAACCCCAGACCCGGGGCATTGCCCCCGTTTCACCCCCTTATCGGCGGCCTACATCATGACCCAATGACGCTTTTACCCGCGAAGGTTTTAATTTGGGGCGGGGACGTTTTGGCATGGGGACCTTTTGGCAAAGGGACGTTTTGACTTGTGAGCCCATATGCACATGCTGGCTGTTTTAAAAACATGAGCAGGGGATCGAATGGTTGTATTGCTAACTAGTTTTTTTTTAAACTTTTTACTCTCGGTTGGCGTTCATGTCCTCTTGAAGGATTTTTGCCGACTTAACTGATTCAGATTCAGATTCAGAGGTTATTTTAAAAAAAAAAGATTTACAACTTACCTTTTAACAAATTGTGATTAGAGTAAGTTCCGATTAATTTTGTTGAAATCTTTTCCGAATTTGAACCTTTTCCGAATTTGAACCTTTTCCTGATATAATTCTTCCTTTAAAAAATCCAGACAGTTGCATTAACACTATGATGAACATTACTATCACACAAGCAAAGAACACGAAATTGCGGCTATTCAGGGGTCCTAAACACACTTACAGGACGGCTCTGACAATAACCTTGTTGACACTAGCAACGGGGTTGCCACGAGACTAATCCATTATGGTGGGTAAGGTTGGCGGTAGGTTATTTTTTAGTGTTCTTCTTAAGCTTCACTCTTTGTTAAAGCAACTCCTGTCAATATCAACATATCAATAAAGACAAGGTGGCAAGTGCTACTGCATAAGCTTGTAAGTATTAACATTATAGGTAGAAAAATAAAGATAAAAGACAAGATAATGGAAGACTTGTTTGATTTCGAGAATTGTTTGCATAACTATACTCATGATTTTAATGCAATGATCTCTTACTGATTGAGGAATTACCGACGTTGTTACAATTTGAATCATCGCTCATGAATAAAATGATATACAAGTAACTATCAATGACACAGTGATAAATGCAGCACAGCTCAAATTTTCCAGAATGGGACGTGCAGACGTAATAGCAATAAATCAGCCAGAGACATACAAATCGGTGCAGAGCATCCATTGGCGTAGACAGAGGGGTCCCACCCCCTCCCCCTCAAAAAAAAAAATACACATCAAAAATATGTTTCACTCAGGTGAGCAAGTTTTACTGAAAAATTAATTGTCATGTTTTTGAGCAAGAACTTTTGTCGCCTTCATATTGTGTGGCACATATTACACAGACAGTTAAAAAAATTAAAAAAATCTTGGCTTACGCCAGTGCCTAATTCCCTTCATGTCCCGTAGCTTTCTGAAACTTCGCCCCTTCAAAATACACCACGCGATTTGGCTTAAATTCTAACGCATTTCATACATGTCATACCATTCTCTAAAATAAGTAATTTCTTTGAGCTTCCGGGGGCTTCGCTTCCTAGAACCCACCGGGGCTTCGCCGATGTTTTCCTCGACCCCACAATGAGCTTGCTTAGCTAAGTGGGGCTTTTGCGCTACGCGCAAAGCAATGTCGCCTTACAGCGACATATTTTCGGTAAACCCATCAAAAATACCTCTCTCCGCTCATGGTTGCCCCCCCCCCCTCCTCTCCTGCAAACAAAAATTCTGCCTATATGTCAGTGAGAAGCTCACATGTCTAATAGAATGTTATTGCTCAAAATAGCCTCGATACGGAAGTATTTTCAATAGATGGGGGAGGGAGGGGAGGGGGAGGGGGGGGGGAGGGCGGTGAGCACTTTTGTCCGAAAAGTTCCACCAGAAAAAGTTACTCGACTGCAGTAGCGTAGCTAGACATTTTTGCGCGGGAAAATCGGATATATTGCGGAAAACGTTAGAGGAAAACCTTAGGATCTTATGAGAAAAACTCAGATATTTTGAGGGAAAATTCGAATGTTTTGAGGGAAAATTAAGTTATTTTGAGGAAAAAGTCAGATATTTTGAGGAAAAAAGTCAAATATTTTGAGGGAAAAGTCAGATATTTTGAGAAAAAAGTTGGATATTTTGAGGGAAAATTCGGATATACTTTCAAGAAACACTGCTGATTTTCTGAGGAAAAATTTGGATATGTTGACGGAAAATCGGATATTTTGACGGAAAGTTCGGATATTTTGAGTAAAAATTCAGATATGTTGAAGAAAAATTCGGATATTTTGATAGTTCGAGGAAACATGCGGATACTGTGAGGAAAAACTTCGGGAATTTAAAAAAAAGATTCGGACATTTACTAGCTCTAAATTGTGAAATAGGCTTTCATCTGGATTTACCAAAACTATTCAACATAGGCTGAATTTTCTGTTGGGAAATTTTTCAACTTTTTGGAAATTTCCGGAAAGGGAAGGAGGGGGATTTCTCATCTGTTCCCCTTTAGCTACGCCACTGCTCGGAAGTAAAACTTGTCGATAAATATAAACACGGACAACATCTGTCCAACATGTTTTTTGTTTTAAAAAGTGAATCAAAAACGCAAAGGTAAAATCTGAATTTCCAATTCCCCCGTTTATGATTAAACTAATTAATTTCACTTCTTTCGTACGTTTATCTATATATCTATCAAAAAATGTAAAAGAAATTGACCAAAGAAATTGCGTATATGCTGCCCGAATGCACCCCTTTGCGTTCCGTCCAGTACGCCTATGGTCAGATTGACAGTGATGTGAAATGCAAGAAATATGAAAATTGGTTGGGATTTTGTAAATCATTTTGCAGACAGTTACAACCTGCGCACAGAACATTTGCTTGGTACCCTATTTCATTTTTGTTGTTGATATTTTGACATGTCAAATTGGTGAGTGAAAACAGGGAGCTAGCTCCATTCTGAAAATAGGGACAAACGGACAAAGATCGGGAAAATCCAGATAACTGAGGGGAAAGTATAAATATAACTTATTGTAAAATGATTTGGAGAACACAGACTTCTTTTCCAGAGTTAATATAGGAAACCCAAATTTTATATGATTACCTCCTATTATTCAAATAGGAAATTGTTGTTTCCTGCTCCATAATAATATGCACAAATTCATAACTGTATTAAGTGCAGTTACAAGTTCACAACAATGTAAAAAAAAAGAAGAAAAAATCCCTCTCCTCAAAAGACTGCCCCACGTGGATTCAGGAAAAGCAAATAACCTGAAAACCCCAACATCACTTACCCGGAGGCAAGCAAGTGATGAATGAATGGGTTTTCAAGAAATGGTTAAAAGAAATAATTAATGATTTTCTGAATAACAGTTGTAATTTCGTCTACAAGGGCAGATTATGTAGGTTGGACCCATGCCTCATCTCTTCCCCCTTACCGGATAGCATGGGACACAATCATTTTGTTGGAAGAGGGGCTAGATTTAACACAATAAAATGGTAAATGTCAGTGGCGCCGTCACGGGGAGGGGGGGGATGTGCCCCAATGTAAAAATAGGTTATTTTTAATGGGGTAGTCTGTATCATTGCCAAATTATATGCTGCTATATTAGGTCCTTTGTAATCATCTTAATTTAGTTTTAAAAGCCGTGTATTGCACACATTCAATGTCTTTTTGGGGCATCTAAAAGCCCACATGGGCTTTGCCCTTGAACCCCACAGGCGGGCCCCTATTAGGCAGGCCGCTTGATCCCATGCCGAGAGGGTTTGTGCCCCCAAATATTAAACCCCTATTTTTGACTTTTTTTAATACGGGGTTAGTCTGTATCATTGTAAAATTATATATTGCTATATTAGATTGTTTGTAATCATCCTAATTTGGTAGTTAAAATGCTGTGTATTGCACACATTGTTTTGGGGGGCATCTAAAACTTGAAAAAGCTGGGGTTTTGCCCCTAGAACTCACAGGCGGGCCCCTAAAGTAGGCCCCTTGACCCCATGCTGAGGTTTGTGCCTCCCAATATCAAACCCCTCACTGCGCCACTGTTAAATGTATATGTACAGGTAGGTTTTTTATATTCACCACAAAAAGCTTGAAATTTGATATAGTTATGCGGAAAGTTTGTGGAATATTTCAGGTATGGACCCCACAAGGGGCCCCTAAGGAGGGCCGCTTGACCCCATGCCAAGAAGATTTGTGCTCCCCCAATATCAAACCCCTCACGGCGCCACTCTTAAATGTATTTTTACAGATAGGTTTTTTATATTCACAACAAAGAGCTTGAAATTTGATAAGTTATGCAGAAAGTTTGATGTATGGAAAAGTTGTGACTATGGAAGAGAAGACATCTCAAATCTTCAATGCATTTTTCTATTTGTCCTAAATCTTAGTCACTGCAAATCATCAGACTGTTTTCTAAAGCTACAGGAGAGGATGATGGAGATTAGAAACCTCTTGACCAGGTCCTACAGAAAAGAAAACCTATACATATGAAACACTTTTTCAATTAACCAGCTGCAACACATCCAGTTGTCTGATTGACATTTGGTAACAGACCGTAAAATCAACTTTTGTGTTCCTCATCAATGTGACAAAAATTTCAGTACGTGTACACCACCACCTCAACATTTGGCAGTATTTAATGAAGTTTCTTCAGGACATACATGGTGGTAATATCAATAAGTAATTATGGTTGTGATACAACTTCAGATAAACATTTAACTAAAATTGGGTACAACACCTACAATTTCTATTAGTAGCAGAAATTGTGAAGGAATCTTGGATGCAAATATCTGAAGCAGCCAGGGAGTACGCATTGATCAGGACAGTAATTCTGTGCTATCAAATCAATACCACTAATACAAATTCACATGGTTCCTGCTATCTAGTACTAGGGAAGTGATTGATCAATCCATTCTTTGAGCATAACCACCTAGGACTGGTGAACCACAGCCTAAATCAGAAAGAAAGGACAATAAAGACACAAACCATTATATCAAAATTACATTTCTGCTCTTGACCTTTGACATTTTCATCATATCCAACATGTTATTGCCAACATCCTTCACTTTCATGTGTTAATAATATCTAAAAAATAAACTTACTTTATGATGCAAGTAATTATACAGAAGTTGATATGAAATGCAAATATGTATATTGTTTTCATTTCCCAAACAGTTTTCTCTCAAACATTGTAATAAAAATGTTTACAAGACACAGATTCTTTTACAGTATTTTCAATTCTAAAACCAATATCATGTCATAGGGTCTTTCCCAGGAAAAGAAACATATATGTAGGACAGAGAGTCTGAGAGACATTAGGATTTTTTCTTCAATATTAAGGATGGTTCACAGATTACTTGAGAATACATTCCAGGCAGAGGTTCCTCTTACATTTGGTGGGTGCATTTTTATTACAAGTTACTCAGTCGTAGGTTAAACAACGAAACGCAGAACAAGCAAAATGTTGAAATCATTTAGACCTCTATTCTGTTCAAAGAAAAAATAATTGGAAGATACTATAAGAAAAAAATAATTGAAGGATACTATTCCACAAACAAATATCATTCTTCACTGTACTATGGTAAACATGTACAATGTTTGCCAACTGGGTCCAAATATTTTACCATTTAACAAGGACTTTGAACAAATGATTATCATGAGGTCTTAGCTTGATATGAAGTATAAGCGAAACATCCGTCGCACCTAGTGTAATTACTTCTCACCAAGTTTGCTTCAAACTGAGTGTGAAGAAAGAATACACAGCAAGGTATAACACAGATCAATGCAGGAACATAATAATTACATTTTGACATGTGTAACATCATTTTACTGTACTTTGCATAGGTCTTCACTTAAACCATTGTCCTACACTACACTATTTTAGCATACACAACAAATTATATTCCCATACCTACCAGAATGAATGTTTCTTGATATAATTTCATTGACAAAGTTTATCAAGTTCTTAATGTTTCTAGAAATATGGGGCAGGTACGTCAATATAAGTCTTCGAGAATACATTGAGAATAGCAGACTAGTAAGAGCAATGCCCATGCTTTGTTGCAAATTGTTTGTACAAACTATCAAAATTGTTCAAAAAACTCTTTACTAGAGTGGGGGGTGGGATGGTGCACATGTGTAGTGGGTGGGGTTTAGTAATTCACTCGAGAATTTGGTGTTCACTAAATACTGAATAAACATTGAAAACAAAAGGGCACAAAATAACAGTGGTAAGAAGATAAAAAGATGCAATATACTAGAGGTCAGATACAAATAAAAGAGACATGAAAATTTACTAAAATTCATGTTGTAATTAGAGCACACACAATGAGCTTTAAACACTGGAATTATTTCCCTCCCGTCATAAAAAAAAAAAAAACCTTATTGTATGTAGGGAAAATAAGACTATAGGACAATTCAAACTTCAAGTACCGTATTCGACGTATTAAGCACCTTATAGAGGGATTTCATAACGTGACTTTTAATTCAACTAGACTCCATTTTGCAGGGCATCGGCATTGTTGTGTTTCACACAGCTCAGTTACATCACTTGTACAACAAACATATTACATGCTAACCTACCAGTTCAGCGAATTTTACTGATTGCAGTTTTTTTGCTCGCTTCCAATTTTTCTTCATGTGATCCTGAAGTAATATTTTCAGTGGGTATATGAAGAGAAACTTTAACATTAACGCCATCTGATTGTTCGTTATACTCAGACAAAGCCTACATACATGATATAAAGTGCTCGCTGCAAATCCTAGTGTGTAAGGCCTACCGTAGGTTGAAAGCCGTTGCATCGTACAACAGAAACCCACTTCGAATGTCGATCAGGATCAGATGGAAATAGAGAAAATGTCTTTTTATTCCCCCCACACACATCTATTAGTGCAACCAACGGCACAGCAAGATTCCAGCATAAATATCTTACAAAAATAATCTTATATAACATGCAAACATATGTAAGTGTAATAAAGGGTACAGCAGACGAGTGGTTTTGACCGACAAAATGGTGATGTAAACAAAGTCACGTGACCTTGTGATGTCAGCTGAAACACCCTTATAGAGATAAACACCTCTCAGTAGGGCACTACTTGCAAGGCAATACTTGCATACTGAGTGAGACAACGCATAATAAACTCCGAAAACCACCCCCACAACAAATAGAATAATCATGAAATGCAAATCCTTCTCAAAACTGACCAAGTACTTATGAGTTATGATTTTGATTTCATTAGCATCTTGAAACTTAAAAGTATCTTTCAAACTAAGTTACAAATGAAATGATGAATATTTTGTACGTAAAAAACATAAATTATGGAAGAAATGACATTCCGATTACTTCGCAAATCTCTCACTTTAGGGAACGCGTACACAATTAGTGGGCTATCACCCGAGAGCACAAGCACTGCTAATTTGAAAATGTTCTTCAGCAAATACAGTGTTCGATTTAATGCTATACGCATGTTGACTTCACCGTCGCTCTTGTTCAACAACTTTTCAACTAATTAGATACATCCACCCAAGACGCTGTTTGAAACTAAGTCAGTAGTAAAGGCTCTGATACAAAACGCAATTTTTCAGTTTTCTTTATTAAACTCACGCACAAAACGTAACTGAACGTCTCAATATAGTATCATTGCATATATCTATTTATTTTGTATTACATAAAAGTGCTCCATGACGATAAAAGGCGTTGTCAAAAGTTGACCTGCGATCGTCGTGGAAAGGCATAGTTTTTCTTGCATGTAGTCGAAATTCATCTACGCTTTATGATAAGGCAATGCAGCAGTTTCAACGTTATAAGGTATATAGCGTTTTCTGACTGTGTATAGTAGCCATGTAGTGGCTAAAGCGTATACTACAGTCAAATGTTTCTGACTATAAGCACCCCTGCTTTATTAAGTGCACACCAAATTTTGTGACTGATAACATAATTTATTTGAATAATTTGAGGATTTAAAATACTCAAGTTTTATTACATTATTTGCTTATTTTGCATCTGATGCTCACAATGTCTTTGTGGTGGTTACTGTGGGGCTGGTATAGAACTAATTCACACAATATAGTTCCAATACCACACTGTACGTGGCCCTGGAGTATGGCGCTAAAATACTTCAGGCCTAGAAAGTGGTGCAATTTTATTTTCATAAGCGCCCTGGGCGCTTATTACGTCAAATACGGTAAATCTTAGAAATAAATAACACAATGGGACTTTGAAGTATGTAAAACATGTCATGGCATAGCCTGTTATTTCTACTTGATTTAGACTTTGTTATAGTGGACTGAGCAATGCAGCAGGCATTATAATTTGGATTTGTTGGTTTCCTAAAGAATAGTCCAGCTTCCAATGAATGATCCATCCTTTAAATCTTCCAAAATTCTTCCAAGTAGCACATTGCTTTTAATTTTAAAATACAATGATCTGTAAAGCGGAAGTGTATGCAGCACAAAATCAGCATTATCACCACATTCTACTTACTCAAACATTTTGCCTACAATCTTGTTCTCCTGATTCCAATTAATTCAAAGAAAATGACCACTGCAGATGATGTCAAATTGAATGATATCTCAATAAAAACACACTTTTTCTTTTTAAAAAAATTAGAAAAACTTCATTGAGATTATGCTGAAAAATATGATAATTTTTGAAAAAGCAGAAAACTGATTAAATTGAGGTATTCAAGTATTTCAATTCATATTTGTCCTGTCCATTTAATTGCTCAGGGACACAATTTCCAATATGATAAGATGTTCAATCCTTTCTTAGATTTAAAAACAATTTAACACCCTTCTCAAAAAATCACAATATATAACATAAAATAAATAATGCCCTAAATCTTAAAATTCGGTCATAAATTTTACTGATAAGTCAGTCACACATTCTTTTCACCAGGACCCAATCAACATCAAGGTTACATACAGGTAGGACATTCTTTTCACCAGGACCCAATCAACATCAAGGTTACATACAGTTAGGTGATTTTATTTCTACTGACATGCAAAAATCATCAGCTCAGTGGTTTTCCTCAGGAATCCTTAAACTTTTAATTCCTACATTCATTTTCACATTTTAAAATTCAAATAAAGAATTAAATACATCTGGTTTCAGTGTGATACAATTCCAGGAACAATTTCAAAAGTGTAAATTTCAGAATGAGATGAATGACTAACAGATCTAGCAGGTGCATCAAAGTCTCCCGCTTTCCCTTAGGGGGAGGCAATATGATCACTTCAATACAAAAAAACATGAAATTAAATGCTTTAAAAGCACAAATAAAAAGTTTAGCAGGAGTTGCAGTTAATCTACCCATGAACAAGAATTACTTGCTATTCACATGCAAATGATTCCACTTTGAAAGCATGTCAATTAATGCATATTATGAAGTCTTTTAATTGTTTAAAACACAAAGAACTTGAATTGTATTGCCACTGACTCTAAAATGAAACACCCATAACAAAGTTAACCATTTCAAATGAGGTGCTTGAATGCTTCAACATTTGTTGAATAGTAATTGTCATCGTTCATTTTCAACATGGAAAGTTACTCTACCAAGCCTAGAAAATGATTTTGCTCCATCACATGATGAAGGACTTTGGAAAAATTGATTTGATTTTAAGAATGTGATCAACATCTAATCTACATTAATCTACGATTGGGTGGAGAAAAAAATAACAATTTGTTCTAAATCTACTAAAAGTAAGTAAACCTTAAAGAGTCTAGTCCTTTTACTCATTTAAAACAAATTTGGTGCTGGAAAGATAATCCTAGCATAAACTACAAATGGAAGATCAGAAATATAAACAATTTGAATAAATTTTAGATACACTAATCCGCTGCACTGTACCATTGATAAGTGTTGACTGTTTGGTTTTGCGTCTTTCAATGAATGTGAAGACTATCTGCCTATCAAGTTGAACACAGGCAAAAGCCTTTTTTTAAAATAACATTTCCACAAAAACACTTAATTGTGGTTGTACAAAAATGGATGTGTGAATAGTTGAAGAAAAATATCTTTTAAATAAATCACACAAGTACCTATTTATCTAGAAAGGAAATTTGTGCGATCACAAACCAAACTGATGATTGACCATACGCTGCACAAAACTAAAGGGCACACTAATTCTCTGAAAAATCAGCCCTAAAACTTTCTGTTGAATTGCCCAGAAATAAATTGTACAATTAAAATGTTTGGAGTATAATGAAATAAGTTATCAATTCAATGTGGAGTCAGCAACTAAGATCACAGAAAATGAATTTATATCACTTATCTCCATATTCCCAAAATGAATGCATGCAAGAGAAACTTTCAACAGGACTGTTACTACTCTGGTAATAGAAACTTTCAACAGGACTGTTACCACTCTGGTAATAGAAATTTTTTACAGGACTGTTACTACTCTGGTAATAGAAACTTTCAACAGGACTGTTACTACTCTGGTAATAGAAACTTTCAACAGGAATGTTACTACTCTGGTAATAGAAACTTTCAACAGGACTGTTACTACTCTGGTAATAGAAACTTTCAACATGACTGTTTCTACTCTTTACTACTCTGGTAAAAAACTTTCAAGAAACTTTCAACAGGACTGTTACTACTCTGGTAATAGAAACTTTCAACAGGAATGTTACTACTCTGGTAATAGAAACTTTCAACAGGACTGTTACTACTCTGGTAATAGAAACTTTCAACATGACTGTTTCTACTCTGGTAATAGAAACTTTCAACAGGACTGTTACTACTCTGGTAATAGAAACTTTCAACAGGACTGTTACTACTCTGGCAATAGAAACTTTCAACAGGACTGTTACTACTCTGGTAATAGGAACTTTCAACATGACTGTTACTACTCTGGTAATAGAAACTTTCAACAGGACTGTAACTACTCTGAAAATAGAAACTTTTAACAGGAATGTTACTACTCTGGTAATAAAAACTTTGAACAGGACTGTTACTACTCTGGTAATATAAACTTTGAACAGGACTGTTACTACTCTGGTAATAGAAACTTTCAACAGGACTGTTACTACTCTGGTAATAGAAACTTTCAACAGGAATGTTACTACTCTGGTAATAGAAACTTTCAACAGGACTGTTACTACTCTGGTAATAGAAACTTTAAACAGGACTGTAACTACTCTGGTAATAGAAACTTTCAACAAGACTGTTACTACTCTGGTAATAGAAACTTTCAACAAGACTGTTACTACTCTGGTAATAGAAACTTTTAACAGGACTGTTACTACTCTGGTAATTGTAACTCCACACTAATCCTATTCAAAGCAAGGTGAAGGCACTAGACTTATCAGCTGCATAACTTGAGATAAATTACAGAACTGATCAAGAATTAAAGAACTGATCAATCAAGATAAGTCATACTTTTGATTGCAAAAGTTAACAGAATTATTGATAAAACCACATATACAGATAAACCTTAGAATCCTTCCTTAAAAAATCTCCTGTGCGATCAGAAATGCTGCATATTTTCCCTACAAAAAATTGACCAGAATTTGAGAAATATTTTGCATGAGGGGAGCCATGACTTAAAAAGGTAAGTTCTGCATAAAAGCTGAGCATTAACATGGTATACAGAATGCTAACTAGCAAATTATGCCCACTCGTCTCCCAACAGAACAATGAGCAAACATGTTCTTAAACACTGTATCTCACGGAATTCCCAAGAATTTATGAAAATGAGGGCATAAAATCTGTTATTCTTCTGAACATATTTTTACCAGATGAGTTTCTTCTCTGCAGTATTCCAAAACAGCAATTTGAATCTTTCCAAATCAGTATTGTTGTGCATTAAATTATATTGGTGAAAGGTACAAGACGCATGGAAGCAACGGTTGATCACACACAGATGTAATAGACTATGCACATTTATATAAGTTTGTAATGAAAACAGGAATGGTGCAACAGTCAATGTGCAAATGTTCTACTGATAAACAGGAAGTGAATAAACAAGACAAAAACTGAAGTTAGAATGCAGTATGTTTCTTCAAGGCGAATTCAATTATGTGCCAAATCAGAAACTTTTTACTTGTAAAAAGTAAAATTCATGCATCAGCAAAATTAAAAAAATTCCTTTATGCTACACTATTCACTGATAAAACCAATTGTTACTCTATGCGACACAAACACTCTTCATTAATAACTTTTTTCAAATACCTTAGATACTTCCAGTATTTGTCCTATATGGCACAGCCACAGCTGTTTTGTAGTTTTTTGATGTCTAGGATTTGCAGGTAATAAATTGTAAATAACCTAGAGTTGACTCACAATATTATGAGGAAACAAATCCATGACTTTCAAGTATTCTCTTTCTTTCATATGTACCTTCCACAAGAATGAAATGGGTCACATACAATACTTAGCACTTACAAGGTTTCCATTTCTCTGTAAATAACAACAAGAATACATATCTGATAATCGTATTACTGTAATCACAGGATTTCTCATATGAATATCCATAATGGTCAATCGGAAATAAGCATCACCATCATCATCACATCTTTTTATCCCTATTTAATGGTAGATCGTAATATTACTGAATCTTTACATCCCTTTCACAATAGTTAAGGAAGAAGATGTCCACAGTTATTTGATGAACCAGTTGTGAAGCAGTAGTGAATGAAGACCCACATGGGATTGAACCGGGACCTCTGTCTTGCCAAGGTGATGCAATCAGACCACAGATAATTCCCCATTCAATGGCTGATGCAATCATAGTAATGTATTTATTCTCTTGCTTGATATGACTTGACATACACTTTCATCTTACATGATAAAGCACAATATGGGTAAAAGAATCGTAAAGAAATCAAACTAAATCTTTGTTTTTCTCAATTGTGACTAAAAGAATGTCAACCCTATTTTCTTGACAAAATATCTTGCAAACGTGTGATTTAAAATATTCTTCACACCATTTCTGTTCGTATCTGAAAGTAATAGCTTACTGTGGATGAGAAGAATACATTAGGCATTATTACAGTGAAACATACTAGCAATGGGAATGACATTTGAATGCACTGCAATAACCTTCAGTTTCTACATTCTGAAATGTTATGTCCTTCTTTTCCAAAATTACACGCCATTAGAATTTGTGGCTTAAATCTATGTGGAGATAATTGTGGCTGTTGTAAAGTTTTCTTCGCCAAAATATTCTTCAAAGACACTTCTAGGCACGTTGATCCTCATCTTATAAAATTAAGTTCATATTCACAAACTTTTGCAAGACAAATTCCACTCCAATTCTGAGAACTATATTAATTTGTAAATAAAAATCCAACTTCTGTAACAATTTTTTGTCACAACTACATTTATGTCACCCATTTGCATTCATGTGCAGTGTGCATGCAACTCTGAAGTTAACTACTAGCCATCATAAGTCAAATCAAGACAATCTTTTTCACCGCTTATACTACCCCAAAGACAAAACAAACCACTGCATTAAAAGGTTCCTAACTTAAATGTTTAGCTGCAAGGATAAAACAACAATTAAAACAAATTAAATGTGCCTTTCATTCTTTGCTTTCACTAAAAAGACTTTGTGAATAGAGGGCCCGGGCCTGACAGAAAGGTGTTGTATCCTTATTATGCATCTATGTGATCATGAAACATTATTTTCTCAAAGTATTACAAAATAATGATGTGAAGTCCTGGAAACAAACATTTCGGCTCATTTCATATCACTGTGCAAATCGGAATATGATATACAATCAGGCATCGTGTTTGTCTTTTGGTAACAAAAACTGTATGAAACAAAACCAGTTTACAAACAAAAGGATAAACAGGTAATGAAAAACTCTTTATCACTCACTACCCACAATACCACACTTGACACTAGCCATAAATGAAACAGTGACTTAGAATGGGAGTACAGAAATCCCAAAAAGATCTGCAAAATATGTGATGGAAGAATTTCTTTGCAATACTAGCAACATTGGTCTAGAATCCATTAAAAAAAAAAATACTAAAACTTGAATAAAGATATGAAAGGAGTTTGGTGACAAACTTCACCAAGAGGCTGATGTGCATTGAGAGGCAAATTTATTGGGTAAAAACATACCATCGTGAAAATGTCTATGGTCTAACGTCGTAAAAATTTGTTTTGCTACCCTCAATCTCCAAATACGTTCACATTTGAATAGACAATCATCCAAAGAACTAAGCGGAAAACAAATTATAACGAGGAAAGGAACATGCAATTGAGAAGACCCTTGACATGATTTGTGATAACACTTAAAATCGAAAGTTTATGTGATGTTTAAATTTCATATTCGAACAATATTCCCTCTTGTAAATTTTATTACTTAGAGAATAACCAATATCTGTAAATAGGCAACTACAAAGTAAATTATCATTCAAATTATCTCCGTGAATTATTTTCCACAATTATGAAGAACAAGATGGATATTGTAACTGCAAATGATGTTGTACAATAGGCAATATCCATTTTATGCCAAATCTTATCTGATTCTGAATTCATTAAGTAAATACAGAGAATTCATTCACCTTCAGCAGGTTGAAGATTGATCCCTTAACTTACCACCACATTGCCCTGGAATATTGAAATATGCTTTTGATGTTTCAAACAAAGGCTTATCATATTTCAACATACGAGAGGTACAGTAACTCATGAATCCATTTGTTTCAATAATTCATACAATACACTACTGCAAAGGAATGTATTGGATGACACTAAATGAGACCCAGCCTTGTTGAAGATTATTTCACTATCCATACAATTGAACAATCATTACATTTATGGCTGGTCAGAACTGATTTTTTATATTTTTCAATGTGTGCAAAATTAAAATATTGTTCTTCAACTATACTAATCAACAATTTATCCAGCTAGCTGTTAATGGGAGATGTGACCTTGTTTATGATTACCTTTGTCATAGCTGATATCCCTCCGCTTATTGTCACTGAGGTTTAAATACAATGGAATTACATATGAAAACAGAGTGCATTTGAATTTATGTTATCACTTATATCCCCCCTTTTTTTTTTTTTGGGGAGGGGTGGGGGGGGGATGAATTACATATAAAAACGGAGTGCAATTGAATTTATGTTATCACTTATATCCACCTTTTTTTGGGGGTGGGGGGATGAATTACATATGAAAACGGAGTGCAATTGAATTTATGCTATCACTCATATCCCCATTTTTTTTTTGGGGGGGGGGGAGGGGAGGGAGTGGGGGGATGGAATCAGACCAGGAAGAGAAAGAAAAGCTCTAAAATGGTCCATTTTGACCAATGTTGATGGAATATTTGGCTATTTTAATGATTTTCTATTGATTTTAAAAGCAATCCAACTCATGTGGACTCTACAAGCACAGAGACAGGGAATATCATCCTGCATGTTTTAACAAATCCTTTGAAGGACGATCACAGAACATACTTTTTCTTGGAAAATTCTTTTCATCCCTCGGGTGGTAAACTGGGATACAAAATGAGGATCAGTTAAATATGAAAACTGCATCAATATGTTTGACAGAATATTTTTGAGTTGGCAGCATTCTGATAAATAAAAATAAAATAAAAATAACCACTATAACTGTTTTCCTGCTAAAAAGGTCAGATAATATGTAATTGGTCACTCCCCACTATTGAGGCCTAGTTTCTTATTTCTGGATCTTGCCACTCAATATAAAAATCTATCCACGACACAGAGTGACTGGTGACTTGGATTCTGCTCAGAGATGTAAAATCTGAAGAGACTTGATCTGTGACCAATTCTTCCTTATTGGTAGACATCAAAACCATCAACACATATGCCATGCTTTGAATCCCTTCCTTTACACACTCCTTAATGCATCAAACTGGAGCGTTGCTATCATCTTAAACAATGTATAAAATGAACCACACACAACATCAGGAAGAACTGTTATCAGTGGGAATAGAGCTGCCACCAAATGTGAACGCTGGAGTAGCTGACACACTGCTGTATTGAGTGTTTGAGTTGGCACTATTCCAATTACTGATTATAGAACCTGCTCTCTTATTCGCAGGCTGGAGATAAGGGTCCCTGGCAAGATTCAAAACATCCGTGCGGAGATCTTTGTTATACACCAAACACTTTCTGATGAATTCCTGTTGAAAAAAAGAAAAGAAAATTATTTGATGTACCTTAGTAATGTAATTCATACAAATTCACTGAAACCCTTTAACACAACAACACATTATCAATAATTTCATTGAAAGTTGAAGACAATTACATTTGGGAAGGCAAAGTAAGCAAGAACATTTCTCATTTTTTCTTTCAATTTCTTATGAATAATAATAATAATACATAAATTTATATAGTGCTTATTTTGTAAAAACATTTAAAAGCGCTTTACATACAAGGAAATTTGATACAAAAACAAAAATAAGAAAGAATACAGAAATGACAACATAAATAGAAATACAATGGATCAAGCTGCACATTAGATTAATGTCTTTTTAAAGAAAAAAGTTTTAAGCTTACTAAGTTTTGAAGTAGGCCAGGGATACATGAAGCACATGTATTGATGGAATTTCACAGACTCAGTAACAGATAAACGAAGGAAGAAAAATGATTCATAACCATTTTTCCTGCTGTTCTGACAATGTTAATTACGCCAAAGCACTCCAAGAAATTTTATGCAGAAACACATGGTGTATGTGGCAATCAGTTCAGAAATACAAGTAGAACAATTGATAAAGAGGCAAAACCGTCATTTGAACACAATGTTTGGAACTCGATTCAAATTGCTTGATCGATTAAAATTTCAACCAAATGCTGCACAATTCATTGGCCCTTATTTCACGGTATATATTAAATAAAACCCCCAAAGCATGTTTGACGATTAATATAGCCCAGTCGGCAAGGCGATGGATTTGGGATTTTTTTTTGAACCAATAGTTGTAGGTTCGAATCCTGCCAGAAGTATCTATCTCAAATTTTGCTTTTTCTTTTTTCGCTATATGTGATTTTCGTCTGGTAACTGCTATTGTAGTATTATCTTACTGATCTTTCACTTTCTTTTTTTTCCTTCTAACAAATACATTAAAAAAAACAAGTTCCCTGTAGATCGTTATAACATTATGCACTATGATTGAATCTTCACATAAACAATGCTATGCATGCACATGTACAAACAGACAGACAGGGATCTTCTACGTTCCAGAACCAGAAGTGACGTAAAAGCTCTGCATCACCCAATTTCAAAGAGACCAATGTAGGAACTAAAACAAGTTTTCCCTCTTTAGGTAACAAAATATGATCTTGTTTTGTTTCGTGTAGAAGCATCAAAATATTGATTAGATCAGTAAGTGGTAAAATCTAAATTAATCTACTACAACTTTGTAAAACACTGTTAAAAATTCCCCGGCAAATGACTTACCTTAGCTTCGACACTGACAACTGGTTTGGCTGGAAATTGGACATCTCTTGCATTTAGAATTGTTTTTTGCTCCAAAATACTTGCTTGGGAGAGATTGTGACCGAAAGGCTAATGAAGAGAGGAAAATAAAAACTTAAAGGAATAAATAACCACAAAAATACAAAGAATTTGTTCATTTAATGATGCTGCCATATGAAAGCTTGCACCACACTACACACACTTCAAATGTGCAGTTTTGGGAAATGGTTACCCAACAGATTGGTGATTTTGAAAGCCCACTGACAATCCGTAAAGCACAGGAAATTAAGCATGTCATGCAGGCAACAAGGTCTCTGGCGAATACTATTTTACAAGGAAAGGTGGAAGGAACCAGGAAATGTGGACCACCAAAGTGCACATGGCTGGATGACATTCAAAATGGGACCCGCATGGTCTTAAGGAAACAGAAGGAATCGTTTAAGGACAGAGATTTGTGGAAGATTATTTTTAAAGCCGGGTTGCCTGAATGGCCAGACTAGGGTACGGGACATAATGATGATGATGAATATAGTGAGTTTTTCTTATCTTTCAGTGAGCTTTCATATCTTATGGCATCAATCATTGCAATCAAGGTTAATGTAAATCATAAATTATATTTTGAACATGTTTTATAACCTTCAGAAGTGTAGGCCAAATTTTACATTTCTCCACAAAACAAAGGGTGCACCTCAATTGCTAATCCTTCTTGTTATACTGTTCGAGTTTGTGTTGTACCCCATCACTATATGTCATTCTTTGCCAAGTCTGTAAACAGTGCTACTTCAGAGTGTTCACTCAGCAACAACATTTTAAACAATTGATCAAAATGATTTGATTTTCAAATTGAGTCAAGTCAACTTTTAAGTGCTGGTGAATGCAAATTCTGTATTTGTATGAGTGTGTTCATTGTACATATTCTAGTTTTCTTTCTTGTCAGATTTGAGTCTTTTGACATGTAAATGCTATCAGAGTAGTTGCTGACTAAGCAATTCAGTGAGTGAATATGCATAATATAAAGCCGTTTCAAATACTTTTTCTAGTCAGCTATATGTAGTGAGTGAACTTGATACCCCAGGACAAGAATTTATGAAGAACCAGAAGAAGAAAAAAAATTAGTGGTTTCAATGCATTCTTTCATTGTTGGTTGATTTTCAAGTTTTATGCTTATTGGCATTGCATACCATGACATACTTTAAATAACATATTCATAAGCCATGCCCAATAAAATAGAACCGGCTGACAACACCTGTATGATACAAACCATGTAAACGGTTGCACATTTATCACTGTTTAAAGAATTCTACATAAAGCCCCACCTACATGACATCATACCAAACCAAAAGATCACATATACAGACCATAACTCATAGATGACATGTGTGCGATGTGTCTACAAGTTTTTTGGAGCATTTTCACATTAAGGCATGCATATTAGAGATAAAAGCTATTGACAACAAAGGCGTGTACACAATAAATGACAAAGAAAATGCAAATATGATGCTAACAGACATATGGTTGCTATAAATTTATCACAAAAATATGAGCATTTTAAGATTTACATTAAGCCCCGCCTACTCATTAATATGTATGACATCACCAACAAAAACAATAGGGCATATCTACAGACCATGGGATATCTGTGTACCAAATATGACATGAATCCAGTTTACCAATCATTCTTGAGATACCGTGCTTACAAGCTCTTTTCAACAAAATCATATTAAGCCCCGCCCACTACGTATATTATTGAAAATCAACAATTTTCGTACGATCATTATGCACACACTAGCTAACAACATAATTATACTAAATATGAAACAAAGCAGACATGTGGTTGTAAAAATACGAGTATTTCAAAATATTTACATTTAAGCCCAGCCTACTCATTAATATGCATGACATCACCACCAAAAACAATAGGGCACATCTCGGACCATGGGCTATCTGTGTACCACATATGACATAAATCCGGTGTATCGTTCTTGAGATATTGTGCTTATGAGCTTGCTGTCACAGACGCACATTTATACATACATACACACACACATACATACACACACCATCATGACTACATAGGTTCTTTATGCTATAAGCAACGGAACAAAAAATTGGCAAACGAACCTTCTTTCCATATAAACACTGATAGAAGATAATTCCAACAGACCAAACATCTACCTTGGAAGAAATCTTTGGAGGTGCATGGCCAACAACAAAGCATTCCGGTGGTAAATACCTGCAAAAACAAGAAATCAATGTGATCATTTTATAACAACTGTAAATGTTTCTCCCGATCAGAGAAGTAGAAAGAAAGAAATATCAAACATTAACTGGGAACACTCTGGGGAAAAACATAGCCCTTATCGCTGCTACTGTTATGCCTTGATTGTTTGTTTGATTGATGAGGGCTCAATGGCACCACAACAGTAAGGGTCAAATTGTGCCCGAGAGGTTAGATCATTCCAAAGGTAGGAAGAAAAGTAAATAGGGGAAAACTTGAGTGAAACCAGGGACTAAAAGCCAGGAGGCTGGGATTGAGAGAGGCAGTGCATGGGCGCAAAAAAGGGGAAAAAGTACAGAGAGAGGGAATGGAGGAAGGAGGGAGAAGGCGAGGGGTGGGAGAGGAGGACTTAATATGGTTGTAGAGGGAAGCATGATGAAGGAAGGAGATCATTTTATCTGGAGGGTTTTTCTGGAGGAGGGGGAGAGGAGAGGAGGACTAGATATGGTTGTAGAGGGAAGCATGATGAAGGAAGGAGATCATTTTATCCAGAAGGTTTTTCTGGAGCTAGACTATTGATTTGTGGGGCGAGGGAAGCTCTGGGAAGGTTGTACAGGGGCAGGCAAGGAGGACATGGTGGACTGTGAGGGTGCAATGGCAAATGTTGTAGAGGGGTGGGGGGGGACAATAAGGAGGTGGGAGTGAGTGTGACCTATTCTAAGGCAGGTAATGTTGATGTTGTCCACACTGGAGAGATTGTGGATGGTGGGTTTGATCGGAGTGGTGGGCTGGATGACGTGGAATTTGTTATCATTTGGGAGTCCGTTGAGGTTTGCTAGAGGTCACGAACAAGGGAAAGCGATAAACGGTTTGATATCAAAAAGCTTTGGGAGAGGGGGTAGGTTGAGGGCAAGCTTAGCGGCTGTATTAGCTGTCGTTGCCGAGGATGCCAACATGGCTGGGTATCCAGAAAAAAAGAATACTTTTCCTGCAGAGGGGGGCAAAAGGAGTTTATGGAGGAGGAGGTGGGACGTGGGGTTATCCCATTTAGGATTGAGTAAAGAAGTAAGGACAGACTTGAGTGTGAGAAGATGGCAATGTGGCTGATCGGGGAGTACTCAATAAAGTTCAGGGCAAGTAGGATGGCTTAGGCCTCGGACAAGAATATGAACTGTAGTTGGGAAGCCAGCTACTGAGGGTGATGGCTTGGATGACGGTAGCAGCAGCTGTCTTGTCGCCTTCCTTGGAGCCATCAGTATAGATGGAGGTGTAGTTTGAGAGTTGGTATTTGATTTGGTTGTGGAGGTTGATGAAGAGGTTGGGATGGGTTTGGGTTTTGTGGAGAGGCCCAGGTGGATAGAAGGGAGGGGGTGGCCCAGGGAAAAAAAGTGGGCCAGGAGAAAGTGCCAAGAGTGGCGGGATTGATGCCGAGATGGTGGAGGTCGGGTTTGATGCATAAGTTAAAGGCAGGGGATAGGGTTTTACTCCTATTAAAGAGGGTGGACAAATTGGGGTACCTAATGAGGTTGTAAACAGGGTTCTGGGTGTTGGTGAGGGCTCTAAAGGCGTAGGAAAGGCTTAGCTTTCTACACCTTAGCAGAAAGGGGGGTTCGTTGGCTTCAACGTGAAGGCTGGTGATGGGGGAGGTGCTGTAGGCACCCAGACAAAGCCCAAGGGCTTCATTTTGGATTGTGTTGATGTGGTAAGAGTTATATGAGTGGCACAGTAGACAATATTGCCATAGTCGAACTTGGCACGGATGGTGAGCCTGAAGATTTTGAGGAGAGCTTGGGGGTTCGCACCCCAAGTGGTGTTGGAGAGAAGGCAGAGAATGTTTAGGGAGCTGTTGCATTTCTGTTTCAGGTTGGTGATGTGTTGCTTGTAGGAGAGCTTGGGGTCTAGGGTTAAACCCATGAACTTAGTGTGGTCAACTTTAGGAATGCGATTGCCATAGAGTACAAGGTTCGGGTGGAGGTTGTTGTCTTTGGAGAATTTAAAACCGCTATTGTTGCACCAATCTTGCAGCTGGTTGAGGCTGAGCTGGAGCCTATTTTTGACATGGGGAAAGCTAAGGGAAGAGTAGAAGATGGTGAAATTGTCCATGTAGAGGGCACCTTTGATGTAAGGGACAAGGTTGTCTGCAATGTTGTTAATGCTTAGGTTGAAGAGAGTGGGGGAGAAGATGCTGCCTTGGTGGATGGCCTCTTATTGGGGGTAGGGCTTGGAGAGGGTGTGGCAGGCTTGGAAAAATCACTCGCCTACTTGTGAGTAAAACAAAATTGTAATATAATTGTAACATAATATACTGTGTTACTTGACACATTTAATAAAGCCATGGAGAGTGAAAATCTTGCTTTGATTAATTGATTTATTACGCGCAACATACTCACAATACTGTCTTGTGTTTTTTCTATACTATAAAATGCCTCCACACACACAAAAACAAGTGATATTTCCATTAAAATCCAAAAGATAAATCAATATTTGGCCAATAGCTATTAAGTTTAATTTGAATTTAACTTGAATTTAGAGCTGCCTGGGTGGTATTTCCAAGTAGTGTCGAAAGCTTTCTCGAGGTAAAAAAAGATGGCAATGAGGAGTTTCTTTTTTGCAAAGGATTCCCAGATAGCGGTGCCCAGCATAATTAACTAGTCCAGGGTATTGCAACGTTTACGAAAGCCGCTTTGGTGACGGGAGAGGATTCTGTTGGTCTCAAGGAACCAGTTTAGTCTCTGGTTAATTATCCTTTCCATAATTTTACAGTGACAACAAGTGAGGGCAATGGGGTAGTAGCTGGAGGGATCGGTACTGTCCTTCCCCGATTTGGGGACAGGTGATGATAGCTGTCCTTCAGATAGGGGAAAGGAGTGTGAAGACCAAATGTGGTTGAGAATGGTGAGTAGGGGGAGTGCGAGGACCAAATGTGGTTAAGGATGGTGAGTGGGGGGAGTGCCAGGACCAAATGTGGGTAAGGATGGTGAGTAGGGTAGCGGTAGCCTTGTTGGGGAGGTGTTTCAGGAACACCTCCCCACCTCCTGTGTAGGGAATGTTATCTGGCCCCTTGGAGGTGCAGCCAGTGTCGTGGATGGCTTGGTTTAATTCAGAAAGGGTGAGAGGGGTGTTGTAGCTCTTGGTGTTGTCGGAGGGGAAGGTAATACTCCGGGTTTCGTTCCTAGCTTTTTTTGGCTTTGAAAGCATTGGGGTAGTTGGCCGAGGACAAGATGTTGTTGAAAGAGGCGGCGAGGTGCTTAACGATATCCTTTTTTCGCGATGGGAAGGTTACGGTTCCAGGATAGATGGGAGATTTGCCCATCCTGCCATGGAAGCTGTTAACCATACTTCAAATCTTCTAAGTGGGGGTGTTGGTGGTTAGAGAAGAGATGAAGTTGTTCCAAGTGTTAGTTTTACTGTCCTTGATAGTGCACCTGGCTTTGGCACGGCTGATGCGAAAGAGGTGAGGCTGTGGGTGGTCGGGTTTAAAGTTCCTGAGGGCCATTTTCCTGTTCTTGATGGCAGTTTTGCAGTCATCGGTGTTTGCAGTCATCGGTGAACCAGGGGTTGGGAGGGGGATGTTAGTGGGTTTGGAAGTTTTGGGAATGGAGCAGGTGACGATGTTGTTGAAGATGTTACTAAAGTTTGACATGGTATCCTCACCCTCGAGGAGATGAGGGAAGAGGTAGGAGTTGCAGTGGGGTTTCAAAAAGAAGTCAAATTGTGGGTGTGGTCTGTGGGTGTTTGAAGGTTGGAGTGAATAAGAAGAGGGTAATGGTCACTACCACAGAGATCAGTAGTGACCTTCTAGCTAAAATCAAGGAGTTTAGGGGAACAGATCAATAGGTCAATACAGGTGAGGGAGCCTGTGGCAGGGTGAAGGTAGGTCAGGGAGTTAGTGTTGGGCAAGGAGAGGCTGTGCTGTCAAAGAGTGTTTTCAAATTTTCAATGAGCTTGCCTCTGGGGGTGGTGGTATTGGAGCCCCACAGGGGGTTGTAGGCATCAAAGTCACCAGGAAAGATAAAAGGGGATGGGAGCTGAGGTTGTTAAGGCTGGTTGGCTGAATGTTGGCATTGGGGGGGAGATAGAAATTGCAAAGAGTGAAGGTTTTGTGGAGGAAGATGAATGTACAGATGTCTCTGTTTCTTTGAGAGCGGTTGTTTTTGAAAGTTGGATGAGAATTATGTTCAGTGGGTTTGGTAATCGAACAATCCATGTTCTCTTCAGTGTTGGATGGTGGGCTGTTTGTTGATTGGTTGTTTGTTGGTTTGTTTGTTGGCCAGGTTGGCTGGAGTTTGATGGCATTTGAGGTGTTGGGGTAGGGGATGGTGGGGGTCTTATAAAAGGAATGAAGGTTGGGGAGAGAAGTGGTGGTGGCTTGGGTAATGGGTGTGGTTGGGTGATTGGCTTAGGACTGGGTAAGAAGAGCCAGGTGAGGTCGGTTTGGGCATGTGAGTCAGTTTTAGTTGTGCTGGGGAAGGGGAGGGGGTATTGGTGTTTAGGAAGACTGCTTGAGTAGGAAGGTTTGGTGTAGAGGGGAAGCAAGGAATTGCTTCCTGGTCTCCGGGTAAGTGGTGCTGGGATTAAGGGTTTTCAATTTGGTTATCTGCTTTTCCTGAAGCCATGTGGGGCAGTCTTTTGAGAAAGAGGGATGGTTGGATGGGTGAGCACTGACGCAATTGGTGCAGAGTGGGGTGTTGGTGCAGGAGGCACTGTCATAGTCCGGGGCTCCACAGTTGCCACAGCGTGCTTGGCTGCGGCAGGAGTTTTTCCCATTGCCATACCTCTGGCACTTATGACAACGGAGGGGGTTGGGAATGTAGGGATGACTGGGATTCTCATATAGCCGGTAGTGATGTGGGAGGGGAGAGTTGGTGTGGCAAAAGTCAGGATGGTATTGGTAGGTGTTTCGGCACCGTCTCTTTTGAGGACGAGACAATAGCCTTTTGTAACATGTTGGCTGGCAAGTTTCTCAATGAGGTCTTCATTGGTCACGTAGGCAAGGTGCTGAGGAATTCATATGAAAATATTGCCTGATCATTCTACCAAAGTACAAAATGGACACAAACTTCAGAACTGTATTTGTTCGACAGCAGGACTTGGTGCAGAACATAACAAACCCGGAAATATTTCCTTGCAATGATTTATGTCCATACCACGCTTTTAAGTCTGAAGTCCTTAAACATTCAAGCAACCTGCAACCAACAGACAACCACATTCCAGAAACATACCAAAACAACCAATAAGTTAATTTACTGCAGCCTAATAATAAAAGATCTTCAATACTTCTAAAGATTATGCTCCAGTTGTTTAAATACACATAAACAACCTGCATCAAATTATGACCGCAAAGTTCAAATTTAAATCAGAGGAACACAGGGTTTAAAAGGTGTAACAAAGAAAAGAAATAAAGATAAGCAATGCACAGATTCCAAGTATAGGTCATTAAACATTCTAGCAATCCACAACCAATAGATAACAGATGGCCACACTTTAGAAACATACCAAAACAACCAATAAGTTAATTTACTGCAGCCTAATGCTAAAATGTTCAATACTACTTAAAAATTATGTTCCAGCTGTTTAACCGCACATTAACAGCATGTGTCAAATTATGACCGCAAAGTTAGTTAGATCAGAAAAAACTCAAGGTGTAACCGAGAAAAGAAATTAAGGTAAGGTAAAAAACAAATTTAAGTAAAAAGGTAATAAAAGGTTTGTAAAAGTTTGGCTTTCCAAAACCAAGCTTTTGCAATATGAAAGCTGTAAAGGATTGTATTTCATTGCTAAAAAAAACCTATAATTTCTCACGCAACTGTACAAGATGTTAAATTAAAACTTACTCGAGAATTATTTTTGACAAATCTTTTGCTTGTTGGAAAAATTACTTTCTTTCATTGTAAACTTCTTGTCCTAACAAAATTATATTCAAGTTTTCCCCATGGCTTGAAACATTTATATTTTCAAGGTTTTCTAAAGACAGTCTAAAGCATGAAGTACCTGAAACGATAATTTACGACCCAATGAAAGGACAACCTTTTCTCATTGTCAATGTTTTCCCGAAAATGGAAGTTAAACACAAACTTCAGCAATTTGCCTGTGTAATTTCTTAAAGTCTTGGTCTTCTGAAATAGTTCACATATCTTTTACAATTAGATAAAAATGTTGACTTTTACTCTGCATGCTTATTATGTGTATAATTAAAAATTGTTGAGTAAGGAGCTAGAGAGAAAGACAGAGAGAGAGGAGGAGGAGGAGGGGGGAGGGGTGGGGTTGATTTAACTCACCAGTAGGTTCCAGCTCCTTGAGATGTGAGGTCCATGCCACCATCCTGGATATTATAATGCTCATCGTCCATTATCTTTGACAAACCAAAATCAGTGATTTTGATCTCTCCATTGACAGTGCCACTCATGAGCAGTATGTTACCTGTATAAAAAAATAAATCAATGATCAATCAACCAATGATCAATCAATCAATAATCAATCAATGGCATTTGTAAAACTTTATTCTACTAGCATGAATGTCTGAGATTGTTCATACACACATAAAGCAAAGTAACAGTGTGGTTGCTATAAATATTAACTGCACCCCTTCCCCCCCTCTCATTGTGGAAAAATTCATTGTGGAGTTCAATTTTCATTGTTTAGTAACTATAATTGTGCATAAAAACACCCCTTCTTGATTTGAAGAGGGTGGGTAAAGGGGGTGGGGGAGATTCCTTTTTAAAAGAAATATCAAAACTGTTTGTAATGAGTCTTCCCTGCATGCAATGATCCTTCAATGAGACTACTAAAGACATATGCTCCATGAACTAACCTGGTTTTAGATCATAATGTATAACTGGTGGTTTTCTTTCATTGAGGTACTTGAGAGCATGGACTAGCTGAGCCACAATCGACCTGGCTTCCCTCTCCATGATAAGTTTGTGTTGCTTAAGGTAGAAGTCCAAGTCGTTTCCTGGGCAATATTCTAATACTGTACAAAATCTAAGGGATGAGAAAATACAAAATAAAAAGGACTTTTCATTCTTGTGCAACATATTAAGTCAAGGCTTGAGCGACCAAAAGCACAAGCAAACACAAGCATAACTAACATAATATTCATAATGCAATGTCCTTGTACCTTAAAAACATTTGAAATATCTACATCTCATTATGCTTGAAGCAAATTTTTCACATTTCTGTAAGTCAATCATAATTTTATGTTAAAACTCAATCAAAGGCAGATATACTGCAAAGGCGGATATACTGCACCTTTAGGTAATTATCTTTAAGATGAACTAGAACGCTAAATACCGTCATGGTTCGCATGCTCATGCAAATTGACACCCATATCATATGACCCGCCCAATTATAACTAAAACGGTAAATACCGTAATAGTTCGCATGCCCATGCAAATTGACACCCATATCATATGACCCGGTTAATTATAAGTAGAACGGTAAATACCATCATGGTTTCACATGCCCATGCAAATTGACACCCATATTATATGACCCCGCAAATTATAAAAATGGCATCTCACACTAAGTTCCACATGGCATCCCATGTACCACAAGACATCCCACCCCATGACCCACATGGCATCCCGCCCCATGTCCCATATGACATCTAATCGGCTCCATAAAAAGTCTCAACCTAGCTATCACAGTCCCTGATTGAGCATACTATGTATGAAAGTGTCAGTTCATATAATAACTTATATGCAAATGAATTGTTGAATAAGATAAAAAGACAAGAGTCCCTTGGTGTATACCACATGGTACATATTATATCGTATGTCCTGCATGGCCCCCATCCATGTCCCACATGGCATCCCTCCCCATGTCCATATGCAGTCACATCCTGTCACACTCCCTGACTGAGCAAACTAAACAAAAAAAGTCTGGTCATTTCATATACTGTAGCAACTTCATGCAAATGACAGCAATAATAAAGGCAGAGTTTAATAATCTTGCCTGATACAACTGTTGATGCCCAAATATTTTGGAGAATTTTAAATCTCCAGTGCTATGAGAGAGATGCTTGAGGATCTCTGAAGAATATTGAAAAATATTATTTTACAATTATCTTCTAAGAAAATATCACATGTATTGTAGAATTTTAAGGAAACTAGTCTTCAATCTGTTTAAGTGTCTCTGAAAAACTTTAACATTTTGTAAGGAAATTCTAATTTTCCATAAGGATATCTAAAGAAATTTTTTCTGAGGAACTCTGAAGAAAAATTTCTGAAGAATTCTCAAAAAACTAACATTTCTGAGGAAATCTAAAAAAACTAATATTTCTGAGGAAATCTCAGGAAAAACTGTGGATGGCCAGACGTCTGGACGTACAGCTGGACGGACAAAATCGCCATTACATTATGCTTCGCATGCTCACCTCAACAACAACAAAAACACTGAGAAGAACAAAAGTTGTTGTTTTCCATACTTACGAGTTGGAATCAATTTCAAAGACATCGTATAATTTGACGACTCTACAATGGTTGAGACTCTTGTGGATTTCATACTCCCTCAGTGCATGTCTGTTGATTGAATAAAGCAGACCGACTCTAAACACCAGTTCACTACAATCAATCAAACTTTTAGAAGACCTAACATGTATTACTATGTCAAGGATTAGTGCTTTCATGGCCACTATAACACTGGTAGATGACATCAATCATTAATTCATCAGTTTCTTCTGTGGAGAGAACTTTTAACAATTAAACTATTACATCATATGGTCTAAGCAACTGACAGCAATGACAGCCAAGTCACGCTCTGCTAGCGACTCTTCATGTTTATACAAGAACTTCACTTTTTGAATGTGTTAATAATTGAATGCTGTTCAATATTTTGCATCTAATTATCTACTTCTATCTCTAAAATGAGAAAATTAGAGACATTGATACAATTAAAACAATTTTTTTAAATATTTCTCAGCAATGGGAACCTCTGCAGTCACTTCAAGACTTATCAAATTATGACACATCATACTAGCTTGTAATTTCAGTATCTGCTTCAAAACAAAGTTTTTGACTAAAATCTTCACTAGCATAAAACTCATTTTTTCGAAAATCATTGAGGATAAAAATGTTTATATTTTTTAGGTTTTTTTTCCAGCCCAAACATCATTTATCTTAAAACTTCTTTCTGTTTGCTTTCAGTCTTGGTTCTAGACCATGATGCATCATTATTTGTGACTCAGTATCACCCCCTTCTGGAAAGAACACATCCATAATATCCACTAAGTCATTCTACAACCAGTAAGCAATAAAATAATTATTTCACGCACTCAACTCACAAAGGCTTTATCATCGATTAAACCAACATGATATTATAGTACAATTAACTTTCACTTTCACACACAATGAACAATGAATGACAACAAATTAAAAATATATGAACAGATCTGAGACCATTCACTCACTTGATATAATTAGCTTTCTTATCTTCTTTCCATTCTTTTGACAGCTGATGTAGTTTGCAGGCAATGTACCTTTGCTCTTTGATATCAAACCCCTGGATGTGAAATACAAAGATGTTATTTTTACATGGACAACAACAAGCAAAAGATTCATCAGTGTGCGCAAAGCATTCCATAAAGTTACTTTAGCAGTACATAAACAATAAATAGGTTGCATTGTGCCAGAAAGTTAAAAACACAATCAGATGAAAGTTAAAAACACAATCAGATGAAAGTTATTGTCCTAAAAGAACAACACCACCTTGTTATTAACGTTTTAAGTCTAATCAAAATAAATTAATGAGTCTTAATGAGATTAATAGTAAGCAGCTGATAATTGAACATTATTTTAGAAAAAAATCATGTCATACAAATGAACTTGTGTCATTTTGTATTTCAACAAATATACATCAATCGATACACCCCCATATTCGACATATAAAGTGACCATGCTCTACTAAGCACCTAACCAACATCTTTTGACTGATAACATCATTTACATTATTAATTTGAAGACTTCAAATACTCAGTAATATTTTCCATATGACACTCACAATGTTTTTGTGGTGGCTCTTGTGGGGCTAGTATAGAATCAGTTCACATATATGAACAATGCAGTTCCAATAGCACACAAGCATGAGCACTTATTAGGAAGAAACTTTGGGCCTAAAAAGTGGTGTAATTCAATTATTATGTCGAATACGGTAAACAGTAAGTGTAACAAATTCTTGGCACAAGTTTTAGCATAGACTTCCAACAAAACTGCATCAAATAAATCTTCTCAATTCTGTATAGAACTCATTTCTATACAGAAATAGCTTACTCCAAATTCATCACATAAAAGATCACCAAGAAAATTAGAGCTGTTAAGGATAAGGCATTATTAATCGCTGAATGCTTGCAATTTCCCAAATGTTTAGTCAAATACTTAATAATCCTGAAAATACTATGTTGGTGGCCTAATGTACAGAATTTTTAGTAATACTGTAAAACACTCAAAAATGCACCCAAAAGACTTGAGCTGTATACTAACAAAAACTCCTATGTGCTAAAAATGCTTTTAAAATACTGAAGTGGTTAATTATACAGTTTGCACATAAAACAATTTGTGACAGCTATATTAAAATTACCTGAAATTTTTGTTAAAATTACCTGAAATTTTTTTAAAATTGACCTGAAATTTTTGTTAAAATTGACCTGAAATTTTTGTTAAAATTACCTGAAATTTTTGTTAAAATTACCTGAAATTTTTAAAAAATTGAACTGAAATTTTTGAAAAAATTACCAGAAATTTTTGAAAAACTTACCTGAAATTTTTAAAATGATGTATTTATTGTTGATATTTTATTTCTGCATATGTTTAAAGGGCATTTGAACCAATCATCTTTATTTTTAACTGGTTTCATCAGTTTAACAGGTAGTCTTAAGACTTGAAATATTTTGTGAGATTTTTGCTCATTGTTGGTCCAAAAAAACTACTGATCTTTTTGTCTGGTAACTGTACCAGGTCCAATATCATTTCATTACTTTTAATTAAAACCTGGGAAGCTTGGTTGCAATTAAAAAAGGTTTGGTGATTAAATATCTAATGAAATTTAGTGCTCTAAAGACAATATGAAATGTTCATGGGTTGAATGGTCAAAATACCAAGATTAAGCTAAGCACTTTTAGTTACTTATTTAGCGTTTTGATGTGGTCATATAGTTTCTTACCTTGTGCACTTCACTAAAGCCCCCTTTCCCCACTAATTCTAGTAAGAGGTAACGTTCACTGAGTATTGGATAATCCTTGTATTGTGACTGGTCCTCATTGTGAATACGTTTGAGTTCTCGAATGTGGACATTTCTGTCTCTCTCCAACTTCTGAAGCTCAGTCTGTAGGTCAGCCTCCTCCTGAACAACAACAAAATGAAAGAAGGCAACAGTATGGGTAAATGCTAATTACAGAATAATCACTGCCTCACAAAAAAGTCCAAATATGTTTGGTTTTGTGGTGTTTAATTCTTAGTGACCAACGTAGTCGTGGCACGACCGATTGGACATGCACTTCTCAAAAATCATTTTACTACGCCAATAAGCCCACAGCAGTGATTCTGTTATCATTGAAGAGCTAATGTAGAATAGTTCTTTCAGAAAATCTAACTTTTTGATGGGGGCTATATTGAAGATTTAAAAAAAAAGGAAATGAAGAAAATTAAAAAATTGCACAAAATTTAACAAAAAAACAATTTATTTTCTCAAAAGCTTACTTGCCATACTTCCACACCTTGCTTTTGACTGAAAACCCGTGAGGAACTTACAAAGATATCAATGCATCCAATTCTGGTCAAATTTTGAACAAATTTATTATCAATAAGCTTTCTGGCAAAAGTTGTGAAAAATATCATGATTTATAGCATTTTTGAGACCAAAATTTGGTAAAATCGTAGATTCTTGTCAAAGAGCAAAGAGTCAATGATTCAGTACGAAGAGGGTCAGTTGTAAAATTAAATATAAAAACAAAAGTTTGAAAAATTGCAGTCACGTTTTGGACTGAAGAGGGGTCAGTACCAAGAGGGAGTCAGTACTAAAAGGAGGTCAGTCTGAAAAAAACGAAGAGGTCAGTCTTTAAGAAGAGGGTGTAGTCAGTATGAAGAGATAACGGGGTCAGTCGAAGAGGGGAGGAGTCAGTACAAAAGGGGGTCAGTACAAAAGGGGTCAGTACGAAGAGGGGGTCAGTACGAAGAGGGGGTCAGTCAATCGAAGACAAAGGGGGTCAGTCTGGGGTCAGTCGAAGAGGGGCAGTCAGTCAGTACGAAGAGGGAGTCAGTACGAAGAAAGGGTCAGTACGAAGAGGGGAAGGAGAGTTCTGGAGCCAAAAAGTGGATAATCCAATGCGACTGTACCAACTTGACTAAGCATATAATACCTGTGCTGTACTACATGAGCAGGAGTATTACATGTCCAGGTCTTAAACAGCGTAACAAATTATGCCCCAGGCCCTCACTGGACATTGGAGTAGGTCAGTTCACCAATCAAATATAAAGTTTCAACTCAAGATGTCTATCTTTTTGCAAATATATTGATGGAAAAAATTGTACAGTAACAACAAACCTTTTTAAGAGCTGCTAATCGTAATTTGAAAATTTCATCCTTCTCGAAATATTCCTGTGGACTCATGAGCTCCACCATCGGTTTGGCAAACCCATCATCAGGACCGTTGGATGTGGAAGCTTTCTTATTAGGCTTAGAATTGGAATGAGAAGAACTTGCAGGTTTCTTTTTCATGAGTAGTTTCCTTCCCTTCTCAAGTTCCTCTCTCTCTTTGGCTAATTTTTCTTGTGCTCTGTAATACAAGAAAATTTTAATGCATGTTTACATAAAAAGAATATTCCTGTAAATTTTCAAATAGATATCATGAAGGACTACTCAAGAAACAAATTGGTGTTAAAATCATGTTGATATCTGATTCCGTTTTGGCGATTTCTCCATTGTGTTGAAAAGTGACCTTTAAGTGTACAGTGAGATGTTATACTTGCAGATCCATGACAATGCTTATGTACCTCTTTGAAAAGTGCCTGTTTCTAAAATATTGGAAACATTTTTTGTTTAATTATTGAGATGGGGTATAACATGCACTTTACAAGAACATGCTGTGCCCATCTGATAATGCTCTAAATGAAGTAAAAATCATTTTCATTTTTATAAAGTTAAATTCATCCAAGCCATTAATTAGGCCCATAGGACCAGTAATTATCCACGCTTTCCATCGCACAAGGGAATGAGAGCACATGACTCCCCTGGAAAGGACACCAGTCCATCGCAGATTAACTCCCCAGCACTGCACCTGCAACTCAATTTCACAGCTGAGTCAGCTGGAGCAAGTAAAGTGTCTTGCTCAAAGACACAATGCAACGCTCGTAATGGGAATCATACCTGGAACTTTTCGCATATGAGCATGACTCCTTCACTACTGAGCCACTGCATCTCTGGAAAATGTGTGTATCGTTCAACTAAACTCTTGTAAATCAAAACCTGCTCCCCAACAAAAATTCAAACATTTAATCATGACAGGTGGCTTCCCTGAGAGGAGAAATTTAGGCAAAATTCATAACATAGGTAAGACAAATTGGCACCTTGAAATACCCCACCAAACATAAATAGCTTACAGAAAAATCAACAGGAGAATATGTCAAAATCTTTCTTCATGCTGTTTCAAGCAGGTATTTTCCACAGAAATACTTTAAAATACTTACTTGATTAAATCTCCAAATGCATACCCATCCTGCCATTGCTCTACAAATTTTGCTCCTTGCCTCTGGGTTGTGAACTGCCCTAGTTTTAGTCTGTTTTCCATACTTCTCCGTCTAGCTTCTTTTCTGTCTGCAATTGACTAATCAAGTAAAAGAAGAAGAACAATGAAAGAGGCATACTACATACCAGCTACTTAACAACAACTTGAGGTATGCCAGTTTTTTTTGCTATAAGATTTCCAAACAGCAACCACAAAAGGTGGACATGGAGCTGTAAAACATAACCCTATAACATATGACCAATTTACCCTACTTGAAAAGCGGGGATAGTTATGAGAGTTATGCTTACCTTCCATACATATAACTTGAAGTAAATATATTAAACCTGTCTTAAAATTATAGCATCTTACTTTATATTGCTGATCAAAATTGTTCTTTACTGGTTCTTTCAATTTTGTTATGGCTGACAAATTTTCAATATGCACATTATATGCTAAATTTGTTTTTGATGTGTTTAACGGCATTTTAGCAGCATGGTTAAGAGTGCCAGATAGGTTGTTTTTGATGTGTTTAACGGCATTTTAGCAGCATGGTTAAGAGTGCCAGATAGGTTGTTTTTGATGTGTTTAACGGCATGTCAGCAGCATGGTTAAGAGTGCCAGATAGGTTGTTTTTGATGTGTTTAACGGCATGTCAGCAGCATGGTTAAGAGTGCCAGATAGGTTGTTTTTGATGTGTTTAACGGCATGTCAGCAGCATGGTTAAGAGCGCCAGATAGGTTGTTTTGATGTGTTTAACGGCATGTCAGCAGCATGGTTAAGAGTGCCAGATAGGTTGTTTTGATGTGTTTAACGGCATGTCAGCAGCATGGTTAAGAGTGCCAGATAGGTTGTTTTTGATGCGTTTAACGGCATGTCAGCAGCATGGTTAAGAGTGCCAGATAGGTTGTTTTTGATGCGTTTAACGGCATGTCAGCAGCATGGTTAGAGTGCCAGATAGGTTGTTTTTGATGTGTTTAACGGCATGTCAGCAGCAAGGTTAGAAGTGCCAGATAGGTTGTTTTTGATGTGTTTAACGGCAGCATGGTTAAGAGTGCCAGATAGGTTGTTATTGATGTGTTTAACGGCATGTCAGCAGCATGGTTAAGAGTGCCGGATAGGTTGTTTTTGATGTGTTTAACGGCATGTCAGCAGCATGGTTAAGAGTGCGGATAGGTTGTTTTGATGTGTTTAACGGCATGTCAGCAGCATGGTTAAGAGTGCCAGATAGGTTGTTTTTGATGTGTTTAACGGCATGTCAGCAGCATGGTTAAGAGTGCCAGATAGGTTGTTTTTGATGTGTTTAACGGCATGTCAGCAGCATGGTTAAGAGTGCCGGATAGCTTGTTTTTGATGTGTTTAACGGCATGTCAGCAGCATGGTTAAGAGTGCCAGATAGGTTGTTTTTGATGTGTTTAACGGCATGTCAGCAGCATGATTAAGAGTGCCAGATAGGTTGTTTTTGATGTGTTTAACTGCATGTCAGCAGCATGGTTAAGAGTGCCCAATAGGTTGTTTTTGATGTCTTTAACCGCATGTCAGCAGCATGCTTAAGAGTGCCAGAAAGCTTGGTTTTTTATGTGTTTAACGGCATGTCAGCAGCATGGTTAATAGTGCCAGATAAGTTAACTTCAAAGTAAAGTTGAGATGAATGACTGGCAGACCAAAAATTCTTTCTATAATTCCTAAATATTACATTTGTAAATCTCAGTCACTAAAACCAATAAAAAGTCTTTTGCATTATTGGTTTTTTAAGTCATAAACTTTTGGTCAGAATTTGCAGGCTCACCCATTCAAAAAATTATGACAGCCAATTGAAAAACAAAGATTAGTATCAAAAAATGCCAAATTTGGTCACTCAAACCTCACAAAGAAGCACAATAATTTGCATACTGATGCCTGAAAACTCAAAAAGCTGCAAAACAGTCAGTATTCTACCAAATTTGATATCTTGTTTGCTACTTTCACAGTGTTTGACAGATTTTAGAGCTATTTAGCTCACTTTGCCTCTACACATAGGACACTCTTCTAAAAGCTGAACTGCAAGGGCAAACAAAAAAAAAAAAATCCTGCACAAATGTAAATCAAACCTCTGGTATGTAAGATCATAGCTGGAAAAGCAAAACAACATTTGGCTGAGAGAGATGTTAACAACTTCACTACGCATTTGTAGCAGGAAAGGAAACTAGGATTCAGCTATTTAAAATATGTGTTGACTGAGTCACGTATAAAAGGAAGTGAATAAATAAGTGCATTTCCTGTAATTTAAAAAAATGAATTGCACTTCACATGAAGATTAACACACAGTGAGAAGTTAACAATTGAGACTACTATGGAGCTGGAAAGCAATACACAAATCTTATACGTTGCCAAGTAGGAGTTAAACATTCAACTAATGTCTTTTTAAGCTCCAAATTGTGCAACAGTAACAACATAATATGAAGTTCATAAATGCCAGTATGGCTGGCAGTGGCAGGCATAATTTCTTTCACCATTAAGTGGTAGTTGGGATACCTTCCTAAAAGCTATGGTCAGCAATGGCCATGCTTCAGTTAAATTTATCATGCAAATAAACCCACAATGGCTACCAATTGCCTGCAACAATGTTTTGAATATACTAATCTCCAACAACCTTGTATTTATTTAGGCTTGCACTTTTAAGGCGCTGGGTATAATCATAAACCACATTGTCCCTGTGTATACAAATATATTCAACTTGCTTTGATTCGTCAAAATAAGTAGGGCTGTGAATATTTAATGATCGCATGTGAAATAAATGTTTAACAAAAGCAATTTGTGATTAAAAGAAACATAAAGTTTGACATAATCCTAATTTCATGATAGAATTAAAAATAACAAATTTTTCTGACAGAGTTTCATACCCCCTCCCCAAACAAGCAATTGAACACAATTTGTATAATTATTAAAAACTTTAATTCTACTACTAAATAGTACTATGAAAGCCGCCATTTTGATTTTAAAACATGCAGATTATGTCATCATCAGCCCAGCAGGATGTTGAAAGCTTTGTATTTCTTTATAATCTACCTCAAGATTTCTAGGTTATGAGGAAAACAAATTCTTATGTAAGGGTCAAGGACACATGAAATTAACAAAATATTCTGTTAAAACTTTGTGTCACATCATTCTGGAATAAAAACTTTAATCACATTTGTAAAGAAATACATTTAATTCCTTATGTCACTGTTGGAGAAATTATGTCATCATGCACAATATTTTAATACAGAATTGAACAAAATGGCAGCCTCCATGTGTCAACTTCAAACATGAATAATTTGAGATAGGAATAAGATTTTGACTTGCTGTTTTTGGTAGCTGGTTCAGATTTGTATCCTCTATCATATGAAATAATGATTGTATCAGACTTTTTGTCTCCTTTAGTTGCTTTTATCACTCTGTTTTCGTGAGTGCCATTTTTTTAACAGCCAGCCAATTGATATCATCTACCAACTTCTAGCTCCAAAAATGATTTGACGCTCTTTTGAAGATTTGTGAGTTGTGTGGGCACGCTGTTTATTCCCATAACAAACAACGATCATTTTGTTTATATTATATTACCAAAACTTCCCTTAAAAGGTATTTAAGTTTGTGATCACTAAACGCTCACCAATTCTTGGAATTAAACGTTTAACAATTTTAACAATTTCATCAAACCTTCAGTCCTAAAAATAAGTACCTGATTCTGCTGAGGGTTTATTTGTAAAGAACAAAGCTTTTGCTCTAGAAGACATTTAACATTCCAAAACCATTACAATCTCAGTAAGAGTTAGGTTTCATTAAAACTATGAAAACTCAAATAAACATTAAAATTTAAGGTCATACTCTTCCAAGGTGGTATAGTGTAAACCCACTTACCTTATCAATGAGTAGCTTCTTGGTCATTTCTATACTTTTAGCAGTCTGTTCTTTGAGTTTTTCTACCACTTTTTGGGCTGCATCTATCTGTTTTTGAAATTCTATATTTGTCTGTAAAGATATAAAAAAAATAATGCATTACAAGTGGTATAAGCAATATCCACATTAAAAACTGTCAAGAAAACAATCAAAGACAAATCTGTTGATATTCATAATTATTTATCTGTAATATAGCTTTTATGAATCTTGGATTTTAGGAAGCCTGACTCTCCAATGACTTTGACCAGACTCCTGATTTGTGCTATATGACAATTCTAAGGTGTTACTACAAAGTAGGGCTTTTATCATTTTTTCCATATCATAAATACCCTGACCAACATATCATATGTCATTTTCACATGTAAACTGTATATTAAAGCAAAAACTTGTGAAGACAGAATTTCACAAATATTTCTAATGAAAAAGATTTTAACAGATAATTTGCAGCAATTCTTGATTCTTTTAGGCTTCCCATCCTTAGATCCTAAATTCTATGAAAACAATGACATCTGCATGCTGAAAACCCAAGCAGTTTTCCAAAATTTATAATCATATTGAAATAGATATTGTGATATGGTGATGTATCGCAAAATGTTTGTCCACGATAATTAATATTTGATTTACCCCTATCATGACAACCCTACTATAAAGTGACTCTTAAGACATCATTAAAAGATCCTAGCCGGCGGTGGATTTGCTGCACTTGGGGGCAGCTTGACAAATGAACACACAATTACAATAAATGGGTTGCTACCTGCGTAGGCCAGCGATAGCAAATGCCATCCCTGTAACGCTTAACGCCATCCGAACAAGAATATATGTACCATGTGCAAGACTAAAGTTGAAACTTTCCAATCGAATGTGCTGAACAATGAATTTGTGCTCTGAATGAAGATCCATTCAATCCATTATCTGGACTCTAAAGAAACCTAAATCAAGTGGTTGGGTATCAAACAAAAACAAAACAATAGGATTTTAGCATGAAAAGCAGATGGAATGGGAATCTTGTCTGAAAGAAACTCAAACAACGAATGTTTAGCCTGAATAAAACTGACAACAATGATATGGCCTTGGAAGAAATCCATCAGAAGGTAGACTGAGGTGTTTAGAATGCAAATAGGCAATACTGATTAAAAGTGAGGAAGAGATTATGTGGGGATAAAACTCAGTGAGTCTAAGATTCCTGAGGTAGAGTGGGGGAAGGGGAGAGGCTAAAGTAGACAAAATATTAGGAATATTGGAATTGCAAAGAACTGCAGAGGTATGCACTCTGCAGTGTTAATATTCTAATTACTAGTACTATCGTTCTCTGATAGCAGTTATTGATTCAGCTCCTCAGCAATTCTGCAAATATTTAGAACAATCAAACACATTGAATTGTATATTTCTGTGTACGTTTACATGTAAACTGGCCCTTTACTTAAACAAACTGTTACTTACTGTGCTAAGGGATTGTATGGTGCTCTCTTTTTCCTTCATGTCTGCAGTACTCTTTTTCTCTAAGGCTTCTATATCGGCTGATGTAAGATCGGTCTGCAAAACATGAACAAAATAAATACTTAGCTCAAATTCAGATCTGATCACAATTGAAAAGCAAATAAAACTTTCATCGAGATGCAAAAAGATAAAACAATTACAAAGTCATGAAAAATCAAGGAAACAAAAACACACACACTTGCTCATAATAAATTATAATACTTCATTATCATCTACAGCTATAAGCATTGCCATGTTGTAAATATAAAAAGGCCGGTGGCCTATCAAGTAAATAAACTGAATTGAATTGAATTGAATTCACATTCCCACATCTACAGGAAAATCATGAAGTGTATTAAGTATAGAAAGAAAGGATCAAGGAATTCAAATACAGGATAGTTGAGATGATTTGGAACATTGAGGTACTAGTTTAACAGAAACTAAATTTTATTCATATTCCAGGACCTGGAAATCCAGATATCAGGGATGAGCCCGACTGACAAAAAAATCACTGCACATAAAACTTGGGCTTGAAAATACTGTTTTTGATCATAGTTATACTGTACATAGGCTACAAGGCCAAACCTTACATATGTGGTCACACTCTTTGTAGCACTGGTTTGCCTTCTTAAAAACATGAATTTTAAAGAAGAAAACCATGGAAAAGGCAAATATAAGAAATCATGAAAGAAAATACCAGAACTAAAAGGTTTTGTGGTTCCGATGCTTTTTCATAAGCTGATTGATTTGCAAAATTTGTATTAACTATCATGTAATTGCATATCATAAAATATTTGTTCTATATTTATTCATAAGCCACATCCACCATGTAGATCAATAAAAATATTGACAACATTAGCATTTCTGCAATAATTAACAACACCATCAAAGTATGATGCAAAAACGATTGCTAATTTATCCTTTTTCAAGAATTTGTCAGCAAGCCCCACCTACCCATTAGCATTCATGACATCACTACCACAACATTAGAACCTAGGTACAGACCATGACCCATCTGTGTTACCACATATAGCATAAATCTGATATTGTTTGTGGTGTTTACATCATTTAGCACTTTCACATTAAGCCACGCTCACCATGCATATTATTGACACCTGTTGATAACATAAGCATGTACACAACCAACAAAATTATCATGCCCAATATGATGCAAAACAGACACACAGTTGCTTAATTAACACTTTTTCAAAATTTTCACTATAAGCAAGCCCACTTTTTAATATGTACGAATTCATCACCACAATTAAGCCATATCTGCAGAAAATGGATTATCTGTGTACCATATAATACATTACTCTAGTTTACTGTTCTTGAAATACAGTGTTTACAAGCTTTTTCCAGTAAAATCATATTAAGCCCTTCCCCAATGTTCACATTTCATGAAATTCCCGCTAAAAAATCATTGAGAGGGGAAGAGGGGGAGCAATTTTTTTTTTTGGAATACAATCCCCCAAAATACCAAATTTCCCCCCAAAAGGTCCACGTTGACATTTTCGAGCCATAGTTTGCATTCTTGGTGGTATTCCTTAGGTCTCTTTTGGTATTTCTCCAAAAGAACCCCCTCCCCACTGAAGAAAAAAAAAAATGGAAAATTTGGGCTGCCCTGCCCAGTATGTTGTATATTAATGAAATTCATCATTTTTACATTATGAATATGTACACACCAGCTAACATCATAATTATTCTAAACATGAAACAAAACAGTCATGTGTGAATACAATCCCAAAAAATATCAAACTTCCCCAAAAGGGTCAACGTTGACATTTTCGAGCCATAGTTTGGAATTTTTAGTGGTATTCCTGAGGTCTCTTTTGGTATTTCTGTTATTTTTCCGAAAAAAATCCCCCCAATTTCTTTTCTCAAAATTTGGGCTGCCCTACATAGTATATTAATGAAATTCAACATTTTTACATCATGAACATGTACACACCAGCTAACATTATAATTATACTAAACATGAAACAAAACAGACATGTGTTTATTAAAAAATGAACATTTCAAGCTTTTAAGCTGCGTCTACTCATTAATATGCATGACATCGCCATCAAAAACAATAGGGCATATCTACAGAACATGGGCTATCCATGTACCACATGACATTACTCCAGTTTACTGTTCTTGAAATACTGTGTTTACAAGCTTTTCAGCAAAATCATATTAGGCCCCGCCCACTACGCATATTATTGAAATTCAACGTTTTTACATCATAAACATGTACACACCTGCTAACATCATAACTATATCAAACATGAAAGAAAACAGACATGTGGTTGTTAAAAAATGAACATTTGAAGGTTTTCACTTTAAGCCTACTCATTGATATGCATGACATCATCATCAAAACAATAGGGCACATCTACAGACCATGGGCTACCTGTGTACCACATATGACATAAATCCAGTTTACCGTTCTTGAGATAGTGTTTACAAGCTCTTTTCAGCAAAAACATATTAAGCCCCAACCACTAGGTATATTAATCAAATTCAGCTTTTTTACATCATGAACATGTACACACCAGCTACCATCATAATTAGAGCAAATATGAAAAAAAATACTTATGTGGTTGTTAAATTATGAATATTTCAAGAATTTTACATTAAGCCCCGCCTATTTATTAATATGCATGACATCACTATCAAATACAATAGGGAACATCTACAGATCATTGGCTATCTGTGTACCACATATGACATGAATCCAGTGTACTGTTCTTGAGATATCGCGTTTACGAGCTGGCTGTCACACACACATACACAAACACCAAAAATCACTGAAATTCAGTGAAGTCAAGGAAAAGGTTTATACCTGAGATCTAGACCCTTAGTGAAATAGAACACAATACCGATCTGTAGTACCCAGTGCTGAGATTACTAGAATGGTGAAAACCATCATGCCCTGCACGAAGAGGCTAAAGATGGATCACCCATTGTCCCATCCTACTCTATATCCCACATGTCATCCCGCCCTACTTCCTATGACATCCAACCCAATTTCCCATCCCACTTTCCAATCCATATGAAATCCCACCCTATGCCTATATACTCACACGTCACCTGAAAAATATGGGTCCATCCACCATACCATATGCCAGCTTTCCTTCCATCCAGCCATACAAATCACATCCCATATTGCATATCAAGCTCCAGCCCACCATAGTATCCTGCATGACATGCCATTCCATATGCCAACCCAGCCCACAGCTATCCTTTCATTTCCTTGGTTCTATATACCATCCCACATATCATCCCACCCTACATCCCTCATTACATTCCATGTTGCTGTGTATCTATCACTTAATGTATTAATTATTTATCAGATTAGAGATTCAGAATCCACTAAAGGTTTTCTTACCTGTGAACCTTGTGTTTTGACATCTCTTACTGGTTTTTGTGGACTTAACATTCTCATAAGAGAGCCATCCATGCTGTTTCCAGATGGTGAGGCAGGAAGCTTTTAAGAGAGAGAGAAAAGGGAAAAATTATTATAAGCAAAACAAAAGTGACAAGTGTTTTCAAAGAGATCATTTAATTCATTCACAATTGGAATGGATATGTCTGAGAACACAAACAAAAAGAAAATTGTTGAAGAAATATTTATGTCAGTAAGATGTTTTTTGGTTCACAATCGACAAATTTTAAATAACAAGCTAAACATTAACAATGACAAAACAAGCTCATAAAACCTTCTGTGATAGAGGTAACAAAGTTTCCAATATCAAATGTCGACAGACATCTTTTGCAATTAAACCCTAATCAACATAAAAAACAAAATCCAAACACGAAATAAACATTTCACAGCAAACTAAATTTTCTGTAAATTATCACACAGTGTTTATGACACTTGGATAGAAATCCAATAATAATTTATTTTATCAAAGCTTAATTAACCTGTCTGAGTTTGATGGATTGACAGTTTTTTCAACCAATCACTACATGAATTTGCCTAGTAACAAAATCTGCGTAACTAAGTGGGGCAAACATCCTATGTGATACTGGTACAGTACAACTAGCTACCGGTGCGCGTTCAAGCAGTCAATGCAATTTACTGTATAAAACAAATTTCTGCATACACAGACTAAGTGACGTCAAAATGGTAAACAAAAATTGCGCTGCAGGCTTTGTATATTGAATTGCTGTTACCAGAACTCTTAGCAAACTGAATTTTGTTTTTCCCTTTTGGTAAAAACTCTAAAGATCCGGAGATCCGGAGAAGTGCCATAAATGGATCAAAGCTAACATTTAAATGTCAATAAACAATTGCGGATTAGAAGATTGTATTCCCCCACCTAGTTACCGCGTTGCTATGGTGGGTGTGGCTTATTTCATAACTCAGAGACGTTAATTGTTTTATTTGCAATATTTGTTTTTTATCTATGGTATGTACCGTTCTTCTAACATACTTTCTGTTAATGAAAGACTATAAATAATTTCATTAAAGCTTAACTGCTTTATCTGTTTTCCCTTTCATGTACCCTCTAACAGGGTTTGCCAATGCACTTGTACAGCTACCTGAACCAACAAAACTTTGTCTGGACAGCCAAACTTTTTGCAAGCTGTGTTTTGTGGACAACTTATCTTTTAACAGAAAATGTATTAAAGGAATATTCCCATGGAATTTCATTTGAATATATTTGATAGAGGACAATAAAAGAAACAGATTGGTGGGGAAAAAAAAGTGTATATCTTTTTCTTTCAAGAAGTTAATGAATTTTGAACATTTTCTTGTCTGGGTAAAAGATATTGTTGGTTTGAGTCTATGTTATCATTAGGATGCAATCACAGCACTAAGGCCTACTGTACTATTCTTTAGGTATTTCTTTGAAAAATTATCAAGAATAGTGTAGAATAAAATTATATTTTCCAATCTGTTCTTGGAACTTATATTTGAATTATAAAAAATTTGTGATTGATTTTCAAACACATAAAGATTAGTAAAGGAAGTGCTGTGATGACATCATAATGATGACTTTAATCAAGTTCAATAACTTCTACTAGAAATGAGATATCAACATTGTTTTTTACCAATCTGTTTCTTAAATTCCTTATCAGATACATAAAAATGAAATTCTATGGGAATATTCCTTTAAGCAGCATATAAACAGAACAACCTTATTTGGTTCCAGGACAACCATGAATTTAGATAACTAGGGGCAGCGCGACGTATTTTTGATGGGGGGGAGTAAAATTGTTGAGGGTTATCATTATATATAGATAATCAATGTGCCGCTTTGGTGGCACTGCACATGCAACCAATAGGCGTGGAGTCCTAGGGCCTTGGTGGGGTCCAGGAGCACAGCCCCGGTAGGGGTCCAGGAGGTGAAACCCTGAAGCTCCTGGATTTGGGACATTTGAAAATCAAAAAATCTGCCTAAATTTAATGCAAATTTGGAATATTTGAGGTACAAATATTACACGTTTCTATTTAGGAAACTTGATATGAATCAGCACAAGTCAAGGTCCAAGAGTGAAGCCCTGATAGAGGCCCAATGGGCTTTGGAAGCTCCTACATTTTGGGCATTTAAAATCCAAAAACTTGCTTAAATTCGATAAAATTTGGAATGTTTGGGGTACAAATGTTACACGTTTTTATTTTGAAAACTTTGATATGAATCAAAAAATTGACTGGAGAACCGCCCATAAGTTTATGACCAAAAGAAAACTTGAGGGTGTATCCATCACGGGATTCATCAGTTTTTTTTTTGAGGGAAATGTAAAAAAGCAAATTTGAAGTCTTCTTATGCTTAGAATATAAACTATTCTCAAACACAATTTCATCAAATTAAATAATCAGTCATGCATACTACAAGAACGTGTACATTTTCTAACAATCCCATGAGAACAGAAAAAACACAATTTTCTGATCATGGATCTTAGGTTTTCTTTGATTTCAACACAACATTTGTTACTTTGGTAATGTATGTAGTAATCAATCACAAGAGTAAAAAAGGTATAGGAATATACTCGTGTTTTTAATAACGGAAATGGATTAAAGTGCAAAATTTTGAAAAGAATCGATCACTGGCTGGTCCAGGGGCTTTGATGCAGGTTCGGGTTAACAACAAATTTGTTGTATACTATGCAATGACTGAAATTTCTTACAACACATGTTGTACCTGCGTCGTAAAATTTAGATATAGCATGTGAAATTTTACGCCATAATTTTTTATTAACTTAAATAAAAATCATACCTCTCTGATGCAATTGAAAGTTTTATTTCACACAAAAATTATTTTGAATTATTCAGAAATAAAAGAAAAATGACACAACTACGAGACTAACGGCCGATTGATTCAACATGTCCGTACAAGTACTGTACATAAACACATATAGGCTAGTATATATTAGTGCTGTCACGACATGGCTCTATTAAATTATCGATTATCGTGGAGAAAAATATCGCAATATATCGTATATCGCAATACTTTTCAAGAAAACTGACTCATGACACAAATTGTTAATATCACTAACGTTATATGATCATGGAGTTACAATTTACTCCATGATATGATGAACGCAAAAAAAAAAATGAGTTGCAGATCTAGCAGATGACATAATCACATGACTATTACGTTCATCACGCATGTGTTTGGTAATTCAGCCAACGTGACCATGAATCATCGAAGTGAGAGCCCGAGTGGCACATTCTGGACCAATTTTTCATTCTTTTTGCCAACTTACATCGGCCCATGCCAGTATGTGGTGACGGAGCACGATTTTTAATTAGTTGTTTTTATGTTTCACGATTATTTTGCACAATTTTAATGGCCTAAACTTGACTTTTAGATTTAGTACCATAACGTAAAAATTGTAACATACGAAGTAGCCTAACCAAGTTGCGCGAATGTTTCTTAGTTGAGTATTAGTTTTTGGTTTATATTGCGATAATCGATGTCATGACAGCACTAGTATATATAATCAGTATATACATGTACACTGTATGTGAAAGTTTTGATGTTGTTTTAAATGCAGGCTGTCAATTGTCAACGATATCAGTAGCTAGGATTCCACTTTCATTCACTTTAGCAACTCAGGCCTACACAAGTGTGTGTGTATATTAACAATACTTGCAAGCTTCGCTAGCACACAGTGCCCTGTACATTACGCAGTGCCCTTCTACATACAATGGCAAATTGGCAAAATACGCCGAAAATCAAGGGCTTGTCGTAACCAAATATGCGAAACAAAAATTATAACGCCACCTCTGCTTTGATGTGAAGGGTAAAATGTACTAAAACATAAAAATCATTACGTAACTTATGCAACATGCAAAATATCACATGATCTGAACGCCAACATCAAATTTTCTTATCTTTTTTATTCCATCAATATTATTAATTCTTGACTAAGTCCTATTTTGCCAAAGCCTTAAGGAAGCCATTCAAAGCCACCTTATCAGTTCAAGCCAAACAATATTTTTGCATCTTTTTTTTTTTTTTTGGCTTCTTAAAAGCAATATACCAATCTCTAAAACAGATGTAATGGAAGCTACGGTTGGTTGACGTGATGTCGTGTTCGATTAAAAACGGGCCTCCACTCACTGACAGTAGAGGATGGAAACAAAGGTGTATTTACACCGTATTTTGGTCTATAAATGCAAACAAACCCAGGAATGCAGATTAAGGGGTGTGGAAGAATTGGTATATCTAGAAATAACTCATGAGATATTTAGTAAGAGAGAGAGATTGTTGTTTCAAAATGTTGCCTAATTTTTTATTTTCACATATATATATATATATATATATATATATATATATATATATATATATATTACTTTGCATAATATTGGGGTGGGGTAAATAGCCCCTTACCCCATATATATCATATATATATATATATATATATATATATATATATATATATATATATATATATATATATTTTCCTTTGATAATATTGAAATGCCCAATGGGCAAGTTCGATCTGGGCATTATTTTATTTTCCCTTTTACTCAGGTAATGTAACACCCCTGCCCCATCTGTTTATGACAGGCTGCACCTGCTTATTTAATAATGGTTGCGCGTCAGACACCTCAGTGGAGCAAAGAAATCCTAATATTATTGCATACTCTGCTTACCTTCTAATTACATTGAAAATGATCGCTCTGATGGAAAATGGAGCCGAGCATACTAATTGTTACATATGAAAAAAGCCAAAGAAAAAATCTTGTATCTGAACTTTGGATTCTAATAGAGATTGGTAAGCAATCCCAGAACATTGAAATAATTGAGCCAAGGAATGAATAATCACACAATATTTCATCATGCGAGTTGACTCAAATTGGTCAAATACACCGTTCTTAGACTAAACAAATATTGACATGGTTCATCTTACGTTTGCTTTTCTGAATGACCTTGCATAAACAAACTTATTTGCCATTAGGAAAACCTTGCCACGAGATTTCTATCTGATGAAGCAGAATATGCAAGTCAAGAAATGTTTTCTTCTACTTGTGATAAAGCAAAGAAGGTTAAACGTAAAAGGAGTTCTCCAACACGAGCTCACTAACAAAACTTGTCAAGATTTGTAAATGACAAATAATTGGTTTCAGATAAGAATACTCATGTATACTATAACTTATCTTTCTTGATACCTGGACAAAATTGATCCCTTAATATATCTGAATCTGCAATAAAATAATTCGCTTTATACAGACTACTACTGTCATACATAAGTTCCTGTCCAGGAGCTTTCTTTCAATCCTAAAAGAAGACAGCCTGTAAAACGTTTGAGTAATTATCAACCTCAAAATCACAGAGAGAATAATATTCATTATGCTTTTGGATCGCTTTAATACATGACCATGACATACTCAAGCACTGACGAGTTGCATGCATGGTCAATCTTTATGGGCGTAGATACAAATTACAGTTAATATAACTGATTCAGCAAACCGGCAGGATAATTAAAGATTTCAGTTGATCACGCCAAAAACTATAATACAATGTCAGCATAGTGATAGTCTGCACACTATTTCAACATATACAATTTATTGTTTACTCTCTGTATAATAAAATGGTTTATAAAGGAGACCACTTTTTCATCGAAGATAGTTTATGTAGAAAACTGTAATTAAAGGGAAAGATTAAGATGAAAAATTTGATGAAGAGGAATTTGATGAAGAGGTATAATGTGAATTAAGAACAGTTGAAGTCTTTAACAGACCTCTATGGTGTAGTGCTTAGTGTTTTGTCCTCTTACCCGCACGTCCCGGGTTCGAATCCTGGTGAGTCTGCAACCAGTGAGTTCACAACTGGTTATCAAAGGCCGTGGCCATCTTGATATAATGTCCAGCACTGGATGCTTTCTGGACGCTAAACCTTGCTATGCTATGCCAAGTGATTCTAAAAGCAGGGCATTGCATTATGTACTTATTCAAAGAGACAATTGCCTACTACTCCTTTCTTATCTCGTTTTTAAAAAAAAATTACTTTGTCTTCTGCAATAACACTCGACTACAAAACCCATAGAAAACAATTACATATGATAGTCTGCCTCATCCACACAAATTATACTCTGAAAACTCATTGAGTAGGAATTAAGATTGAACAAGTGTAGAGAAAGGATTGAATTCCATCTATAATGATGGAAACACACGAGTTCATCCATGCGGAAAGGAGTTAAAAAAAAAAAGTGAGCTCTATGGATCCAAAATGCTTTCATGAGATTCATTCCATTCTGAATTAGCACATCTTTTGCGAAATGATTTCATGTCTTGGAATGCCACTTATGTTACTGTGAGAGATAACAGATGATGATTATGTGGTGATAGTATAACATCTGATAATATCCCAATTAGTGACAAATAGATATAACAAATCTTGATTGTTCCACAAAAAAGCTGTCTGAAAGTTGTTCATGTTTGCTTGTCCATTTGTATTTTGATTCCAAAGAGATTAATTAAGGCATTTATTCCAATCAGTTCATGAGTGTGATTCACTCAAATATCTTCCAATAGATTAATGGGTACTGAAAAGAAACATTCTCTGGGCTAAGTAATCATAGTTATCATTTACAGCCTCAAATTCCCAACATAGCTATTATTTACTAATTAATTGAAATTAACTGTGACATTTTAGGATGACACTACTAAAGTTGTTATGACACTCATTGCTTAACTTACTATGACACTTGGTGATGATGGAGGGGGTGATTTCACTGACTGAATTAGATTGCCTCCTCTACCTGGACTTGAACCAGCTCCAGAATGCTGTAAAAAAAAAAAGGTTTAAGGTTTATTAATGTTACCCAAGGTTATACACCAATCAATGCTTTACCTCAGTATACTGCATATAAAATGAAGCCATGAAAATGTATGTAAAATAACAATATTTGTTTTGCACTGTTATTTAAGGACTCCTGTCTGCAGTGTGGTCAAATTGACCATCTCACTCATATAACTTTGATAATCAGCTGGAAGAGGTTAGAATTACCCATTGATCCACACATTATAATTTACACAAAACAGCTCTGAACTTTTGTTAGAAGCATATTTTTAATGTTCAAACAACCCCATAAATTAATTTTTCTGCCTTAGAAGTTTTTGTTTGTTGGAAAAATATATTTTCCAGCACGTGGTATGGTCAAATTGAACACCGCCCCCATACCCCCCGCCCATGCTGTTTGCTGGAGACGTAATAATTTGGTGAGGACATGCCTTATTGAAAAACACAGTGAAGTTTAATGTTAAAAAAAATAAAATAGCAGAAGCATACTTCTTATCGTTTCACCTTAATTTATTGTCTTTTTGATGAAGAATATTTTCCCATTACCATACATGTCCAAATCATTACAATAGAAACTCCAAAGAATTGAAAAATTATTTCTTTTGACATTGAGATAAAGAAACCTCCCAAATTTTCACAGAACATCTGCATCTTTTGTGGACAATATGCAACATTCCTCAAGCTATCATAAAGTAATGTGCACCTTGTCTGAAAACAATAAATTCTTGTGCAGCTTTAAATTGCTATATAGATTTTAATGAAATATGTTTACTATGCATGTTTTAGTGCACTAATTTTAATTTAAGTTTTTATTCTTCGACTGAAATTTTATTTTTAACACAAATTCTTAATAAAACTATTTTCAACAAAAAAACTATTTTTAAGTTGTTTCAATAACAGAATAAAGTTGTATTACAAGAAACACCTTTTGCCAAAATTGTACTGTTATACTAGGAATTAACCAGAACAATCAACACTTAGATATCTCCTCATCTTTGCTTGTCTCGCATAGTGAGCATAGTTCCAAGAATCCATGTAATATTGATATAAAATGCACACTGCACAGTAAGCAAGATCACTACATCTCGGACACAAACTTGTTTAAATATTCACAAGTGTAAAAAATGCAAGAGACTTTGAGATCTGAAACACCTTTCAAGTTCAGACATGAAACCCGCGAAATGTAGCTAAGTTGTGCCCAAATTTATGGGAGAGGTGTGAAGACTTTATCACCAAGATAAAGGACTTTGCATAACATTAATGTAGCAACTTTATCTTCATATCATGAATGTTTTCAGGGGTCGAAGTTTAAAATTTTCACCACTGTTCTACAGAACAGTGCTTTCTTAAAAAAACAAAAACTGTTCCAGATCAACTTTCACTGTTCCAACATTTTTGTCAATAAAAAAGCAAATTCCTATACACCTTTTTTGTTATAATATACTTGTAAGAAAAAAATAAAATAAATCAAAGTTAAAAAGATGCAGCGCACATGACAAAATTCTAAACCAGGTAAGGCTGTTACAAGTATCGTATTGTATGTATGGGCTGGAGAAAATACGTAATGGAACTCATGCGTTAGTTAACACATGCAAATACAGTATCAGGAATGTGAGTTAGACAAAAAAATTCTTTTGAGGATTATAAATATGGAATACAAATTATAACGTCTCTGGCAAACAGCATGGGCGGGAAGGGGGCTTTTTGGAGCTAATCGTTTATGCTGGCGAATCTTAGTTTTCAGATATTCGTACTTACAATCTTCCTCAAGAGACAACAAGTCACCAATGCAATAAAAAGTTTACATCACATATTACACGATTGAGGAGCATGTTTGATATGCAATAAAACATCATTTGAGCAAATATAAAAGAAAGTCTAGCTTAGTCGATAATTCTTCTTCAGGCAGTTCCTGCATATTTGTTTGAATGAAATTCATGTCCATGTCATGATGCTCAACACATAAGTGTAGGAACGGGGAGAGCAGGGGGAACATGCCCCACACATTAAATGAATGAAGTGTTCCTTTTGAAAATGAGAAGTTCACCTCAATTACTGTCAAAGGTGCGAGAATTTGTCGCGGAATTTGTGGACACTTTTATACAAATATTACAAAAGTGCCTTTTCAAAATAAATGCTGCTTGGGTTCAGAGATTCTATCTACCAGGGAAAGGAGGGAGGGGGGGGGGTTCATTTATTAAATAAAAATGAAATGAAGACAATAACTGTTTTGTCGATTAAATTGTAGACCTGTAACAAAATCTTTCGTTCAAACAAAATTCATATATTTTGGCTCGATAATTGCCATACTCCTTCCTAATTCAGCCTCATGACGCATTCCAACCTAAAAAGTAGGGGGAATTTTCCTACCAAAATTGGAGCAAAGTCAAAGGTTTAAGGGACAAAATCATGCCAAGATGCAAAAAATAATCTTACAAAAGGTACAAATTTGGGAACAGTGGGGGGTCCTTTCAATTTCCCTCACAAATCCCACCTGTGTACATGAACAATGGTGATCGATATGGTTAATATTCTTCTTTACATTCACCTCGTGCTATATGTTACGTATTGTTGTCAGATATCTTTCATACTTTCAACATCCAAGCTTTCTTATTACTGGTACCAACCCTCAACAATTCCTGTCTTTATGGCTATGAAACTTAAATCATGGCAACCAAAAAATTGGAAAATGATGATTTTAGTCGCCAGAGAAATAACACGTTATGTCTCACCTGGCGACGGTGATTAAAGTTTTTTTGAGTAAGTTAAATGTACTGAAAATATTTCGGTAGCATAAAATATCTTTATTATTTAGTCCCAAAATTACTGGTAATCCTAATCCCCAATTTTTACACCGTAACTCTATCCCCATCCATGGCGTTGAAACAATGTGTACGATATCATATTAATGAGCAAGAATATGGGAAATCATCATATATTGTTTGCTTTGTCGATCAGTCTTCGATAATTGTTTCGTGCGTTTTTGATTCATTAAAGTATGAAGTTAAATTAATCATGCAGGAAAACTGTCGAGGAAAGAAGCCTAGGGTTATTCAATCAAAATTATAACCTAAAACAGTAAGTTTTTTGTACAGGCGAGTAACTTAACAATTTTAGCGATCAAAGTTTTGGAAATGAGGGAACCGGTTGTTTCGCCATTTTATTCTGAGTTGGCGGCCACAAAGCAAATGCAATTGTCGAGGGTTGATTGGTACGCAAGCTAGTTGTTCGATTTTCAATTAATTAGGTAGAGACACTTCAACACTTTGCACAGTAAACCATTGCGGAGAAGAATCAGTGAAATAATTTCCTATTTTAACCAATTTACAACAGCCATTGAGGTTTAAAAGGTAGGTGCCGTGCCGATTAATTTAAGTCTTTTTTGTATGATCATGCTATTTTTGCTAAGTAGGACAATTTTTTTAACTTACAATGGCAACAGCCACAAATTCGTGGCGGAAAGGCTTATTTAAAGCCGTGTGTCGTCAATAATCGGTTACGCTATCATGTTGAGTCAATGTAAACATTTTCCATGTTGTAATTTGCACAATGACTTCTGACTGTGTACAGCCGATGCAAATGGCTACAGTACACAGTCATATGTTTTCTGACTAGTAAACTTCCCAGCAATGCTGGTACTCATTTTACAGCTGAGTGGACTGGAGCAAGTAAAGTGTCTTGCTCAAGGACACAATGCAACGCTCGCGACAGGAATCGAACCTGATACCTTTAGCATACGAGCAAAAAACTCTTTATCCACTACACCTCTTAGTTTTAATATTCATTTAATTGTCCTCTATCACATTGAAGTGCAAAAGTTTGACCGAAAGATTATCCCTTTGAAGGTGCAGGTTGTCCAATGGTACATTAATGTCTTAGATTGCTTAAATCTAACAAAATTGACCAATGAGAGAGAGTGTGCCAAAAGGTTGGCTCTAAATTATTGTAGAATGTGTACACATTTTGCAACTATGGATTGGGTGGCCACAGAATGCATAATAGCAATATAAGTAATGACACTTGAAAATAGCAACAAATCCCCAAGTGGTTAAATGCTTTAAGTTTTCTAAATCAACAGGCCTAATTACTCAACAAAATTTCTTTCATTTTTGAGAAAGTTATACTTTGAGTGTTATGCTCTTTCTGTAAGGTCACCTTTTATAGGTTTCATAAAAACACTACCTTAAAACTACTCCAGTCTCAATCATGACATTTTTTTAGTTATAAACAATTAAAATTTGTGTACTCACCCGAAAATATTCACTTATCTTTCTTCCATGAGCTATAAAACAAAACAAGAAGATAAACAAATTGTTAATGAAACACATACTTTTAAGGTTAATCATATCAAGGTGGCTCAGGGGTTCAACATTAAGTCAGATAAAAATTACAATTATTTTGAACATCAAAAAGTTGTTAAGTTCTCTTGTAAAGCAAGATGCTTGCACAGTGGGGGCAAAAAGTACAAGAGCTACAATAATCCACACCAGTGAAGATACTTTACTACAGAACCCAGCAGTGGTCATCAAAACCTCATTTCTACTGTGTATACTGACAATTTAAATGGTGCCAGTGCCAGTTGTATCACCAGTCCTTTCTACATACAGGCTATACTTCTTGTTTGGGCATATGCTTCATGATTGATCTCTAATTGCAAGCAAAAATACAATTTTTATAAGCTATTTCTGAGAAATTGTAATGCTGCTATTTTTTAAATAATACTGCTGCTATTTTTAAATAATAATAATTGCCAAATCAAAATATTTTGTCCTTTTGATAATACTAACAGGATCCCTTGTGTTTGTAAGATAAAGAAAACCACTAAATGCATACATGTTTCAAAAAACCTAATAATGTGACCCAAATAAGGTTTCATACTAAACAATGCATTAATTTAAGTACTATTTTACCCTTTACAATACCATAATATTATCACATGGCAATAAGATCACGTGGCAATGTACCTTTTTCTACAAAAAAAATCGGAACCTTTACTAAAATCCTATAGAAGTGTGAATGGTTTTCTTGCAAAAATCTCAAAAAGATCTTTCATAATATTGGTTTTTGCTTGGTAAATAAATGTATACATTTTTATAATATATATATATATATATATATATATATAATATATATATGTCAAATATAATAAATTTTTGCTCATACAAGTCCAAATCTAATTTTTTGGTCATTCATAATTTTTCAATCTTTTTAAAATTTTGTAATTTTGGTGACTTTTGACCATTTTTGTAGAAAAATTGTATGATCCACCCCTATCTTATAATCAAGTTTCAAAAATCAATAGGTAGCGAAAAAATTGGTCTTTTACATGGATTCACAATAAAAGACTACCCCTTTTCTAAGTCGCAAAAATATTGTTATTGCATCATGACTCTAGTAATATTTAGAAATTTTTCACATTGATGACCAGATGCGAAAAAAGGTGATCTTGTGAGACGTAGAAACTGCCTTACAACTCGTTTTGGGAAACTTAAGAGTAGGAGAATCAGAAGGCTTATCTGACGAGGCTTTACTACATAGACCTTACCCAAAAGAGGCCCAGGGAATATCAGAACCTGCCGAAATTGATAGTGTGCTTTTTAAAATGGTGAGTTTATTTTTCAAATTTCATAATAGCCTACTAAAGTATTATGCATAGCCTAGTGCGCACCTCTTAAAAATTAAACCTATAATTTAGCTGGCAATTATTTGCTTGTAAAGATTAGAAACAAGAAAAATGGGTCACTAAAATGCGACATAACAAACATGAATTGTCCTTTTAATAGTAATTTGGGATGAAACTATAAAGTTAATTTATACTGCCACAGTATACAGTCACCCCATATACCTATTTCGCGAAATCCCAATTCCATGTTGTTGAGTTGTGGTGCAGTGGTGTAGGATTAAAATTTTAGGATTAAAATTTTAAGGGGATATATGGGTCTCTTTTCCCTGTTGGGGAAAAGAGACCCATGTTGGAGGAAAGAGACCCATGGTGGAGAAAAGAGACCCATGGTGGGTGGGAAGAAGTTCCATTTGGGAGAAATTCTTTATTTTGAAGCAATTTGGATTCTGGAAGGGGCCATATTTTTGGGGGCCAGCATTACCCCTTGTCCCCTCTCCCAATATAAAACCAGAAAACCAAAATGTTTAGTGCATTCTTTCACTGTTGGTTGATTTGCAAGTTTTAGGCTAACTGGCATTGCATAAATAATTACATTGCACGGTATACCGGTAATAAGAAAAGTACCGGTCCTTACGACACCAGTATGGTACAATACCACCAAATGAAAAACACTGAAGTACCACCGAGTACCGTCAGTATCAGTACTTGCAAGAATAAATTATAAAATACACTTTAAATCAAAAAATCAGAGAAAAAAATTAGAAATAAATATGTATTTAAACATGGTACATCACCTAAAAGTTTCATAAGAACATATTTATGGGAAGACATGATTGCAAAACTTGCAAAAAGTTCGTAAATATTCCCGCTATTCCTTGAACTTTCAATAACAGCTGGCCTAGTTATGGTGCACTACTGGTTTCGGGAATATGCAATATACATGTAGTACAGTAACGTTAGTACAGAGCGGGAAAGTACCGATTATAACTTTTGTGCAAACTTCCTAGGCCCAACTCATGAAATATGTCTGTATTTTTAAGAATATATTAAATTTTTTGAAAAGACATGCATGCATTACTTTCGTCTGAGAATCGCTTCAATCAATAAATAAATGTTGCAAATTCACAACTGTTGAACATTTTGAGTGTAAAATTTTCCTTTCAACACGAAATGGCAGATTAAAAAAAAAAATAATCTCCTTCCCCATCATGTCACATTTACCATAAAACATAATAATCTGCAAGTCACATAATGAAAATTCTCCTTACAATCAGCGACTATTTATTTCCAAACAAAACTTGAACAAAGAACTGTAATATGTCAAGATCTTTCCAATCGGAAGAGCCAAATCAGTTTGAAAAAAAGGCAAATTGAGCTACAGTACCAAAGCCAAACTGTAATCAACTTAAATTCCAATATACCAACTAATATACCAATTCTGGCTCATAGGCCAGTATTGAGCAATGTTACAGCAAAATAAAATGTGCTCCGACCCCATTTTAAAGCTCTTTTAAACTTTCATTTCTGCCCTTTGATGGCTTAGAATTTTAAATCTGGGAGTTGCTTTGCCATTTGATATGGAATTTCAGTAAAACAATCCAATTTGTTTAAGGCGAGTTTTCAAAAATTTCATGGACTTCGCCGTTACTCATCGAGTGTACAAGCTGCAAATTATGTGTACAGTATAGTTAGTGTTGATTTGTGTACATAAGTCCCAAGTTAGTTGTTGTGAACAAAATCACAGAGGTTTTCAGCCCATTGGGATTTCAATACTGATGAGTATTGTACCTAATATCAAAGCCCTAAAAGGCATGACCAGACTTAAGAATTTGGAAAATAATGTTGAGAAATCAATCAGTATTTTTATTTTCATTTTCCGTAACTTCTCTGAACATTTGGCAAGAGTAGGCCTGCACTGTGTTGTTCTTGCTCGTTTGGAAATACTGACAATTAAAAATGAAAAAATTGGCCAATTACGCACATGCGCAAGTCACTGCAAAACTAGCATATTATTACTATGGGGTAAATTATGTTAATATACGGATGTGATCAGTGTTGAAAAATATATTTACCCCCTGTAACAAATGGGTGTCTGAATTGAAAAAAGTGTAGATTTAGAGTTGAATAAAATTTCACACAAGTTACAAACTTGTGTTAAACAGAATGTCAAGATTCTAGAAGGTGTAATCGGGCGCTTAGTTTGATCTTATTAACTTAAAGATCAGGTGTATATTTATGTTTTAATATTTAAAAACGGAAGCCCCTTTGTAACATGGAAATTCTTTTGGCGTACAATTCCATGGTACTGTAAGTGTAAGTTATATTTCATATTAGCCACTTTTGGGTAGTCACCTGTAAAAATACCGGTACTTTGGTATTACCGGTACCATTTGCATCGGTATAACGGTGCTCATTTCACCTGTACCATGCAACGTTAATGCCCACCATGCATATTGATAAAATACAACCTGTTGACAACACTTGTATGAAACAAACCAGACAGATTTTTAGCCCCGCCTACACATTATTATGCATGACACCACTACCAAACCAATAGATCACATATACGGACCATAACTCATCTGTGTACCACATATGAACATGTGTGTGATGTGTTTATAAGTTTTGGGGAGCATTTTCACATTAAGGCACACATATTAGAGATATGAACCTGTTGACAACATAGGCATGTACACAATACCTGACAAAGAAAATGCATGATGCAAACAGAAATATGGTTGCTATAAATTATCACTTTTTCACTAAGCAATATGCATCAACAACCACCAAAAACAAGAAAGCAATCCACGGAGTTGCTGATCTCATCACCTTAAGCGTAGAGCATAGTGGGAGAAACAGCTAACAGGGTCACTATACCTCTGTGTTTTTGATGGATTGCACTGCCCATGCGAGCTCGAGTACAAGCAGATGTTGAGACAGGATTGGCTATCTTTCTTTAGGCAGGTTGATGGATTGTACTGCCCATGGGAATACAAACAGAACTTTGACCACAAGAGTCTACGGGGACACAAATTCATGTACCAAGGTATCATGGTACAACATAGTACTCCCCATATTACAATTGGACCAATGCCAGCAAAGTTAGTGTGGTTGCTGTTAGTGATGGCTGGCCATCCCAGGGTACTACCTTATACCCTGCTGTATTGTTTTAAGCCTGGTCTTAAAAAACATAGGAAAATCTCAGTTTTAATATCTTTGTGCAAACGAAAACATTTTACCTTCTTTTTTTTCTGCCCACAATGCTTACATGTATGTTCATGATGTTTGAAGCCCATCCATGTCTTCAAAAACTTTTTTTACAAGTATTTACTGGGCTACTTTTCATTCTGTAAAATCATCTGAGGAGCTCTCCAAAGTATAGTCAAACTTCAAAACATGGCTATTGGGACTATAACATTTTAGCAGGGGTAATATATTTTAGATTTAAAGATTTTATTTCAAAGATAATCATCATTCGCAATTGACTAGTGCATTACTATAAGTGCTAGCGATGGAAACTTCCATTGCTGTCACGCGTATTGGAAGTTTCACATGTTTATCACTTGGGGGACTAGCTAAAAATGATTTTAATTGGTTCAAAGTAAAGCTGGTAAATATAAATTCTTTGCGGACGCTCTAGGTAATAGCTTATCAACATACATATATGAATAATATTATTTCTATACATTGTTCGAGAAATTTATGTAGAAAAAGAATGTTCAGAGACACATGATATTTTTCGTTAAACACGATTACTGAATGACAGAAAATATTGTTTATCACTTCACTGCTAATCTTTGAAACACAATGTTGAACCAAATTTTAATCTTTTTGATTTTCGAAGTTGATAGCTCAAAGTGTATTGCACAACTGATTTCTGTCATGATCAAAACCTTCTGAAACAAAGACTACAAACTGGGTTTACGGAATACAAAGTAATTTGGTTTGATATCAAACCATGAGTTGTATCAATATTGCTGGAAGTACAGCTTTAATTTTAATGAAGGAAATATACATTTGGTGGGAGTGGGGCAATACTGTTCATGCTCATTAATGTGCATTTTCTTTTCTGTATACGAGTAAGCTCAAAAATTACGCTCTTCAAGCATTCTGATGTAAAGACGAATACCTTATAAGGAAATAGGGCGGAACCTCGGAGTAGCTATTGTGTAATGGCAAATGCAAATACGGCCTGGGACATTCGTAAGTTTTCCTTCTTTCTTTGCTTCAATAGAAAAGTATAGTTTTAAATACTGAATTATGAAATCAAATTATTGTTGTGTTGCAATTAGCAAGGGGTTTTTCCTGCCTCATATGTAAATGAGGGACCCATTGTACTGCATGCCCAGAGTTGAATTTTCTATGGTAACTGACCTGGTACAGTGGGAGATGGTTTATGCCTTCAGACAGAGACTTTGAGGTAAGAGTCAAAATCGGCATCATTTAAGGGCAAAATGGATTAATAAAATCACACTAAACACTTAACAACATACAAGATTATTAATGTATTTTATTCACCAATGCCTCCATTCTCATTTTCAGCATTATTTACAGAACATACTTGCAATAAATGATACAGTGATAGAACAGTAACAGTAAGCCTACGGGTAGGGTTAATGCACTTTGTTGCGTGCCGAGTTTTGCTTACAAAAAGTTTGAAAATACTCTGTTTGTTGGTTTAAACCAGGCATTGTTATAGAAACTGCCCAGTTTTGAGAAAAGCCAAAACTGTGAAACTTTAGTACCACATATGACATGAATCCAGAGTATCGTTCTTGAGATATTGTGTTAACAAGCTTGCTGTCACAGACACACACACACACGCATACATTTGTCAGCATAACTGCATAGGTTCCTTATGCAATTAGCATCAGAACCAAAAAGCCAGAAAACCGACCCTACACCTCTCCCTGTGCTTCCTTGAAAACAGTTCAAATTGTATTTCTTAGAAGTATTTTCCTGTATTTGGACAAATTTGTTGACATTTCATATGCGGTACCAACTGTCAGTGATGGATACCAAGTTTGGCAACGTCAACATGATTACTAATGCTCTGAACCATTTTTGATTACAGATGCTCTGAACCATTTTTGATTACTGATGCTCTGAACCATTTTTGATTACTGATGCTCTGAACCATTTTTGATTACTGATGCTCTGAACCATTTTTGATTACTGATGCTCTGAACCATTTTTGATTACTGATGCTCTGAACCATTTTTAATTACTGATGCTCTGAACCATTTTTGATTACTGATGCTCTGAACCATTTTTGATTACTGATGCTCTGAACCATTTTTGATTACTGATGCTCTGAACCATTTTTAATTACTGATTACCATTTTTGATTACTGATGCTCTGAACCATTTTTGATTACTGATGCTCTGAACCATTTTTGATTACTGATGCTCTGAACCATTTTTAATTACTGATTACCATTTTTGATTACTAATGCTCTGAACCATTTTTCATTACTGACGCTCTGGACCATTTTTGAGTACCTTTTCACCAAGAATCCCTTATGGAATCAACAAGAAGTAAATTTGTAAAAGGCATTCTGCATAACCTGAATAGATACAGGTATTTTCAAAGCTTTTAATGGCTAAAATTTGGTCATACACTAAAAATTTCATGTCCGTGCATAATAAATGAGGTAATTAGGTCATTTGCATATCTGCATAACATTTTCATTGAAATAATGGTGTAAACATTTCTTTTTATATTATAATACTTTTGTGCATCATAGAAAGAAACAATGCATGTTTATTGGAAAGTATGGTGCCAAATCCTATCATATAGATTATTAGTAGAATCAGGTCATTTCTTGGGTCAAAAAGGTCAGAAGTTTTAAAATTACATATGAATTTTATCCTTGCTCCAAAAGAATCAAATGAGTAATATGAAATAAACGGTCCTTCTTTCAACAATTAATCAATTCTATCAATAATTTGTTGTAAGTATTCACAAGAGTACAGAATATCACAAATATAGCAGTTTTAGAAAATCTAATAATCTAAATGACCTCATTTGCATAAACTTGCATACTTGACCAGAAAATTATGCAAACCAATGTAAAGTCCAAAGTCTTAGCGTTCAAATAACATAAACTTGTTACAGTAGAAAGAAAAATAAATTAGTGGAAAAGCCCCCTTTCCCAAAAGTTCCTAAAAATAACACTGTAATCTCAAATGCTCTGGTTAAGGTTAAGATTAAGATTAAGATTAATCTTAACCAAGTGAGGGTTAAGATTGTTATAATCGGCAGATGAAACAACCTTGACTGTTTCACAGTCTTTGTCACCATTTTAAATTCTCATATTTAAGGAAACTTTACGAAACATGATTTTCTTTCAGTTTCCTTTAATTTTGAATCATTACAAATATGTATTGACTGAAAGCTAATACAGATCTTTACATTGATGAACATAATTCATCTTTGGAACGTGCAAATTAATCAGCGCACTTAATTTCTGTTGTGTCCAAACCTAATGTTTATCTATCTGTGTCTTTATTTGTTATATGACACTTTGACTTATTATTTATGAAATGTTGAGCAAAATTCCTTTTCTGTGATATGATTCTCAATGTTGCAACAAGGAAAAAATCAAACATGCAAATAAGTTTATATGTCACAATTTGGCCTTTATTTACTATCTATAATTATCTTTTTGTACTGGATTGAGTGCTAGCTATTTGCCCAAAATGAAGTCTTTATGTTAGTAGCAAACCTAGTTTGAACCAGAAAGGGACTAAAGCTGTGAATGTTGAGGGATTTTAGTAAACGTGTACATGCCAAAAAAACGAGCATGTATCATGTACACGCGTTTAGTACCGTAATTTTTGGAAAAACACCCAAATTGCTTCAAAACTACAAGGCGAAGTAAAAAAATCATGCAACCGGTGGGGCAAAAGAACTGACTCCATTGCCCAAATAGATGCTGAATTTTGCTTTCCAAATTGTAAAAAGTTTACTTCTACAGTATAAATCATCATTTTTATGGAAAATATGCATGAAAATTCAGTTTAGAAAGAACAGATAAGTTCCTTTCAATGTCATTTAAATTCAACATCGCGTAACTTTTTTGTCCTTATTCGCTACAGCTTTAAAAGTTCTGTGAAAATCTTGCATACTAGGCTATGATATACCTCGCCGTAAAACATTTCAAAACTACGCCAGCACCACCAGCAACTTCTGAAATATCAATTCTCTTCAAAAAATGGCCGCCATCTTTGCGACGCATAAGAATTTCAGCTCTGTTAAAACCTTTTTCTGTTTGTTTATTATGCATTTTTTTTCTTTCTTGCAAAATTTATTTGACTCATCAGGTAATATTTACATGTTAATGTACTGATTGTCACGATTTAAGTGTTTTTAAGTCAATTTAGGAGCTTGTAAAATGGGCCTTGATTGCGTGGGATTTAAAGCCTTGTGGCCTAACGTTAGACCTATTGTATGTTAGTTTCACTGTTTACTGCGGCACATTCGCGGTGCATTTTACAAGTTAGATTACGCAGATTTTGGCGAAATCAAAGTGCATAATATCCCTATTCACTAGTGATTACTGCTCATTTGTGATTCGCACATTTAAAAAGGATTATGTTAATCGGGTTTACAATTTGTAAAAAGTCATTTATTGGAATTTTGTCAGCCGATGTGTGTGATTTGAATCATGAATAACAATATTAATTTTTAATGGCAAGACTGACAATGAAATACGATTACTCACAATAAAGTATTTAGTAAACGTGTACAAGATTTGCGAGCGTGTAGCGTATACACGCTAAAGGGTCACAGCTCTAAAAGGGACCCATGCCAGTGGTAGAAAGAGGCTTTTACAAGGTTGCCAGGGCTATGCAGCATGGAAGTTTGATGGCACCTCAATTGTACATTAGAGAAGTATCTTTTTCATTTGGGAAACTGTAAACAGCATGCAAGGCAATGGTCAATAGTGTTTTTTGTGAACATAATGAAAATAATTTGTGAAAAAGGAGCCGGGTGGAGGGAGATAGAGGCGAGGTTCGAGGGAAATAAGGGCAAGGTAAATGAAAATAGGGGCAAGGTAAAGGAAAATAAGGACAGGGTGGAAGAAAATAAGAAAAGGAGTAGGGTGGGGGAAAGTATGGGCAAGGTGGAGGGAAATAGATGCAGATTGGACAGAAATAGGGACAGCTTCATGGGAAATAAGGAAAGGATAGAGGAAAATTGGGGCAGGGTGGAGGAAAATAGGGGCAAGGTGAAGGGAAATGAGGGCAGGGTGGAAAAAAAATAGGGGCAAGGTGGAGTGAAATGAGGGCAGGGTGGAGCGAAATAGAAGTAAAGGGAAATACATGCAGGGTGGATGGAAAATAGGGACACTTTGAGGGAAATAGGGGCAGGCTGGATGGAAATAGGGGCAGGGTGGAGAGAAAATAGGGGCTGAGACTGAGTGGAGGAAAATAATGGCTGAATGGAGGAAAATTGGGGCAAGGTGGAGTGAAATGAGGGCAGGGTGGAGCGAAATAGAAGTGAAGGGAAATACAAATACATTATGAAAATGACACAAAAATTGCACATTTTAAAACCAATTTAAACTGAGAATCATTATATAACTCCCATACCAAAAGGTTGGAATATGGAAGAACCAATGGAATACTTTTAATTGATACCAAAAATTTGAGGTTGACATACTCCAAAAAGTATCAAACTTGGGTGGGCATAGGCTATCAGGAGTAGATTGTAGGCATGTTGGACTTGTCAAGGGGGTGGAGGTATACTCTACAAAGTGCAGACATTCTAGTTCATCCTGTAATGGCTTAACCATGTAATGGCTTAACCATATAAAGTGGGTGCAGACATTTTGGGTGGTGTGTCACCCTTTTACATTACTGAACCCATGCCCCAGCACTATGAAGTTCCCACTCCTGCAATCACACTGATGCAAATATAGACATCTTCTTAATGTCTTCTGCAGTGACATAGATGGGAGATGAAGAAAATGTTGTGGGTGGTAAAAATGTGACATTGCATACATACTGATAACTAGATGTGATGATTCTACTTACCAGTTGGAGGAGTTTGGTCAGCATCAAGTGCTCTTCTTTTCCGTTTTCTATCTTTTGGTGTGTTATCTGCATTAATCTACAATAAAAGGATACAAAATACATCAGACTTGTTGTTCAGATTGAAAATACAATGAAAACAACCTTTCAAAACTGACAGTCTTTACTTTTTGTCAGCAAGTTTTATTTTGTTGTAAATACATTTGTTTATATCTACTGTACACTGATAAGGCAGTACATTCCCAGACCCCTAGCTTTGCTGTTTTAAAGGGCGGCCTGCACGCCCCTCCATCGGCCCAACCTGCCCCTGGGGTCCGCCCTGCCCCTCATGAGATAAAAAAAAGTGTATTATTCTTTTATTTTAGATTTTTTATTTTTTTAAACTTAATTATCTTAAATAACCTCATAAATGAAATACCTTACATGGATACAGAACACAGAATAATAGCATAGAAAGCAATTGTCCTGTTGGCTCATGAATGGTCCTTCTCAATATCAGTGAGAATAGTTTCATTCTGAGGTATGATTATAACTAAAATCCCAGAGCTTCTTCACCATGGGATTGAGCCTTAAGGGGGTCCCTGGACTCCATGCCAAAAAGACGCAGCGCCTCGCGCGTGCATTAATGTGCCCCTCAATAAGTCTAGCACCCTGCCCCTTTTTATATTAAGCTAGGGGTTTGCATTCCTTGATTGGATATTTTTGTATGCTTAAAGAAAATGCTTTCGGCTTCTATGACAATGTTGTTATTTCATTAGACACGATTGGAAGAAACGATAGGTTCGAGTAAAAGATGAATATCTTTGGCAATTTTCTGCCAAGAATTGTATTATAATTATAATACACATAATTTTAAGGACAACTTTATTTCCTACAGGACAACTATAAATCAGTGCTTGGTGGCACAGGTACATTCAGGTTGATTCTCACTCCCTAGTTTTGGTCATCAGGTGATTTCCTCTCAAAAGATCCAAATTTGGAACTAAAAACTTACAGACCATGTAAGAGTTTCTTTTTAAAGCAAAATGGACAAATTAATGTCTTTAATTTGATATACATTTTGATGTATTTTAGGGGAGACCACTATTCGGACAAAGTAAAAGCTTGTGCTTAAATGAATATGTGAAAGACAAGATTCTTAACAAATTTTGAGATTGTATGAGTATTGTAACTTTTCTAAAAAAGAGACATTACTTGACACAGCTCAAATCATAGATAGGAATTCATAAGAGATAAATGCCTTGCCACACTTATGAGTGTCATGGCATTTATTATGGCAAATATATAATACTCTATATAAGTACTGTAATAGCAAATCTGTACTTTTAATCACTAAATACAACGGCCTACAACCAGAGGTTGCATTATAATTTTTGTCTGGCGTATTTGGTTACAACAAGCCCTTGATTTTCGGAGTATTTTGTAAAATTGCTGTCCTATGTACAGGGCACTGTGCGTTAGCAAAGCTTGTAAGTATATTGTTAACACACACATACTTGTGTAGATCTGCCTAGCTAAAGTGAATGAAAATTGCGCTAAAAATACCAAAAATATTTAATATTCGGACTATTATTATCATAAAAATTTTAAGAAAAACTCATGCCCAATCCTTGTATAATGTTGATTGTTGAATCATGAAATTTGGGTTAACAAACCAAAATAAAATAGAAAAATACTTGTTTATCATATCCAAACTTTCATGAGGTTTTAGTAAACTTTTTAAAAATTGTCAACAATAATATACTATTCAGATCTCGAAAACATCTACTTCTTTACAGTATAGTAACTTGCAGATTGTGATCACTTAACAGAGACACAATCAACACAATACAGGAGGAAAGTAGAATCCTAGCTAATAATATCATTGACAATTGACAGCCTGCATTCAAAACAACATCAAAACTTTCACATACACTGTACGTACATCATGCATAGGGCCTATGTACTAGCCTATATGTGTTTATGTACAGCCCTACAGGCATCTTGAATCATTTGGCCGTTACTCTTGTAGTGTGTCATTGTTCTTTTATTTATGAGTAATTCAAAATCATTTTTGTGTGAAATAAAACTTTAATCACATCAGAGAGGTAAGATGTTCATGTTTTTCGCTTAGGTCAATAAAAAACTTGTGTAAAATTTCACATGCTACAGTATATCTAAATCTTACGATGCAGGTACAACCTGTGTCGTAAGAAATTTCAGCTATAGCGTAATATACGACAAATTTGTCATTAACGCAAACCCTGCCTACAACATCTCACCTCTAGTACATCATCACCACCAGGCGATAAGCTACTACATGAGCTCTGGTTGGAATCATCCTTGATTAAAAAGGTGGGAGGCTCCCTTCGGTTTCCCTTGAACCTTGCCTCTAACAGTTCCTTCCGTTGGGGGTCCAGTTGCTTAAGGCTGTTCATGGTGGCCTCACACTAACACCCAACCCTGAAATAAATACATACATTGTTATGTAAGACAATATGACACAGAAACTGCAAAAAACTTAATCTTCACATAAATTGATATAAATCCATCATTTTCACAAGCATATTGCACAATCATTGCATACTTAGGTCCCAGGGTTGGTTTGGTTTGCTGATGTTTAACGGCACCACGAGTCAGGAGTGAAATGTGCCAAGAGGGTGTTAATAAATAATGGTGTAAGAGTTAGGATAGTGAGGAGATGGAAGGTTTGTAAGGGAGATAAAGGGGAAAGGCTGAATGTGGGAGAAAAATTTAGGTGAAGAGAAAGGGGTGTGCAAGGTTAGTTGTAGAAAGGGAGTAGGGGAGGAGACCACATGTGGTCGAAGAGGTTGTTCTTGCGGAAAGTTCATGATCTTTGATAAAGGTCCCAGGGAACTGTAAAATCAAAGCAAAGTCATTGACAAATTAAAAATAATGTTTGGCACTTTCATTACAGTATTTAATATTGTTTATACAAAATAACAGAGTGAAAAACATAACTACTCTGAGAACAATTTACTATATACAACAGGAAAATGGAACTACATCAACCAATTTATTACATAACTATACAAAATCATTGCACATAACTCAATAACACTGTACAAAAAAGAAAGTCAAGGAAAACAAAATTTTAAAAGAAAAATCTGTAATGTATTATGCATAAAGAACCATATTTAACAAAACAACTAACAAATGAAAGAATGATAAATCCTATTCTTTCAAATTAAGGACATTTTTTTGAAATAATGAATAAATTATAGGCACCTACATATAGCATAACATGAGCAAACAGTCAACAGACAAATAAAGTTTAAAACTGGTTAGTGATTACAAAATGCATCATGTTCCCAGAATCAAACAACTAAAATGCTACATTGTTTTACTACGCTAACCACTCATTTGTTACATTACTATGTTACCTTTCAGGACATGCAATTAAGGATACATTAGGGTCGTAAATAAACAAATTTCACCATTTAACACTTACTCTACCACGCGGCGATACATATCACTATTTTCAAACTACCTTTTTCTTAAAAACAAAATCGGGATTTTACGAAAGTCCTATGGAGTAATCTTGGTATCATTCTAAAGTACTAAGATATTTTTTTCACAAAATGTAACTTTTTTATAGGGGTCATATTACAGAATTTTGAGAAAAAGTAGCTTGAAAAAGGTAAAATTCAAAAATTGCTAAAAAAGTGGCAAAAAATGTTTTTTTTTGCCTTTTAAATCTTACAATAACTTCAAGATCACATTCTTGCTTCAAAATCAAACTTGCAAATCAAAACAAGATATTATTGCTGTCTGGTCTAATTTGTATAATCCCTACCTGCAATCTTTTGTTCTGGAAAAATTCCTTCATAATCTTATGAATTACAACCATTTTTGACCTTTTTTTTCTCTTGAAAAAATCACGTACTAAAACCGTACATCGCACATGCTTCATTGAAGCGCCGTTCAAAAGTGCTTGCAAATTCCATTCATATGATATATAGAGGCATACACCCTTTATTTGGACCCTTCCTATAATAATAATAATTAAATTTCACTCGTCATTTTCAATGACTACGTAGTGTAGTGGATATGAACGCGACCAGCACACAGCGAACCAGGTTCGAGTCTCACCATGACTACTGCATTGTAATTTTTCTGCTGCAATTTTCAGGGGTCATTTCACTATAATCATTTTATGTGTTTTTTTATCTTTCCTTTCTTTTCAAAATTCTAGATTAGCTTCATTGGAAAGGAAATTTCATAAAGAATTAAAATATGTGACACAAATCTCTGTTTTCAATATTGACACGTTATACTTATGCAAAGATTGACCATTTGTTGACCAAATTTAGCCAAAAATTGCTTAGTTTGCATATTTTTGTCCAATATTTCCCAATTGGACTTTCTTTACTCAAAAGATAAATATCTTAGCTTCCATTCCAACCAAACTTGTGATGGAAGAAAATTAAGGGAAGGTTGTCAAAAATGCATATGAAAAAAAAGTTACAAAATTGTGCTCACATTTTTTAAAGCCCTGGTAGAATAAGGGTTAGTGATTTTTCTTTTCTCAGAGTACACAACTTAAAGGATAAACATAATACACTTGTTTTGAAAGTAAAATCTATGGGTGCCTACTGATTTGAAGAATGGGATTCATTCTCACAATCACAAGGATCATTTATCAGAATATTTATAATTCTTTTCATGAACTACTAAGGCTTCATATTAAGATATCGTGAACATTTAGGATACAATTTTAAGGACTAACAGTATATCATAAAAACAGTGCAGCCTTCTCACAGAGCCTGGGGAAAATATCTTGAAATGTGCTATCTTTAAGGAAAGGAAAACAAAAAATCATAGGAAGCTAGATAAGATCCTTATCAAAACAACTTCTTGAAAATCATACAAAACAGAAGTTGATAATACATGAAGATGGAAGTTTAATCTCACTGACAAAAAACCAGCATGTTTACTTGAATGAAACACCCAACACATTTATAAACAACATTACATGTTTTCCCAAATAACTTACTGAGCATAAATTTTCATTTATGTTCAAAAGCTTTATTTGCACTGTAGACCTTGCTCTTTAAAAAAATACAGGAAAGTCATTCACCAGGAATTAAATTTGGGAACCCTAGTTTGATAGAACTACCACACTGCCAAAGGGGTATGGCGAATGAAGGGTATTGTGTTTAACTATAATCAAATTAGAAATCAGTAATGCTAGACATGCCAAACATGACCTCCCTTTATGCTTACACTTGTAACAATAAGGCCCTGTACACAAAATCAGTTTCTCCTAAAATCATGTGCATCAGTTTTGAGAAAGCCCCCAATTTTTTTTTTTAAAAAGTACCACATTTTTCACACGAATCAGTCATTCAGCGTCCGTACTTCCGTTTCTTTCTACCAAAATACGAATGATTCCTTCAAATACGCTGCAAATCGCTGAAATGAATTGGCTCTCATTGATTCAAACTGGGTTAGGCACCTAGGCCTGATAAGTTAAAATAATTTCTTTAGTTTACGGGGCTTAGTAATGAATAAACTTTACAATTTATCATAGAAGTAAAAACTCAGCCCAGAACATTTATACTGTATAAAATATACTTATAATCAATATATGCCATCAAATCCGAGACAAAAGATGAAACTTAAAAAATTCAATGGAAAAATCTAGCCAAAATAGGCTAGCCTTAAGTGAGGCCAAAATGAAGTCATGTGATGCTGATGTGTCACTCTCAAATTTATGCCAAGCTGAAGCTGGTATTGTTATATGAAATTTAAAACCACAACCTATTGTAATATGAAACCTACACAATGATTTCCCAGGTTTACAACAAGAAATCTGATGATTTTAAGCCCAATTTCATGTTGTTTGGAGGACTAACACTAACAGAGCAGGTGAGGGTTGATTTTTGTTTAGTGTCACAAGTGACAAGCCT
>JAIGNY010000011.1:67500-70000 GCA_020152595.1 Chiridota heheva | reverse complement strand
ATACAATTACTCTCATTTCAGGATAAGATTAATCGGTAATTTACCTGTGTTCACAAGTAGAACACATCAATGTGTTTACAATTGGACGCTTGGTGTTCAGAAGTAGAACACTTAGTGTTTATGTTTTAGAACACCAGCAGTGTTACAGTATTAATGGTGTTCAAATAGTGTTCAATTCTTGAACACTTGAATTTGCAGTAAAATTAAAGGTGTTTCACTGTTTAAATTTGGGTAGTACTGTAACAAATGTTTGTGCTACTTTCCTCATTCTGTTCAAAAAAAGAGCGGTGTTATCAGTATAATAAAGGGACTTGTCTTTAATATTTGAAGAAGAAAAAAACACCAAAGTTTTATCTGTGTAAAGGGCACTTTTTGAACCTCGCCAAAAAGGTGTATAGGCAGATAGGAGGGCACGTCAGTCTATAACAAAATCCTGTGTCCACAATGTGGCGTGGTGGGTCATGTTTCACTGGATGAACGGGGGGGGCAAGGACATTTTGGTGCCCCCAATAAAAATGCTCTTAAATAAAAGGTGCATAAAGATCTAAATTGGTATACACCGATGATGCCATTGTTTAGGAAATTGCATAAAATCAGTGTTTCAAATCTACTAGGGACAAAAAAAAATCCCCGAAAATGCAAAAAAAAATCCTAAATATTAAAGAAAATAATCCCAAAATAATGGAAATTTTACAAACATTAAAGAAAAATTTCCCAAATGCCGAAAATGGATGGAAATTTCCCAAAATTGGGAGAAAACTTCCCAAAACTTCCCAAAAATTTCAGGAAAATGAAGGAAATTTCGCGAAAATTTTAGAAGAATTTTAAAAAATTGAAGGAGATTTTTCGGAAATTGAAGAAGATTTCCCGAAGAAAATAAATACGTTTTTTTTGCGAACAAAAGAAAAGAAAAGTGGATTGGGGTGGACTTGGTACTTGTTTGATATTGTGTTAAGTCTATAGGCATGACACATGATTGAAAGGAGCGAAGGCCGCGAAGAACCGGCTGGGATCCAGGGGTTTCCGGGAAGCCCGGGCCTGGGTCTTTTTTTTGATAGCAGAAAAGGGATTTAAAATGTGTCACATCTATGGGGCAAAGCTGATAAGGGACGCTGAAAATCCCTGCATTTCTCGCGATTTGAAAAAAATTGTCACATCTTGGGTTAGGCGTTGTTTGGCTTGATTTTGGTAAGCTTGCAAAATTGTGTCAATTCCACACTAAAATTAGTTAAAAGGAATACATTTTTGGAACGAATGTTCAAATGTAGAATCCCTTAGACTACGATATGTGTCTTTATTTTGGGTCTAGGGATGGTTTTCATGTTTTTTTATGTAAGAATGAAGCCTTGAGAGAAAACATTTACATCGTTGAGATTAACAAGTTGATAAGAATATATTCTCAAGACAATTTTTGCGCCCCTGTGAGCATTTTCTTGAAAAACTTCTACCAGCTGTATTCAATGAAATTGCTGCCCTTCATGGTAGGGGCAGATATTAAATATTGCTGACGAGCTATCTCCATGCATCTTTTATTGTCTAGGTAGGAAATCCGCTTGAGTGCCAATGGAAATTTGGTCTTTTCTGTGGAAATTTTATGCGCTTTTGGACGACAAAAATGGAATATTACGTGCAAATAGTATATAAGAAGTTATTTATCAACACATCAATTTCCCAGGGCCCTACAAAATATATTATCAGGCCAATTTTGGCGCCCCATTGAGCACTCGGCGCCCTCCAAGAAAGCTTTACAGAGGGGGAAGTCCCCCCTCCCCCAATCCTGGCCTCTGCCACCACACCACTGGTCAAGATCTTAATTTTGCCCTTGGTCCCATTATAAGAAAATATGGTGTGGCTTGCGCAATCTAGCAAGGTCTTATTCTAAAGAGATTTTGCCAATTATTATAATCGGGGAAACCAAATGTAGGCAGACTTGAACACTTTTCAGTAGGAAAGAAAGTCAACAGAGCTTGGCTGAGCGTTGTCTTTATGTCAAATTACAAATTGTTTATGCGCAAGAAGCGCGTAAAATTTCACAATTTTAGTCTCTTTTAGGGCGACATTTGACATGTTTTACTTCTTTTATTACGAAAGCTCATTAAGGCCATTAGAAAAAGAAATATTAATTTGTAAATACAAATTATTACTTGTACATACAAATCATTATTTTGTAATTACAAAGTATTCATTTGTAATTACAAATTAAATAATTTATGTTACAAATTATTAATTACTTAAACCTAAACTAGTTCTGCGAATACAAATTATGTAATATTGATGCAAAGGGACGCTGTTGAAAAAGCACAAATAGCATAAGTAGGGATAACCTAATGTAAAGATTTTTGTTCTAGAGGCAGACGAAGAACAACCTCTTTTTGAAGATTGATATTTAACATCAATCGGGGAAATGTGAACTAGCAGGTGTAGACCTTTATTATTATGGGAAAAGGTCGCAAATTTCACCTCCAGGTTTATAGCCAACACATTTTTAAAACATTGTTTA